>OZ023065.1:36121526-36513431 GCA_963992785.1 Tenthredo livida
AAATCGCTAATGTTCTTTTCACGGCATCACCAGCTAATAGCCAAATTTTTGATATAGAAACCATATTTGGTAAAAGTTTCAAAAAACTTCACGCCAAACTCGCTTTCTATTATATACATATATGGTAAATACGTGTGCATTTGATGTTACGTGATAAATTCGAACACGTCTTGGTCTAATAAAATCTCTATAAATTTACATCCAAGGATAATTTAGCAACGACGTAATCGTCTAGGAGTAAATTCTCGAATGATACACCTGCTAACAAACGAGGAATGCCGTAAATCCCCAAGACTCGCTCAACTTCAGACAACCGATTCCCCCCCGGCAACGCGAATAATCGCGAATCGTTATAAGTCTTTGCTACAAGGCTCTCGCTGCTGTTAGTATACTGATTGGCAGCTGTCGATTCAGTGAAAGTATATACCTACACGATAGAAGGAAGTCACGCGTCTCGCTTAACAGCCGAATATTATTCTCTGATCTAGCTAAATATTATTTTTCACCTTCCCAATCTTTTACCGATTCAAAATTTGCAAAACATTCAAAAAAGCTGCGGTACCCAATCCAAGATTCATGTAAACTCCTGGGCTTGAAATAATTCTCGAACAGATTTACATGGGTATTATTATTTCTATATAAATAACTTTGCGAAAAGTACGATTTTGTTTCTCGTATTTTCGGATTTTCGGATTTTCGGAATTTTTGAAAACCGTTCGTTTAGCGAACTGCATAATATCGTTATGTTTGCAGTATTCAAGCCGAGAATCCGATACGCAACAACGCAACTCCGCGAAGCATAGCATAGCATTATATTATATACGTTCTTCGGCAGGGTGTTACGGCGGCTTGCCTTACTGTGGGCGGAGTAATGCACGAGCAGTTATCGAACCTCTATCGCCAATAAATCTAAGACTCAACTAGACTTTGCAATGCCCCAGGTGTAGGCGTCGAACCTCATGCCGCATTCCAATCGAACCGTCAACTTTTCAAACTTTCGGAGCCTGAGCTTTCCTTTCTTTTGTTTCTTCCGTTTTACAGCGAGTAGATGGATTCGAACTTTCGAATGCCGGATTTGGAGTTGAAAATAGAAACTGTTTATCATTTTTGGACTATTTTTTTCCACAAAATTATCCGAAAATTTCATCAACGCATTTTTCGAAGTCTGACCAGGCCATATCGACCTGCTAAGGTTCCGCAGACGGTCTGACGGCGCCGCGCCGCCGTTGCCATTGGATTTGTCATTGATTCCTGGCAGTCCAAGGGTCAGGAAAGCAAACCAGCTAGGAAGTGGCTTTTCTGCCAGAATATGTCAATACCTGAGTCCTGTAGTCGAAATATAAAACTGTAGCAGCTGGTGGTACAGATTCGAGTTTGATTCGTTTATATTCGAATCTAATGAATAAACGGAAAAAGTAAAAAAGCAAAAAGGAAGCGATACCTTGACTAGTTTTGATTGAATAAAAAAACATATAGAAGTTTATTGGCACGGAAGAGAACGTAGTCGCCATGTGTGTAGGTGTACTATACCTACATACCTACATGGGGTTGATTTGTTTATAGCAAGTTTCGAATTACCTACTCGTTGTTATACAAGATAGTTGAATAGGAATTGCGCAGACCTGAGTGTTAAAAAGAACCAAGTCTCAGCAGCGAAACAAAGAAGCGGATCAATAATGGAGGGGTGAAAAATAAGCAAAAAGGGGGTAAAACTGTATCGGGAGATAATGACGAGGTAGGCGGATGGATCATCGCACGAGTTGTTCTCCTTCGTTCTACCTACAAGTGAGGAAGATCGCATAACCGTTCTGCAGTCGGCAGCTGAACGAACGCCTTCCAGCGTGAAATAATACTTGCCAAGAAAACGACTGAGCTCTAAATCACTATCGATATAATTACCCGTCAATAAATACGCTTACGAAAGACAAATCATTACAATGTACAATAATTTCAAACGAACGATTCATACACGCTATGAAGTCAGAATGAAAAACAAAAAAAAGGATCATTATAAAAAGGCAAATTTTATCCAAAAATCGAATTTTTCGTCCCAGCCCATGTCATCGCGGATAGTTTGTCCCGCATACATGCCATAATTTTCGAATAAGATACACCTATAAAACGGAATAGCGGGAGTATAGCGTCGAATCGACGCGA
Organism: Tenthredo livida; assembly: GCA_963992785.1. Lineage (NCBI taxonomy): Eukaryota > Metazoa > Arthropoda > Insecta > Hymenoptera > Tenthredinidae > Tenthredo > Tenthredo livida. The sequence goes on from OZ023065.1 coordinate 36,123,684, forward strand.
TCCTGAAACAACTATACTTATCGAGGATCGTGCCTTGCAGGTCTGACGGTTCGACCGGGCTTGCGTCCCGCTTCTGTAATTACTATCTTCTTATGCCCCTTATATAGAGAAGTTTGAAATAAAACACGCTCAACTTTTTACCTGCTCTTCTCGTTGCGTTCAATTTGTTATTTATCTAAAAATTTGCGAACGTTGTAATATTCTGCTTGATTAAATTTTCTCGTTAAATCTGTTTCATGTATATATGTATGTACACCTATTCCTGTATGAGTATGTGAAATATGAATAGCTCAGTATGATACATATACATGTATGTAGGTATATGACCCATTTATTTAATTTCAATATGAGCTAAACTGGGGAGGTAAAGTATAAAGAAAAAAAAACAAAAAAAAAAGTAACGCTAACCCATAACCACATACGCGCGGTTTAGTCCGTCATAACCCTATGGTTTTTGTTGATCATGATAAAGGAACATAAAACTGTCGGGTAATAATAAACAATGCGTGAAATGACAAGTAGAGAAGGCAACGGCATTTCGCGAGATGTTATCGGGGCGGTAGCAAGTGCAATCAATCATTCGAACTGGATAAAATATAAAATACGAGGTCCTGCAGGGTCCATACGATGTGTTTGCCGTTTTATTTATTTGCTCAGTCATGCAAGCCCACGCCACAAATTAACGTATTTTTCGCACGCGACCAGATGACGGGTTGATTACCTGTACGTGCGGCTAAGCTTTTATATCTTCCTATATATTTCAGGCCTTGGGAATACGTAATGGCCGTTATTAAAAGAAGAAAAAAAGAAAATAGAAAAAATGAAAATAAAAATGAAAAAAAAAGTATAATGAAAATGAAATAAACAAACTAAAGATCACCGCATGTATGTCTGATCAAGAAATTGAGTTACAGCTTACGTTGTATACCCACTTTTTACTACATGCGATAACAGCTCGCATACATGCACACCAGGTTGCCTGTATCAGGCGTTATCTCCCTCAAAAACTAGACACAAGATACTTACTTACACGGATGAAGAGCTTCGCAATCGATACAATAGAATGAATAATTTGATAAGAGCTAATCTTCCGCAAATTTATTATTTCAGTAAAAACCTGTAATAACTATTTATTTTTACACATACAATACGTATTATCTGATCAATAGAGTCAGGTATAGGTGTGTGTTTATTGTGTGTAGAATATATCGAGTGGTAGGCATCTAAACTGGGTTCTCTTTCAAATTGCTTTATACTCATTTAAGTACTCAATTATAAACCTATATATAGGTATACTCGTACTCAAGTATAAGGTATGGATTTGTTTTACAAGGATCAATTTGAGTCAAGAAATTAATGAGTTCGGATTGAAAGCGGTGCAGAGATTGAGCGGAAGCGCGGTATATGAAAAATAAAATGTTAAATAAAAACAGGTTACCCCTAACGACTGAGAGTCTGTCATCTCTTGATATAAAAATGCGTGGTGATTGGTTTGTGTACGATTAGCAAGACGCAAGTCGAGTCGGTATATGTATTTATGTATATACCGACGCGATAGAGTGTACAGGTGTGAGTTCGAAATATGTTTCGACGCTCAGCTCTCGTCCGCGTTCGTACGTTTTAGACGGTAGCATTTGATGGATGGGAATGCTCGTATCTTGTATCGAGGCTACCACTTGCTTATTAAACTGTTTGGTATTTCTTAAGGACATTCGTATACTTATAACAAGCAGAATTCCATGTGGGAGCTGCAGCAGCTCCCCGTAAGATTGATACTGCGAGTTCGGTGGCCGCACAGTTTTAATAAAGTGTCAACTGCTACCGTGGCTTAGGTAGCATCCTCCACCACCTCGTGAGTTCCTCATTATAAACCGCTACCGTTTGTTTTTTCATGTCAAACCTGGTAGCTCTTCATCTTCGATCAATCCCTTCAAACATCAAGACGATTATCGACTCCTGACTATTATATCCCAGCTCGGATATACATCATACATAACACGGTAGCGTGTCAAGAAATGATTTTCTTAATCATCAAATTTTTTTACTACAAACCTCACTCAAGACTTTATCTATACTACCTATAGGTATGTATTATAGGTAACATAAATACATGTAGTACCTACATAGATACAGTCACGTTCGTGAAACTACATATCGACATTCAATTATCACCCTGCAGTACTATTTCGCTGACATGGAATTCACCTGCGGGAGTACGCAGCACAGGATATCATTATTTTCACCAGTTATCAAATTAGATGTTGGCTTAGCAGCACATCATCCCCCTTTCTTCAGTCTTCAGTCTTCACTCGATGCCACATAGGCGTACGCAACTTCTATGGGATTGTGCCCGCAACAAAAGAGGAGCTTTGTTATAATGCATATCTTTCGAAAACTGACTGTTATGATTGGTTTTTTTCGTAAATGAAACTATGTAAATCGATTGAACAACAATATGCTGTTGCGTACACTGAAATCTGATGTGAAAATTTCTGAGATATTTCAAATGCTTGAAAAAAAAAAAAATTCCCAAACTTCCGGGCAGAAGCCATACCCGTAAAGTGGTGACAACACGCAATACAAGGTATACAGGTAGATGAAGATGATACAATATAAAATGCACCGCGTAGGTCCAACGCGGATATGAGGTCCGCAGAATTGCTTGAAGGGCTGGGGGGGGGGGGGGGGGGGGGACGACGCCCATGGGCCTCGTGAAGACGTATAGAAGTACGTCCCAACGATTACGCTGTACTTGTTACTACCTACAACGTACTTACGTTACTTTTAAAACTGCTTATTACTGTGATTACCAGCGCATAATGCCGCGGTCGAGGGTTCTACAATTTATTATTGAATTGCTATAATGCAGTGATCGTTCGGTTGTAGCGTGCTGTTCAACGTGTGCGCTAGCTGAAGTCTACGGGTTATTTCATATTTTCTTATTCGCAATCAGTGGCAACAGCCTCAGAACCATACCATCTACGCGTCCTGGACCATTGCGATTCTCTTAACTCTTCGATGTTCACGGCTGCAGAATTTTTATTTATTTATAATGCTTACTTCTTTCCGTTCGGGATGCCGAAACGGTTCGTATAGATGCTGTGTGGGTATAAGTATACCTATGTTGTGAGAGTACCTACAACGTTGTTTTCTCTGTATAGAAAATCTGTAATATCTTGCGCTAGCTGTTCGATAGCCTATAGTCTATGAGAGTATCCCGAGGATTGTTGAAGGTGGTAATTTTGCCAATATACACCTGAAATGCGGAAGAGGCATAGGAGATATAGATAATAACACATGCACATCGCATGAGGCTGGGTAAATAATCCATCGCGATAAAATTGGTGGAATTGATGACGAACTGTGACATCGTTTTCCGAATGATTGATTATTATGCGACTGATTAATGAATATATAAGATTCAATATTCATACATTACGGTTAAATAGATGAATGGCAAAATAGCCTAAGTCGATATCAAAAGTTCGAACAAAACGGTATTTTTCATGTTGATAAAGTTTGTGCATTTATTAATAATTTGCGGGTTCTTCAAATAACTTCTGAAAACTTGTATAACGAGAAGAAAAAAAAACTCCCCGAATTATATACCCCCTGTTTTCAAATATACGTATACTATACCAAAACGGAAGGATCATTGGCCAAAATGCAGTTACGTTACGCTAATGCTAAAATACACATTGTCCTTGGCATGTTTGAGTTTTTAATTAACGCATAGTAACAAATCGACACATTTAGAGGTGTTCTCAGATTGATTTTCATACAGAAGATCATGAATCCGAAACACAACGATAGTAAAGGTGAGTAAAGTTTGATGTGCAAAAAAAGTTGAATAATGTTCTTCAAAGCAATGAATTTGAATTCTAAGACGAGTACCTACCGCCACGACGGAAAAGAGGCAAAACATATTCACGAGGATCACTTAAATGAAAAAAGAAACCGTCTTATCATACGTCGACGAATTAAATGTCTGTAAATAATCATAAATTTTGTAGATAAGTTCAAAGTCTAGAATTATATCTTACCGACGTACATGACCAACGTTCGATCACTAAGGACACTTCTGTTGGCGACAATTCGATATCTCGTTTACTCTTTTGTCCACGCATATAGAACGTGGCGTGATTAAGACTGTTGATGTTCGAAATGAAATTCTAACCTGTGAACAAGATTTGAAAAATTAGTGCTCTTTCAAGTTTATTGGTAAAAATGCAGCACAACGCGCCGTTCACTCCGGTTGAGGTGGATCCGTCGATCGCGTTAAAAATAACTATGGGAAATTCTATGTTTCAAGAAAGATCGCTGATGGGTCGTCCTGACGTTTGGCATAAGATAAAAATACTTCGTGGTGGACGTTTCGAAAAAGATTTCGTTCTGAAGTTGATCATAAACGCGATTGAGCCGGCGGATTTAATCCCAGTTAAATACCAAGTCAGTGGAGGAGACAGTGGTTTTATAGCAAGAAACTGCGGACCAGCATTGGACAAGCTTTGCCGTTCAAATTTAATCATCAATAACCCGGGAGGAGATCCTTTGATAATTGGAATTATTCTCGGCTACGCGTCTATCCACGATTTGAAAGTGAACATACAAGCTCTTCTGCTCGCCGCTTTAAACAGACGATATGATCCGAAAAAGAAGATACTTCACCTAGACAAATTTCACAAAGATACAGAAATGTCAAAGACCGTTTACTGCCCTCTTTCACAACTAAGAACCTTCAATTACGTATTAAAAGTCGCTAAAAACGCGCTCAACAATTTCGAACATTTAAACCTTCAGCACAATGAATTGTTCAGCTTATCTTCCATAGAAAGCTCGAATTTAAGCCCTACGCTAAGGTCCTTAGACCTAAGACACAACAAGTTGATGGGCATGGAAGCTCTGACTCCCTTGAGAGGCCTAAATATCACAGATATATGGCTGGACGGAAATCCAGTATGTGAAAACTACTCAAGTCCTGAACAGTATATAGACTCTGCAAGAAGATACTGTCCCCACTTATCAAAGCTCGATGGTGTTTACATAGGGGCACCTGGGCTGCCTTTGACGTATAACGCATACTTTAGAACTGGGGAAAAGAAGAAATTGGCATATCAATTTGTTCACCACTTTTTCTCGCTCTATGATCAAACCGACAGAATGATATTGAGGGGACTGTATCATCAGGATGCATTTTACTCCATGACTCTTGGCACACCGCCTGCTTCGGCTAGTAAAAAGAATCTTCACAAGTTCGGAGCTGATAATAGAAACCTGATCAAATTAACAGACTTTGCCAAGAGCCATGAACTGCTTTTTCACGGGCCTGAAGAAATTCTCAAAGCTCTAAAGAGACTCCCTCAATCTTCGCATGATAGAACATCATTCAGATGCGATTTGCTGTATGATAGTAGCGACCTTGTTATTATAATAGTAGAAGGAGTATTTAAAGACTTGGACAAATCTTCCCAGATTTACTCTTTCAATAGAACGTTTGTTCTGATGGCTGGAGAAGACGAGGAGTATAATATTATAAACGATCAATACCACGTGGACCTTGCGCCTCTTGGTCGATCTGTGGATGTTTATCAGGATGAGACAATTGAGAATGTTTTTAAACCATCTTGCTTTAGCCCAAAAGAAAAGGACGAATTGGTAGCAACTTTCAGGGATGTTTCCACAATGAATCCAGTATGGTGTGCAAGCTATCTGGAAGATGCTAATTGGGACTTAAGAAAAGCCATTTCAGATTTTATGGACAAATATATGAAAGCTGGAGTTCCACCAGAAGCATTTCGCAAATAAATAAGAGGAAGAGGAAGAGAAGGAGGTTGTGAAAAGGAAATGCAGTTTACAAATGAGAGATTTATTACAGATAATGGGAGATAGGGATAAGCTGTTCCAAAGGCATAGACTAAGATGCTGTTGAATTCGTTGTAAAAGTAGGCACATAAGAAAGGCTTTAAAATTGAATTAAGAAGTTTTGTACATTTTTAAAAAATAAAACAATGACAACATATACTACATGGCTATAATTTATCCCAAAATAGATCTACAGACGACTTCACCAGTGCTGTAAAATAATTTCTTATGTGAGAAAGCATAAATTGATTAGATTATATCCACAAATGAGCTCTATGTTTTTACACAATTATAAAAGCTTTTTGAAAGATCACAGGTGTCGAGTGTTCTGGCTTATTTGTGGATGTAATTTCAAGAGATTCACGTAGCTCCGTCAAATTGAGAAGCTTTTTTACAATTCGTTTACGATTTTGTTCAAATTATCGTTATCATGAATATGTTCAAAATGAGCAATCGTATGATTTCGGACTCATTGGCAAAATATTAATTCATGTTAAGTCGATATCCAATATGGCGTCAATGGCGATAAGCTAACCCCTAAAAACATGATAATTGTAAGAAGGACGTTATGACTGCAGTGTTTTATAGTGAATTTTCGAATGTATTTTATCGTAAAAACGCTCTGTCGTTATGCGATGTGCAATTCGTACATACATACAACATACAACGAGCGATAAGTTGCGTGAAAATATCGGCAAAGTGTTGCTGCTTGTCACAGAGGTTAAGTGAGCGATTAATCCTAACCTAAATACGCAACAGTTTGTTAAGTTGTATGAGCCGTATTTCGTTTAAAATCATCAGTTCGAATAACATACGAAACTGTAAGTCGCATGAATTTGGAATTCTAAATTAACAAACGAAATGGCCGCAGCCCCAGGAGCACAAGCGAAAAAAATATCGTGGGAACCGCTGAGACTTACGCATCTGAAACCGTCTTTCAATAATCATGAACTCGCGCTTGCCGCTCGTCAAGATCTTTGGCATAAATTCATAATATTTGACGTCGCAAAAGACGATAAAGAAGAAGTATTGATTACTATTATCAATGCTTGTCAACCAGAAGTATTATTGCCTGTAATGTACCAAGTAGAGGAAAGTGGGAATGGTACATTTCTTACAAAATGTAGTACGGAATCGATTGCGAATCTTGTCAAACAAAATCTATGCGTTGTAACGCCGTCAGGAAAAATTCTTCACATAGATATAATATTAGGTTTTTTAAGCATGGAAGATTTGCAGTTGAATCCCACAAAGACAGTAGCACATGCTTTGTACTACAAGTATGAATCGGCGAGAAAAGTATTGAATTTAGAAAATTTTCAGAATGAAAAATCACTCGGTTCAATTTATTGCCCGGTAGCTGCTCCCAGGGTTCTTTTGTTCGTATTAAGATGCGCTAGAATGGGAATAATGGGCAATGCTAGAGAGATGAAATTACCTATCAGAGAATTGATACTCCGAAATAATGGGATAACGGGTTTTATTGCATTTGAAAAATTCTTCAACTATCACCTGACAAAACTGGACCTAAGATTCAATGAGATATCCGATATAGACTACATGCGTTACTTCTCAGAGTTCAAAATCACCGAACTCTGGTTAGACGGGAATCCGCTATGTACAAAATACGCAACAGCCGAAGAATACATTAGATCGATAAAGAACGTATTCCCACACCTCCAAAAACTTGACGGAATTGTTATCGGAGTTGAAAAGAAGCTCGTTCCAATTAATTCAAACAATTATATTGGAGACGGGAGTAAACTGGGATTGGTCAAACAATTTGTTAGACATTTTTTCACCCTCTATGATCAAGATGATCGAATAGTGATGAATGGGCTTTACGATACAGACGCCCTTTACTCAATGACTGTAGGAACGGCCCCTACATACACTCAGAGAAGTTTGAACCGGGTGTTTGCCAGCAATCGAAATCTGATCAAATTTGTTGACTACGCTAAATGCCAAGAATATTTACTGCAGGGTCCTGAAAAGATCATTTCAGCACTCAGAAAGCAACCGCCTACAACCCACAATCTTAGATCATTACAGATTGACTTATTGCACCAGGGAGAAAGGCACTTGGCTATTTCAGTGCAAGGAGTATTTTACTACAAGTCGTTGATATTCCAACTGATGCTTTTCAACCGAACTTTTGTTATTATTGCTAAAGAAGACAACGAATACAGCATCGTTAATGACCAGTGTCATCTCGACGTTGCACCGGCTAGTTTTACCTCTGGAGATAACAAGGATATTAGATTCGAGCCTAAAGACGCGCCAAGATTCAAACCGACTTTGCTCAGCGCAGCAGAAAAGGAACAACTAGTTGGATTTTTGTCTGAGCTATCCACAATGAACAAAGCATTTTGTAAAAAATATTTAGAAACTGCTAGATGGGATATTCGAGTGGCGATAAACACTTTCATGAAAGCTTACATGGTGAATGACATTCCGCGCAATGCTTTCCAATGAATTTCATTGTTTATCAACTATCACTAATTTGTACAAATACTTACTACTATGCGTATGTAAATTAATTTTAAGACTAGAGAAAGAGAGAGAGATAAAACAAACAACTTGTTTTTTCTTTGTAATAAACAATTATATTATTATTATTATATAGATTAGACGAGGTAATAAACATAATACCGAACTAGATTTATAGATACTAATTATAATTATAATGAATGTGAAAATGATTTTTTTTATACATAATCTTCATCAATTTTGTTATGTTTAATTATAATTTATAGCTAGTATGTACAATAATGCATTTTCGATTAGATTTTTTGTTTTTTTTTTAACAAGAATAATATGCGTTTTGTACAAGTAGACATATTTTAATAATAAAATAAATTTTTTTCTATCAACAGATAAAAAAAATTCTTTGAAATTTATCACCCTCACCAATGGTCATTAACACATTGATAAAGTGAATACTAATGATTGTAGGAAAAAGACTTAAAAAAAAAAAAAAGGGAAAACAGAAAGAAAGAAGAGTAGCGCTGAAATTAAGGCGCAATGATCAGAAAAATTTATAAAAATTTTCTGCAGACATCAATCCCCTTTACTCAAAGAGTTACCTTTCTTTCTCTTATTGTCAGAATCGCTAACAGCCTTGCTGTATATTCAGCAAAGCGATACTCTTGTTGATGTGCGGTATCGTGTTAACATTTGAGTTCACACCAAGCTCGAAGACTTTTTGCATCAGAGGTAATGCGTGTTCTGCAAAAAAAAAATTGGTTGATATTATAGTTGGAATAACTATTCTACAAAATTTGGCATCAAATGAATGAATAAAAAAAAAAAAGAACATTTTTCAGATGAGAAATGCAAGAATCCTTACCTTGCATGCAAACCACAATGTCGGGTAGTCGGTCGAGAGCAGACATCAGAACATCAGCTCTAGGGCTCTCTAGGCATCTATGAAATGCTGCTAAGATATTTAGATTTGATGCTGGTCGATGTTTCAAAGCTCTGGCGAGCAGAGAATGAGCTAAAGCGCGGATATTCCCTTGCGGAGACAATATCAGTTCGGATATAGTATCTGTGACTAGCTCTAATACCGATGGTTTGCGCGATGATAGATGCTCGATTTCTTGCAGTGCCAGAAACACGTCTGTAATTTATTTTCGTTACACAGAGTTTGGAATAACGCAGGAAACATGAAACTCTTTGAGAAAAACAAACAAGATATTCAATCAGATGGGATCCAGATAAAAGAAAATACGATTCACCTTCTCCATGCAGTTTGTTCAATATTGCAAGTGAGGACGCCCACTGTTGGGGAATCGTAGGGTCTGATGGCGGTGGCGGTGGTACAACAGCAACTATCACTTCTTCTCCATCGTCATCTTCTCCATCCCTTGGTACCGGGATCCCAGACATCAGTGTGCGCAAGCTGGTCAATCCAGGATTTTGAAGTTGTAATTCACTGCAAGAAGATGCAATGCATTCAAGGATCGAATATGTGGATTAAATCAAATACTGAATTTGTATCAGAAGAGGTGAATGAGATAACGCGAAGAAAGAAATTGCTTACTGCAAGACGTGAGAATGCCTGTAGAGGTATTTCAGGGCCTTCTGCGCATCGTGAGAAATGTAAGCCTGAACCAGTGCCACAAATCTGTTTAAGAGTGGTATGAGATCTTTAATCGGTCCGTAGTGCTGAAGTAAAAATATCAGTTAATGTTTCCTTGTTTCCTCTTCTTTTTTTTACACAACGGTATAAAGTGAAAGAATAACAGATTCGGATATCCCGGTGTACCTGGAAACATTGAAAATAGTTTTCGAGTGTATCCTCCAACGCAGTCCTGTGTTCTTCATTGAATAAATGTGGCTGCAACAATTCCAGCAGTCCCATAACTTGTACAAAAAGATTCAAGTGATGACCGGTCCGAAATTGTCCAAAATCGAGATAGGATCTTCCCATAAGAGACGAAGCTAGCATAGGTAGTTGTCTCAGAACTAGGATAGGATGAACGGCAGCCATTTTTCTAGCGCAAACTTCAAACTCCTGAGATTTTGCGTTCCACGATTTTTGACGTGGAGTTGCAGCCAATGCTGTCAACAAAGAATGGCTCGTACAATCTAATACCGAACCGGTCCAGTCTGTGATTTTTGCATCTCTCACAAACTTCTTTGACTGTGTAACGTCTAGGTAGCAAATTACTTTCGGTATCTTCATGTACATGTGGAGAAGAAATTGATGCGCCATGTCAGAATGAACTCTGAAAAATATTAAAGAAGACATCATCATTCCTGTAATTGATTTAAAAAAAAAGGATTATTCAGAGCGTAATGAAAGTAAATATCCAAATTTTACCCATCGGTGTCTCCCATTTGCGCAGCAAGATGCTTAACAACGCTACAAATCAGTCTTTCTTCTGTAGACACACAATGTAGCAATAAATCCAGTCTTCCTTCCATTTGATTCAATGCAGCTTTTCTATTCTGTCTATTGCATATAACAACCGCTTCTGATACTAGGTATGTGATGAGGTTCAACAGCTGTTGATCAGACAACAGTAAAATATCCTCAGGGACGTAGTGTTTTGGAGTGAATTTATCACGCCCTTGCCAAAGCTTTGGATTACACGTTAAAGCCGATAGAAAATCGAGAACAGCAGTCGGGTCGTATCTGGTGGAGAAATTCTTCAGTGAATAACAGAAAACACATTTTCAGAGAAGAAACAGTGGAAATGAAGAACAATCGGCTCACCCATCGTCACATTTGTCGAGCAAGTGTCTTACGCACTTGTAAAGCGTAGCCCAGCTCGCTCTGTGCGTTAACAACGTCAATAAGTAAGGTCTACACGCGTGAGAACTGATGATACTGTTATCGGTTTTAATGTTCACCGTTGTTTTAGCAAACAGTAATGTCATCTGAAGGTTTGTACATGTGCCGATTAGCTCTGGCTCTACAGAAGCTAGCCAATCGATGAGTAGACCAGTTCTAGGCTTAATGACTCCGTCGTTACTGTCAGAGACTAGTAATTCAGCCATTGCTTCGACTAGAACGTCGTTGTTCTGTTGTTTAAGGCATTTATCCAAAAGCTTGCGACCAACTCTTTCCAAATTCAACTGATTAGTCTTTCCCAATATGGTCAAAGGGTCGCGATTCTTAGTCAATGCGACGAGTTCTTTACGTTGATGATCCTTACTCGAATAGGTGTTAGCAAAGTCTTTGAGAATTGATAATATGGGTGCTTTTATATCGCCTATCAACGATATCAAATTCAAACACATATTTCGTCCTAGGTCAAAGACGTGCTGTGGAGTCGACGGTTTCTTCAACGGCAAGAGAATAATGCGCATTAAAGTGCACGAGAACTGTGTCATAAGAACTAACGATGCCAAAAATTGCTTGACTTGCATCGAGCTCAAGACGCTGCATATGTGTTGAATAGCCAGTACAACGGCTCCGTTTTCTTTAACAGATTTTTGCAGATCTCCTGTTAGTATCTTGTGCAGTCTTCGATATGCGTCGACTTTTTGATTTGTTGGTATAGTTTCGATAAATAATCTGTTTATAAGATGTGGAACGTCAGTCTTAACCGAGCCCTGAATCATGGATTGATTTTGGACCGTCGTACTGGGCGGTAAAATTTCTTGAAGATTTTCAACCACCAGATGATTTTCGTCAGGCAACAGCGGCTCCACCAGCTGCAATACCTGCACGAATACTAATCCCCCAGTAGCTCCTCTTCTGTGCTGAACCTCGACCAGCTGCGCCATGTAGGTTTTGTCTAAAACAGCCTCTCCTACTGAGCTTGGATCTATTTGTACAGCTGCATCGAGAGTGTGCAACAATTTGCTCATAGAACAAACCGGGATCCCAAAACTTTGAATGAATAATACCAGCTGCGGAGGCTCTAGGTCTTTCAGAGCGGCGTCGACCAGCCGAGGAACGTTGCTTCTGATCATTCTTAGCTTCAACCAGTCGGGAATGAGGAGAGCCTCTTCGCTGGTATCGACCAGAAACGCTTTAGGAGGTTCTCTGTTTTCTGGAAACCAGGTTTCTAGCAATTCGTTGAACAGTCCTGCGTCGTCTGACGGATCGTAAGTGAGCAATATAATCATAGCGTGAACGACCAATATATGCATGGTACATTCTTCCCCGGTATTCCACTGGACAAGTATTTGATCTTGACTTTCTGACCAAGTATATCCTTCGCCTCTAGGTGCCCTAGCCTTCTGGAGATAGTTGCAAAAGATGGCCATAAAAGCGTGCAAAGTCTGCTTAGATTGGATATTTTCATTGTCTGGCTGCGGCAGAATGGCGGCAATTATCGTACTCCGTTCAACGACTAGCTGCGATATCTCATTGACCAGATCGATCAGGTCTGCCAAATCGTCGTCCAACGTGTGTGCGGCGAGGTAAGAAATGTAAGCCCGAACTAAATCGGGGGAATTCTCTACTTGGCAAGCTCCACGGAGAGCTGTAGAGACCAAAGAACGAACAGACAAAAAGTACGGAATGGACGGTAGCTTGCGTAGCAGCCACACTTCCCTGCGGAAATAAATATTATCATGTTATAACGGTCGTGGGCATCAAGCGAAGCACATCTGCTACTATAATTACTCACTTCTCACTCTCTCCTTCGACCTCCATGCTTTCTTCCTCCAGAGGAATAGAGCTGAGCACTGTTTCGAGACCAGTTATGGCTTGCGTCCTGCTAGCGCTTTGCTGGCTGCTTAATCGTCGCAGAAAATATTCCAGCACTTCATAGGCGTGCTGTTGATCCTGGGTCGGATCTGTGAGCAGTTTCTGAAGATGAGCTAGCAGCTGCTGTTGTCTCGGCTGTTTTTCTCCGGCCTGAACGCTGGTCGATAGCAGAAACTCGCAGAGACATTGAACCGGTAATTGACTCAGAGCTCCCTCGCTGTTCTGGACGAGATCAGCAAGCCAAGGCATACTCTGAGAGGAGCTTTGCTGCTGTCTTTGAATAATGTTCAACAAGAAGTCCGGGCGTCTTGAACGACAAAGCAAATGCCCCAGTCTGTGAGACACGTTCAAGGATTGTAGTTGCTCCAAAACTGCTGGCGGAGGTCGTCTAGCTATGCCGTGAGGATCCATTGTGATTAATTGAGACAATAGGAGGCTGTTTTGTTCAGAAATTTGCATCCGTGTGGACGCTGCTGCTAAATGAGTTTCATATTCCAGTATTTTTTGCTTTTCAATAACTTCCACTTGCAGTTCTTTGGCTCGTTCTTGCTCGTTTATTTCTGGCAAGGCCATTGTTGGTGGAGGATACGAAAAGTGACTGTAAAATATTATCCGTGAGCAAGTAGATCTTCGAATTTGGAAACTGGCTGAAGGACGTGGCAATACTCACTTTGTTATACACATTTCCATAAGGGTTTGTAAGATAGGATACTTCTTCCACCCTTCGGCGCCAAACGTTGATGGATTATGAGCAGCTAATACAAGCAGCATTATCCATCCTTTCCAGTATAAGTTTGATATCGCCAAAGTCGGAGGATCGTAGCTAAAAAAGGAATAAATTTATGCACAGATGTTTACGCATTTAATTTCTATCATATGGCATGATGCGACGTACTCTGGGGGTATATTAATGGACCCTGGAGGCTGGTATACGCAAAGATTGAAAATCAGCTCTATTATATCTGTCTTATCAGCGTATAGGGTAGGAAAACTTTCTGAAGAGTTCAAAGCCGCACGGCGTATCAGTTGATCGGCCAATTCCAATATTTCAGAATGTGTGATGCCGTTCTCCTGATGAAAAAGAATGAAGCCATGACTGAATATCCTAATTTCATATAATCAGAGGGCAAGATTGAGTAAGACGATGAATAAGCTCACTTTAGAACAGCCAATGACCAATAGTCTCAAAAGTGTGGTTTGCAGCAAGGGTACATCCGAGACTGAACGGATGTAAAATATTCTATCAGACTCTGGCGGCCAGTTATCAAGCTTATAATAATGGTCCGCAGTTTCCAATAGTAAAACCTTATGCAAAGCGTGAATGAGTTCGTTTCTTCCAACGCCATAAATTTGGGGAGCTAAATTTTGTAGCCAAGATACAGATTCGTATTGAATAGCGGCAACCAGACTTTGAAACTGTTGCAAAAGAGCAACGTCTTTCTTGTCACCCCTCTGGGCCAATACCGCAGCCTCTTTAACTTGCGGGCTAATGGCCAAGAACATGCTCAAACATAGCAAGTCAACAATCGATACAAATACTCTGTCCTTAAATTCAAAGCTCAACAACTGTTGAGATATTTCTTTTCTCTCCGCCATCAAAGTCCTCGCTAATGCAATCAGGTTTATATCGTGACGACAAACTCGCACTATTTCTCTAAGCAGCGCCCTCAATGGTCTCAAATAGTCTTCTCGATTCATCAATAAGTCTTGAAATATCTCGGCGAGTAATTTTGCAGCCGCGTCTTGCGAGGCTTGAAACATGACCGCGAGCATAGGCATGTTGTTCGGATTCCTTGCGCTTGATAACTCGTTGTAAATGGTGTGTTTCAAGGTGGTAGATAAGTTTTCTGGATGCAGACTTATCAGCTCTCTAACACCATTCAAGTAGATGTTTATCACTGCCTTAGTTTTCAGCCTCATTTTAACCAGCTGACTTATCACCTCGACGTCTCTTTGCGTGTGAGTTGTGCAGTTGTAACAAACATAGCTAAGCAATTCCTGGGCTGGTCTCATCAGCTTTGGATTATGGAGCCACATTTCAAGTTTTGGAACTGCTATTATTCGAATCTCCACAAAACCGCAGGTCGAAGAAAGCAGTCTCAAAAAATTTCTAGTTATTGACTCGGGCTGGCGTCTGTTCAACTGTTCTTTCACAGTCTCTAGTACAGCCGTTTCAATATTTTCAATGCAATGAGCGTATCTAGGCATTACTGGAAACTCAATCTTTTCTTTCTCTCCAGATAACTGGATCGCAGAGGCTGTAGGATCATCGTCCTCCAGTGTAGAAGGACTGTGACATTCTCTCGGTGTTAAAACCGACAATTCTGGTTGCAATATGCTTTTAGGTGGATGTCTAGTGTTGAATCCCGTCAATATATTGTCGACAAATCCTTTGCACTCTTCGTTGTCAACCCAGACACGTTCGCCCAACGCATCCTCGATGTAAAGCTGTAAGAATTGCACATTTTACTCAAACAAATTCCCAAATGTATAAAAATACGTGCATTTCAAGCACAGTTATCCCTCTCGTCGAAAAACTGTACGACAATTCAAGGAATTACCTTGACGAATGTTTCCGGCCAATTTCTCTTTTCGTGAAAACCTCTCATCAATAGATTAGCGGCTAATACAGGAACCAAGGGATTTCCTTTGCTCTTAAAATTATGGGCTTGATCTCTTTTCAACAAAGAAGATAAAGCGTGCAGTATACAATCGTTTGAAAATATTGAAGGTCTAATCTTGGCCAGATACATCAATCCCATATAAATTAATGGGTCGGGTTTCCATCTCTGATTCTTCAGCGTTCTTACGGCTCCGCAAATAATTCCAACAATTTTATCCGCCTCGTCATTTTCACTAGCTTCTAGAACCATTGGTGCTAAATCAGCAGGATCGCAATCAATAGCTACAACTTCCCAAGCCTCTGCGCTTGACATAGGGGGACGAGGATGAACGATGTGTGGTGCTAGTTTGGCTTTCTTTGGAGGTATTAGAGACTGCAATGATCCTGGTGGTGCTTCTTTCTTCCGGTCTGATCCTGGAAACAAAAATATTTCCATTGTATCTGGGGGCTTTACTTTCTATTTGTCAAAATACAATTTCAGTATCAATCAATCAATGCTTCATCAATGTAAAATAATTCCTATACTAATGAGAGCAGGATAGAAATAACTTTGAAGTTATCAACGTCTGCGATATGAAATTCGATCGTGATTCGAACGGAAAGAATCAAACAAATTCATTATTCCACGCATTTGAGAAGCACTGATTACACTTATTGTTAAAACATGAAGAAAAATAATGATGTGCATGGTTACGGACGTGTAGCCGGACCTGAATTTGAAGAACTAGTCCCTGGCTTCCCATGGATAACACCGGGTCTTTTAGAATCGGTCGTTTCACCACGAGAGTTTTTAGAACCGAGAGCATACAGGTCTGAGGGATGTTGGGCAATTTTGCCCTTGGCTCCGCGGCCACTTCCAGTTTTTCCACGATCCATTTGGGCCCCTCTATTTTATAACGTTTATTCAATTTCGCTAAAAGTTATGAAAACGAAAATGTTGAGTCTCTAGGTAAACAGACATAGACGTCGTCGTAATAATTTGGAAATTCGTGTGTTTGATTGAAATATGGGGTAAAATTTTGTAATCGATTAATAAAAGCGTTTGTCAAACTTGGAAATAATTTCTAAAACGAAACATCAAACGAATATAGTGTTTACCAAATAAAATTAGAATTACAGTAGTGCATGTGCATGTGCGCGTTTCTCACGGCATCTTAACCTATACGATACAATAAACACATGGAAGTCAATCGGTGAATTTATCGGTATAAAAAACACGGAACTTCATTGTATTCAATATTTCAAACTATTTCATGCGACCGGGTGATAAAAAAAAAATAATCTTTGTAATACGTCAAAACGAACTTTGGTTCACATTATAAAATAACTCGAGGATTATATTTTTGTTGCCTAAAGGTGGATTTTCATGCGCAGTGACTGCCCTCGCCAGTGTTGCCAACCCTAAAACACGTGATTATGGTACCAACACTCCGATAATATGGTATAGTTACCATAATTATGGTACGGTTGGCAACGCTAATACCAACATTCTTTGGTGTAAAAATAAAATCGAAGGAAACGAAGGAACTAGGAGTTGGGATATTCCGAGCGATTATATTGGCAAGCTTGTAATGCTACACCAACAGGGAACACGGAATCTTCTGCATTGCGGGTTCTATAAAAGTAGGAGCCTGAGTATTCTCGCGTATTTATGTCAAAAAATATGTCGAGTATGGTGAGTATCTGTCTGACAATATAAATAGCATGTAATATAGTTAACAGGCGAATATTAATTCGGCATATTTTGCCTGATATTAAATTTACACGACTTAAATATCGCGAAGATACGCCCCTACCACGCATCTAAAACGTCAATAATTCCCATTACATCGAGCTTATGTCACGTTGAATATACTCACTCACTCATACCTATTACTTCATCTACCGAAAAAATATTCTTATTTATACATACATACTAGTTTATTATTCACCGATATAAATCACACTATGACGCATCGGAGAATTATCGCATAATAGTAATAAACGATATTGTAACTAATGAATAATTCTACCAACAAGGTGATGCATCTTACTTTCTTTATGTATGTAGTATCTAGTCAATCGACTGACAACCTGAGTCTAGCCGTATATACGCGCGCGTTATCAATGTTGTTACTACAACTTGTGATAGAATACCGTAATATAATTCTTAAATTTTTTTTATATAGTACATATATCGATCCTAAGAAAATGATATTTATACTTACTTCAAAGAAATCAAGATTTACGTATGATTTTTTTGAAAAATCATACAATAAATTTCTTATATTTTTACCTTAACATATTATTCATAATAAAACTCATAACTTATTTACGAATGAATTTTTTTTCATCATTTTCAGAGAATGAAGGCGATAAAATGCCCCACAGATGAGCTAAGCCTCTCAAATTGCGCTGTGATAAATCGAGATGATTTTTCCGACGATATAAAGTAAATGAAAATAATTCATTCATCTATTTATCAATCAAAATTCAAGTTAACACGATCTCACTTCACTTTATTCAAACTTCAAATTTACAGGCATATCGAAGTATCTACAGGACCGAATCAGCACTTTGTTTTTACCGTTAAATCTCACCATGATATACCCCGAGGAACGGTCGGATTCAGTCTACCGCAACGTAAATGGGCAACACTTTCCCTTAATCAGGACATCGAAGTACGCCCATATCATTTCGACCCAACATCTTGCTCAGAATTTTTATGCACTATCGTCGTTGAGGCGGATTTTCTGCAAAAGAAAACGTGAGGAAGAGATGGAGGCTTTGAGATACGATAAATAGGCTCAAAAGTTACTTTAGACAGTGATCAAAGGCTGTGAATACCGTAATCTGAGGATCTATGTGAAACTAACGATTTAACGCTGTATGTTTATTTACAGAACCACCTTAGAGCCGTACGACACAGAATTGATGGCGAAAGAATTCCTCCTGCAATTTTCAGGGCAAGCATTTACCGTCGGACAACAGCTGGCCTTTCAATTTCAGGATAAAAAGATGCTTGGTCTTTTGGTGAGGGGTTTAGAAGCGGCGGATATTGCGGCAATAAAATCAGGCCAGGATGCAAAGCCGAGAAAAACTAGGATGGGAAGATGTCTTGGCGACACTATGATCCAATTTGAAAAGGCTGAGAACTCTAGTCTGAATTTGACCGGTAAAGCAAAGGGAAAAGTTGTCAGGCAATCGATCATAAACCCTGACTGGGATTTCCAAAAGATGGGAATTGGCGGTTTGGACAAAGAGTTCAACGCCATATTCCGCAGGGCTTTTGCCTCTCGTGTTTTTCCTCCCGAGGTTGTGGAGCAGCTGGGATGTAAGCATGTGAAAGGTATCCTTTTGTTCGGACCTCCTGGTACAGGAAAAACGCTAATGGCCAGACAGATTGGGACTATGTTGAATGCCAGGGAGCCTAAGATCGTTAACGGGCCACAAATCTTGGACAAATACGTCGGCGAGAGCGAAGCTAACATCAGAAGACTGTTCGCCGATGCTGAGGAGGAGGAGAAAAGGGTACAAGGTTTCATTTGACTACGATTCAACTTGAAACGATTCAAAACTAAACCCGATTTCACTAAAGATATTTAATTACGATTTCAGCTGGGGCCAAACAGCGGACTCCACATTATAATCTTCGACGAGATTGATGCGATTTGTAAATCTCGAGGAAGTGTAGCCGGAAACACTGGGGTTCATGACACAGTGGTGAATCAATTACTCGCCAAGATCGACGGCGTTGAACAATTGAACAATATCTTAGTCATTGGAATGACGAACAGGAGGGATATGATCGACGAAGCTTTGCTCAGACCTGGTAGATTGGAGGTGAGATCGCAGAGATCGAATCTCCGCATTCAAGGTCGAATCGGATTCCTATGCTTTATACAAAATACTTATTTTCTGTACAGGTGCAAATGGAAATTGGCTTGCCGAACGAGCATGGAAGATTCCAAATCATGAATATCCACACGTGCAGAATGCGGGATTATAAGAAAATCGCACCCGATGTAGACATAAAGGAACTGGCAACTAAGACCAAGAATTTCAGCGGTGCTGAACTCGAAGGATTAGTAAGAGCCGCGCAGAGCACAGCTATGAACAGATTGATCAAAGCTTCTAGCAAGGTTGAGGTCGATCCAGCAGCAATGGAAAAACTCATGGTCGGAAGGAGCGACTTCCTTCATGCGTTGGAGAACGATATAAAACCTGTAAGATAGCAAAAGTTTTGAATCCCAAGTCCGAAATCACGAAGTTCTTTTTACCAAGTTTATATTTTTCAGGCATTTGGTACGAGCGGAGATGCATTGGACCATCTGTTAACGCGTGGAATCATAAACTGGGGAAGACCAGTTGCGGATATTCTTGCAGACGGTTCTCTCTACATCCAACAAGCTCGAGGTTCGGAAGGTTCGGGTCTTGTTTCTGTGCTTTTGGAGGGACCACCGAACAGTGGAAAGACCGCTCTAGCTGCTCGTATCGCAAAGAATTCAGACTTCCCATTCATCAAAGTTTGCACGCCAGAAGACATGGTCGGTTACACCGAATCGGCAAAGTGTTTATCGATCCGGAAGGTGAGGCACGCCAAAGTTCCAGCAACTGAAACTGAAGATAAATAGAAAAATGTTGATAATCAATTCACCAATTCTATTTTGAATTATAGATATTCGACGACGCATACCGTTCGCAACTCAGCTGTATATTGGTTGATAATATTGAACGGCTTTTGGATTATGGTCCGATTGGTCCACGATACTCGAACTTAACTCTTCAGGCGTTATTGGTGTTGTTGAAAAAGGAGCCTCCGCGTGGCCGAAAACTGCTTATATTATGCACAACGAGTCGCAGGTTTGAATACTGTGAAATAATATCAGTCAGATAAATAAAAAGATAATATGCACATACATACATCTTTGGAATTTATGAACAGAAAATAATAATAAATTGGAAATTTTGAAATTTCAGAGGCGTTATGGAAGACATGGAAATGTTGTCAGCTTTTAGCACCGTTCTTCATGTACCGAACTTGTCTACGTCAGATCACCTTTTGGCTGTCTTAGAGGAAGCAGATCTTTTCTCAAAAGAAGAACTTTCATCTCTACACGCTAAGCTACAAGGCCATCGGTAAGAATAGATGTTTGAATATGTAGATGATCGTATTTCAAACGTGAATATTATTATAAAACATTGTTTATTTTTTATAATTGCAGTATATTCATCGGTATCAAGAAACTGTTGAGTTTAATCGACATGGCAAGACAAACTGAGCCCAATTACAGGGTACCAAAGTTCTTGTCGAAATTGGAAGAAGAAGGCGGTTTAGAGTAGAGGGTGAAAATTTAGATGAGAGTTAAATTATTAATAGAATAATTAACAGTCATTATTGTAATCAGCGATTATAGATAACATTATAACGCCTTTGTAGACTAGTATCTGGCTCTAATCTGTTTATAAAATCTAAGCCTTTGAGACATACGGTATTTAATATTAATACCTACTTCGTTGTTATATAGGTATCTGTTAAAAATAATTTTATTAATACCATTCCAGAGACTTTATAAATGCAATTTAGGTGCATTTTTTACTATTTACTCATCCCAAAGCTAGCGTTTGACCAGGTCATTCGTTACATCTTTATAATTTATATTCACGTAGTATGCCGTACTTCGTTTTGCCACTGGCAACAATTTTCTAAGTCAAATATTATAACATATCGAAATGATCAACTCGACTGCTTCAATCATGTAAAAATATGTCCAAGATATGTGAAATGCAGATACTTTTAGATTCATTTTTTTTTTTTTTTTTTTCTCGTTTTTATAAGTTTACTGAGCCAGTTACTGATGCCTCCGATGATGAGAAATGTTATTATGTTATAACAATGATAACAATATAGTTACAAAGTTGTCAAACACTGATTTGAGAGGTATTTCGTTCCTGGAAAACCTTCAGTTGCCTAAGTGTGTAAGCATAATATTTATGATTAGTAAATTGGAGATTTCTAGATCGCTGATCAACTAGAGTATTAAAGAATTTGAAATCCATCACATTCTTCAAGCTAACATTTGTAGGACTTAGTAAAATTTCTTATGCATTTTTGACTCCTCGTTAGTTACATGTGCAAAGAATTTGATCAACAAATCTTAGCAAATGTTGCCTGTGTAGCCATCTGTGTCTGACAACAACCCACGCAATACACTAAAAAGAATAATAATATAATCTTAGCCAGAATATAGAAAACTAGAAATATTTATGAATTACAGATTTACGCCTGGGAAAGACGTAGTAGGTAATATGTGTTGTGTGAATTTCGATAATTCGACTCTTATTCAACTCTTCTCTCTTTTAGAGTATCACAACTTTGTAGTAGTGAGTTGTATAACATAATTATGTACTGTGTAATATAAATGCTTCTGACTAAACTCCAGAGCCTAAATTGCTTTTTAAAGAGACAGTGTGCTTCTCTATCTATTAAAATTTGTCAACACAACGAGGATATTCCAATTATGTTAGTTGACATTGTTATATCAGTTTATTCGATGTAATTCCCAGCAATAAACAGCATAAGTATGTTATTCGATAAGAAATTATAGGTAATTTAATTAAAAATCTTGCTGTTCAGAATTAAAAGCTCATGTTACAAATTTCAATTTCATTTTATATTTTTTCAATTTTTAAATAACAACGAATGTGCCTCGATTCTACGTTTTACAAATTGAATGAAACCATGTAAAATCTTTTGTCATAATAGGCGGATCCGTCTTCTTCCATCATAAATCAAAAAACAAAAAAAAAAAAAAAAACCAAGATTAATTAATGATTTCGTCGTATAGCTAAATGAAAAAGTTTCTTCTAATTAAATAAATATTCAACAAAGTTTTGACACGAGTGTAATTACTCAAATTTGAGTATAGGTACGGGATTCGAAAACTGAAACTGTTAGCACACAAATATTTAGTGCTAATGTAATACGCCAATATTCGATAACTTCCTCTTTGCTATGCGGTCATAGTACTTTTTCAACTGATTAATGTGCTGCAAAGTCATTCCAATATTTAGATATTAAATATTTGTTTATAATTTATGTATGTTATATTTTATAAAATGTGATTTTTATAAATTTCTTCATCATTTTCCGAGCTAAGAAAATATATATGTATAATGTTGTATACATTAGTCTGTATACTGCGTAGTTGAATTACTATATATTATAGGTATATGTATACAATTTAAACAGCAAATTTATTCCTAAGTTCCTGATTTTTCGTCATACGTTTTAAGATATACTATAGGTATTACTTATGGAAAATATAATTGTATAGATAATAGAAATGTGAATTAAGTTATTCATGAATTACCTATTTATGAATCATTGAATTGAATTAATTGTTTGGAAAAAGAAATCTTTACATATTGTAAACTGTTGAAATATTATTGTCGATGTTACTATCCTAGTGTTAATATTTCTGAATGTATTTAACGTTAATATGTCTGTGTATAAAAAAAAAGAAAAAAAGAAATTAAATAAAGTCAATATCATATTAATACCTGTTAGATGTCACTGATTATTTAGAAACCGAAATTTTTACCCAATAATATAATAATTTATAAAATAAATAAATAGATATTGAAAAATTACATAAGAAACGTCAAATATATTTTCTTCAGCTTTTTCACTGTGTCCACATGTTTGATAAACAATGAATAAAAATATTAGGTATATATGAATTTGTCTGTTTGTTACAATTACAATTTACAACTGAATATACACATTTTTACAATTTTTAGTTGTTACATAGGTATAATAATATAAGTTATAACATTTTTTTTGTTTTTTGTTTTTTGTTTTTTCTTTTTAAGCACTCATGCAACAACATAAATCTTTGAATCTCATTTCGCTTAATTATGTAATATTAGATAAATTGATACATACTCAACCATAAATCAGCAAATTGACAAATAGTAAACAGATTTATTTATCTATTCAATAATTTTCAATCATTTACGTCTATGCGTATATATATATATTCATAATATGATTTGTTATTGAGTATTGAATGATTTATGGTCACATTATCTACACTTTATATAAACAAAATTGGGTGATCCTTATACTAAAACATTAAATTAAATTTATTTTATTTGATTAATTAATTAATTAATATTCTCGATTCGCAATATGGCACATCGCACACCGAGCTTCTAACACGAGCTCTTAAACATTTTCGAATTTGAATAGATAATATATATAACTTTATAACTAGTACAATGTTCTTCAATAGACCTTTCAACATCTTGATAATATATTATATACCTTTAAGCATGACCATACTACGCATATGCAATATGCAATATGCATATATCGAAGTTTTTATAATAAAAAAGAAATTCTGTATCGCAAAAATTGTGCACATGAATTGTGCAATAACAATCTATTAGTATATTGTTTTATAGAAAATTATATAATTAAATATTAATTATGAGTATGTCTTATCGTTCTACTAGATATACACGAACAATAATTCAGCTACAGTCTTACATGAAAAAATATTAATCATTAAATTCTCATTCAGACAACAAGGTAACGTTAACTAAATTCATGATCATTCTTTCTTTTAAATATGCATCGACATTCATCAGTTTATACTATAAGTAGTAATTTACTTGAAATAATTGGGTGAATATTATGGCCATGCTTAAAAACAAAATAATCACATAGATATTGGCCATTACTCGCATTAGCGTTTAGGTAATATGCATTGAAAAGCATCTGGTAACAAATTAATTTGAACATATCTAATATTATTTATTTTTATTATTTCTATAACTGGAATTGGGAAGGTTTAGCGAATTATCCAATTGTAATTACTAATTAATCGGATTACCTATCTAATAGAATTATCAATTAAAAGTTAGAAATCATAATGAACAACTTTATAATTCTAATGTTAATTTTGAGAATAGTTCATTCAACGAAATGTAAAATCTAGATTATTATACAGGGAACTTTCGACACCCATTTTCTTTTTCAAACTTAATGTAAAACATTTTATAATCTAATTTCTACTGGCACCATATTGATTATTCTCGCACAGCCAATTTACAAAACTATGCAATCGGCGTAATTGCAGTTTATATAACGTTTGAATTATTTACCTATTTACTTTAGGTTTTCCTATTCTTCAAAACTATCGAGCATTAACATTTCCTTATCTTGTTACCAAACACCCTGCAATATAGTATTACATAAATTATTTTCGTAAATTACCTATGTTTGCGCATTATTCTATATAACATAACTAATTTGAATAATAAATTGACAACTAAACGAGATGAATCATTAACACATAAAATTTGTACATATTTCTTAATATTATTATATTCAGTAAATAATTACTACTTTTTACAAAATAAACTTTCCATTTTTTTACAAATCGCTCAAATGAATAAATAACTCAATTTCATTTAATTTCATTAACAATTTCAGTGTCAGTGATTGCAGATTTGTATCCGAAATTAAATCAAGTTTAATAAAAAAAAAAAAATACACAAAGAACAATAGAAAAGGAACAGTTTCTAACACCGTCGATAGACATTTTAAAATCTAAACAATTTTTTAAACACAAAAATTAATTTATTCATTCTTCTAATAAGGGAGATAATATAATTTACTCAGTTTTACCACAAATATAATATGTATATTAAGAACAGCAGATTCTGACTTTGTCATTTTAGAACTGTAATTAAATTCCAGTTTCTACAAATGGTTTTTAATTTAACAGTTATATAATTTATACTCGTTTTTTTTCCCTTTTTTTTTTTTTTGGCAGTCATAGAGCAGCTATTAAACTTCTCAAAAAAAAAAAAAAGTGTCATTGAATTTTGCCCAGTTAATAGATGTACTTATTTTTTTTTTTCATTTCTTTTTTCTCATTTTATAATCGAAGCGTTACCTGAGGAAACTAATATAAATTTGTACTGGCAATATTTTATTACGTGAATTAGAGACTGTGAGTAAAGATTATCTTCATATAACTAATGCGCACCAGGAATTTTTCTGGTATGAGTTAGAATTTTGGGGTACAAATAAAATACCTTAACGAAACATAACGTTGTTTTTGAGAATGTGGGAAAGAGTGCTTGACGAGTACTTCGATTTTTTTGTTTTTTTCTCTTCCTTTCTTTCTTCTCCAAACTATAATCTAAATTAGCGTCGAATTTTTAAACACTTAGATCTGAATATAAATAAATAGTAATATAGGAAAAAAATAATCGTATTTTAATTATTGATTAAATTTTACGAAATTGCTGATTCATGATCCAATTACACGGACGAATTTTCATTGTTTTTCAATTTATATTTAATTTATCCTGCACTCTTTCCACCGTAAACATTTGTTCCATCTCCAACATAGAGAAAATTTATATAACTGACATAGTCAGTAAAAATACTTAGCGACATTATAGTAAATCACGAAGGTTTACAGGATGGAAATTTCTTAACGCTTATACATGATATAGGCTTACGCCATCTCCGCTTGCTATGGTGACCAATTTGTTTGATATGACTGTTACACGCGCCTCTCTGATCTCCGATACTCGTTCCATCGATTTCTTGTAGTTTTCTTTCTTCTATAATTAAAAATTAATTTAAAATAAACACATTGATAATATCAAAAGAAACATAATAGGTAATAGGTATTTAAATTTCAATAATGCATCCACCACATGATTGTTGATCGACATTAGAATGCGTACAAATATAGAAACTGATACAACGATGAAATAAATTGAATGTTAACTGGAAACGAACGAGTGTGTAGATAGTATACAAATAAATTAAATGTGAATAACTACAATAACGAGCATCGATAATAGCTAAATAAATTATACGACAATACAGTATAAATAGAAATGCGAAATACGAAATGTAATCAATCACTGAGAACAAAAATAGGCATATACAATTATTGAAAAAAGTTTAAAGAAGTGAATTAGCTGTGATATTTGAAGCTGAATGTTATTAACACACGTATATTAAAGATAAGACACATTACATTAGAAGTGAGTTGTTAGTATAAGACATTGGATAATGTATTGTTAGAAACAGTGTATTAAATTATGTGAATTTGGCCTTTGAATTTATAAAACGGGTTAACAGTGGGTAGAATAATAGTACCGCTGATTGTAAATCCAGAGTCCATAAACGAAACCCGCTACGCATATACCAGTGTTATAGAATGACGCATGTCTTTGAGAAGAATACTAGAACGCGGTTCGACGAGGAAGGCTTACGCTCATCACTTCGTTCTATATCTGAAAAGCAAAACCTGCGTGTAAAGAGGTTTTGCAATGCAAAACAAAATTCCCCATTGAATTTCATCATCTATTCCCATTTCTTTCGTTTTTCTAAATAAATCTGTTATTCAGTCTCCATACTCCCATTCTGTCTTGTTAGTATTAATGCAGAATGCACACTCTTCTTCGTGCTTATCATCGCACAAACCTCGGACCACTTACCACTTCGTCGGAGACCACCAATCTGGGCTTACAAGCAAATCGTATGAATCTACCCAATTAAAATAATAATATAGAACAATAAAGTCACAGTTTTTAGAAGCCTAATCAGGTGTGTATATCTATCTCCGAAAGAATTCAAGAGTTTAAAAAATGAGCCGCGCTTAAATATTGTGTTAAGATATTAGTTGCCTCATAAAAGCGCGAGGATTAAAATTCACAGGACAAATAAGTACCTTATTAAGTAATTGAATAAATAAGAAGATTTATATAAACACTTATGAAGTTATTTATATCTTCTAGACTCAAGGTTCCTATTAGCAAGTGTCTTCCAAGTAAAATTCAATATAATACAATATCTGGGATAAAGTCATAAATAAATGGAATTAATCACATGAATTATGAATACTTAATTAAATAGGAAATGAAGAATCTCTGATACTAACCATTCAGTTGATGTTCTGTATAATAGGTGGGATTCGTTTCAACCCCATAATGGTGTTCCATAAGATATGGGAGAACGGTCATAGTGTGCCATTCGTCACCCCTGAGAGGTGGGACAGGTACTTCTTCCAGTGTTTTAGGAGGTCTCCATAAGGTCCAAGAATGTTGTCTTATCTGCTGCAATGTAAATCTTCTATCGACTTCCTTTTGTAGCATTCCCTCTAAGAGCGATCGTAAGGAATTGTCTACAGCCTCTGGTATTTTATATTCACCTTTTCCAATATTTTCATATAACTTGTAAATGTTGTCCCCTTCGAAGGGGTATTCTCCCGTTGTAATATTATATCTGTAAATTGTAACAGTTATGAATAATATCCAGATGAAAATACGAAAGTTACTCACTATATCTATTCACGCATATGACAAACGCTTAGTTCTCAATAAACTTGTGAATTGTTTACCAATTATATTGTACACGTTAACGAGTTCACTCCAAATAAAAAAAAAAAGAAATGATGATGAAATATGAAAATCAGAGAAAATATACCATTATCAATGTTTATCGATAATTACGGTGACTTACAAGGTAACACCGCTGCTCCAAATGTCTACTTTGAAACCAGCAAAAGTATCACAGCCATTAGCTATTTCTGGAGGTTGAAATGCCGGAGAACCTTGACCAGCTGTACACGTGTCATCCTTTGCAAACATGTCTAAGGCCTGTAATCAAATTTTTAAATATTAACATTTTCAGATTCTAAACTAAGGGGACGACGTATGATATGATAGTTCTAAAATGAATTTGTATTATTATAAATTTGTTCATTAATGTTTGAAAAATTAATAACTTTTGAAACTAAATTACCTCGGCTACACCAAGGTCGCTGATTTTCAATGTACCGTCTAACGTCAAAAGTAAATTTCCGGGTTTTATATCTTTGTGAACAATTCCTTTACCATGAAGATATTCTAAACCGTCTAACAACTGGCTAAAGTATCCGTGCGCTTGCCATAGTGGAAATTTCTTGTGCGGTGTACTCTCGAGCATATCCTGAAATTCAGATATCAAAAATCCGGATTTTATTGGGTTTTTTGTTCATTTCTATTCAACTATATGGCAAGTTTTTATCATCTGTTAAGTTTGTTCCTGATAATTGGATCATGGACAAGTATGAATGGTGATAAATGTTCAATTCTGTAAACTAGGGAATTGAGTAATCGCAATAATCAATAATCAATGATAAATGAATACCTGCAACCCTCCAACGCAAAACTCCATTACCAAATACATTTTCTCTTTTTCATGATTGTACAGAACGTCCACCAGCCCGATAACATTTCTGTGTTTTAATATTCGTAACAGTTGTATTTCCCTATGGAAAGAAATTTATCAGCAATATATACGAATGAATATAACCAGACGGTTTATCCGAGAGAAAATAAGTTATGCGTTAATATTACGATGAAATGGGAAACGCTCTAATATATTATTGAGCTTTTGATGATTGTTAAATCAATGAAATGATAGAATACTGCGACAGCGTTGATTCGCAAACATTTAACTCTGCAAAAAATGATGTGAGGAATTTTTTAGGAGAACTGACGACGAATAAATTCATGAATTTAGAGAACGATGATCATTTTGTGATCTTATTTTGAAATGAGTAATGAACAAATGTGGCAAATGTAGAATGTAGTGAGATTTTATTAATGGTAAATTTGTCGCACCGTTGAACGTTTAGTTCACCGTTGGGTATCCTGCGAAGTTTTTTTTTCTTCAAAATCTTAACGGCTCTTCGACATAGCGTTTCTGAGTCGAGCATCTCTTTAACTTTTCCGTAACTTCCCTCACCCAAAAGATCACCCATTACATATTTACCGATTAATTTACATGTTTTCTTTTTTTCCTCGTATATAATTTGGTCCGAATCAACTCTGTGGAAAAACATGTTGATATCGTCCAAGTCATAATTACTATCGTCGTTATCCCACGTCACCGGTTCTATGTCGCTAAATATATCATTATTTATCTCCTCTTCGTCTGCAAGATCACCTATCGTGATCTTATTGTCCATTTTCACAACACCGAATATCACAAAAATTACATAAATCTCACCAAAGTTAACCTAAAATCTAAAACATCACCGGCAACACCATTGTTGTCTCAAATCTCACACTCACACAACGCGACACGGACACGGACAAAACGACCCGACTAAATAAAATAGGAGAAAAGTTGTATACTATGCATACTATGTACCGATCGGTCGATCCGATTCACATTTTAGTTCACATAATCGCCACCAAAAATTTCATTATATGCATAGCGGACGACAGAGGCGATAAAATTCTCTTTTATTTACAATAATAATACATTATAGCGTTCTATGTTGAAGATAAATGGGCATACAGTATTATTCAAAATTTGATATGAAAGATATCCTAGTAATATTCGTGGCCTTATTTCGGCCTAATTTGTTGTCGAATAATTTTCATGAAAACGCCGGGCGACAAGCGACAAGCTGTATCCACTGAACTCTAATAATACTGGAACGCGCTCAGGCTATGTTGTTCCATAGAAAAGAGGCGAGCCGAAAGAGAGAGCGACTTGATGTAGTTTTCTCTCTGTCTTATTGCGTCACGCATGCGCACTTCCAACTATAGTATAGCAGCTGCCAAAAGTTAGAAATCTCATGCCTCGGTCACTGCATTAATGTATTTTTCGTACAGTTGAAATAACTTTTTGAATGGGACTGTACGGACAAAGACGGAACTACATCAAGTCGCTATCTCTCTCGGCTCGCGTCAGAGGCGTCTGAGCGCGTTCCAGTATTATTAGAGATCAGTGGAATCATATGTATTTTGTCAACAAAATATAAATTAAGTATACATCGGCAGAGGTCGTCGTGATCGCCATTTTACCAACCATTTTAGTAAGTTACTAGTGAAAAGCATTATTGTGTTGGCTGCAGTCTGGTCCACCCGACGAATAATTTTGCTCAAAAACTATTGAGTGTCCACCCCCTGGGTTTAACGTCGCGTTCCCGAATGCATACCATGGTTCATGCAGCACCAATCAAGAGGCTCAATTCATCTGGCGCGTGGCTAAAGCAGCCTCCTGATTGGTCAATCCTTGATTTAAGTTAAGTTACGGCGCTGCATAAACCAGCCATCACTCGATGTCGTCACGAAGGCCACTGGTGGCGCTATCGGATGAGAAACTATGGAACTAGAAAGAGGATATTGACAATAATGATAAAATGATACGCGGATTGCGTGAAATAAGGCGAATCGTCTATACTTCTTCATGCGTTTGACGATATTTCAGCAATTTATTGTCTATCAATGATAATTAATTATCATTCCAAGTTATAATCATTACTAAGCATACATTCTATCTCTTATATAATATGTTTTGTACAATGACACACCCATAAACTCTGAAATGAAAATTGATTTTTTTTCTCCATTTTATGAGTTTTTCCGGAACTAATAATGGTTCAACTGATCATTGCTCTTTATCATCTTTATGTTCATCATCATCATATTCTTATATTTATAGATATTCATGTAGTACTACAATACACCTATGATATACCAGGCGATTCCTCGCTTACATCTCAGTCATTTGGGTTGCGGACCGTCATATCCCTACAATGTATATCTATCTATATGATGTATATAGATATACAACTCTGTGTTCAGACGGTCCGCTACCCACATCACTCTGATGTAAGCGAGGAATCACCCAGTGATTTCACTATTCTATGTGATACATTATGAATTATTATTCGTTCTAAAAATAACTAAGACATTGAATATAACAGATAGGATGCTATCGTTATTCTAGAAGTAGTCATCATTCGTTTGCATGGTGCTTCAAAATAATATAAATCTCACACAATTCGTTATCAATGTTAAATTGGAAAAATGTTACAATATGTTTTCAATTATTATTATTATTCACGTGTCGAAAAGTATACGCAATCGACTTATTCAAATAAACAATGAGTTGTACAGTACTGGAATTGAGAAACATCTTTTTTATTCGGAATCATAGTAAATCATTACTCACGACCTTTGATTATCCTATAATACCGATAATTATTATTATTTCTAGAGAATTAAAGCTTGTGGATTCTGTTCTCGATATCTCAGGAAACAAAAATCTGTTCATTATTTAGGCCTTCTATTTTCAAGTAAAAGTAATTTAATTTATTTATTAAAAATAATTAATAATTTGTCATCTCTTTGAATTATTCTCAAAATTTGGTCCAAATTATTAAAACGTCCCTCTAATCATTCATACTGACTACCAATCGATTATCGCAGATGGCAGTGTCTTTTGGCCAAACTGCAACAAAAAGATAATTAAAACATTCCTTATTCGATACTGATCATTGAACAGTATTTCGACGATGGTTTGAAATATCTGTGATTTTAGTTTTCTACGCTTCCTGATCCTTTAACTGAATTCAACTAATACCTGGAACTTAAGTAAAAAACGTGCGAACAGTCGCATATATATAAAAAAAAGAAGAAAGAAATTATGGACGAAGCACATGTTACAAGTGGTTAACAGCTTAACAGCTCTTCACAAGAGGATGTGCACCCCGAAGTATCCCATTGTATGGTGTGGTTACTCTTCCCGGGCGTTCAGAAGAAAAAAAAAGTCCAGGATTGAAGAAGAGAGCAGAAGCAAAGGAAAAAGCTACGTGGTTGTAATTGACTCTAAGTCGAATCCCTGATACATATACATTGAACTATTGCATGAAACTCAGAAAAATT
Source organism: Tenthredo livida (assembly GCA_963992785.1). Taxonomy (NCBI): domain Eukaryota; kingdom Metazoa; phylum Arthropoda; class Insecta; order Hymenoptera; family Tenthredinidae; genus Tenthredo; species Tenthredo livida. The sequence goes on from OZ023065.1 coordinate 36,156,083, forward strand.
ATGTCTCTCGAAATTGGGATACTTATGAGTGAATATCGCGTCGTCTGACACGTCCTGAAGATGATCGGACTAATTTCTCAATACCATGAGAGGGAATCTAGAACGCCTGATCGACGTTCGACCTATCACCTGCAACTTAGAAATAGTGAAGCTGAAATTCCCGGAACCGTTGAATGAATATTGCGTCTCCTAAAAAGCCTACTAACATTGAAGTTTGGATCGTTGAAAAGCAACGAAATTTGACAGAAATGAAAAAAAATTGACAAATCGACTATAAATGATCCTGCTAGCTTTGATAAGTGAAAACGACTAGGAATAACCTGAAAACAATAATCTTCCCCCGCATTACGGCACCCTTAACAGGGGGTAAAATCTTTAGTTTGTTATATCACTCGGAATTATGACGTTCACCAAAATTTTATTTTACGTGAATACTCTTTGGGATTGACCAAACGCGAGAGAAGAATATGAAACCACCCCGACTCCCGGAATCCTTCCAAAAACGGAAGTGCAATCTTTAATTTTGTATTTCTCTCAGAATGATGACAGACAGCGAAATTTTATTTCACGTAAGTACTCTTAGAAATCGATCGAATGACAGAAAAAAATATGAAATCACCGCGACTCCCGGAACGCTTCCAAAAACGGGAGTGAGATCTTTGTTTGTTTATTTCTCTCAGAATTATGACATCCACCAACATTTTATTTCACGTAAATACTCTTTGGGATTTATCAAATGCCGGAAAAAAATATAAAATCACCGCGACTTCCGGAACCCTCCCAAAAACGGAAGTGCAATCTTCAATTTTTCATTTCGCTCAGAATTATGACATTCACCAAAATTTTATTTCACGTTGATACTCTTTGGGATTGACCAAACGCGAGAGGAAAATATGAAACCACCCCGATTCCGGAACCCTTCCAAAGACGAAAGTGCAATCTTCGATTTTTTATTTCTTAGAATTATGACATGCACTAAAGTTTTATTTCACGTAAATACTCTTCGGAATCGACCAAATGCCGGAAGGAAATAGGAAATCATCGCGACTTCCGGAACCCTTCCAAAAACGGAAGTGAAATCCTTAGTTTTTCATTTCTCTCAGAATTATGAGATTCACCAAAATTTTATTACAGGTGAATACTCTCTGGGATTGACCAAGCACGAGAAAAAAATATGGAACCACCCCGACTTCCGAAACACCTCCAAAAACGGGGGTGCAATCTTCAATTTCTTATTTCTCTCAGAATTATGACATTCACCAAACTTTTATTTCACGTTGATCTCTTTGGGATTGAGCAAATGCGAGAGAAAAATATGAAACTACCCCGACTTCCGGAACCCTTCCAAAACCGGATGTGCAATCTTCAATTTTCTATTTCTCAGAATTATGACATTCACCAAAATTTTATTTCACGTAAATACTTTTTGGGATTGATCGAATGCCGGAAAAAAATATGAAATTACCGCGACTTCCGGAACCCTTCCTAAAACGGAAGTGAAATCCTTAGTTTTTCATTTCTCTCAGAATTATGAGATTCACCAAAATTTTATTACAGGTGAATACTCTTTGGGATCGACCAAACACGAGAGAAAAATATGGAGCCACCCCGACTTCCGAGACCCTTCCAAAAACGGGGGTGCAATCTTCAATAACTTATTTCTCTCAGAATCATGACATTCACCAAAATTTTATTTCACGTTGATACTCTTTGGGATTGACCAAACGCGAGAGAAAAAGATGAAACCACCCGGATTTCCAGAACCCTTCCAAAAACGGAAGTGGAATCTTTAGTTTTTTATTTCTGTCAGAATTATGACATTCATCAAAATTTTGTTTGACGTACATACTCTTTGGGATTGACCAAACGCGAGAGAAGAATATGAAACCACCCCGACTTCCGGAACCCTTCCAAAAACGGAAGTGCAATCTTCAATTTTTCATTTCTCAGAATTATGACATTCACTAAAATTGTATTTCACGTAAATACTCTTCGGGATCGATCAAATGCCGGAAGGAAATAGGAAACCACCCCGACTTCCGAAACCCTTCGAAAAACGGAAGTGAAATCCTTAGTTTTTCCTTTCTCTCAGAATTATGAGATTCACCAAAATTTTATTACAGGTGAATACTCTTTGGGATTGACCAAACACGAGAGAAAAATATGGAGCCACCCCGACTTCCGAGACCCTTCCAAAAACGGGGGTGCAATCTCCAATTTCTTATTTCTCTCAGAATTATGACATTCACCAACATTTTATTTCACGTAAATACTTTTTGGGATTGACCAAACGCGAGAGAAAAATATGAAACCACCCCGACTTCCGGAACCCTTCCAAAAACGGAAGTGCAATCTTCAATTTTTTATTTGTCAGAATTATGACACTCACTGAAATTTTATTTCACGTAAATACTCTTCGGGATCGATCAAATGCCGGAAGAAAATAGGAAATCATCGCGACTTCCGGAACCCTTCCAAAAACGGAAGTGAAATCCTTAGTTTTTCATTTCTCTCAGAATTATGACATTCACCAAAATTTTATTTTACGTGAATACTCTTTGGGATTGACCAAACGCGAGAGAAGAATATGAAACCACCCCGACTACCGGAATCCTTTCAAAAACGGAAGTGCAATCTTTAATTTTGTATTTCTCTCAGAATTATGACAGACAGCGAAATTTTATTTCACGTAAATACTCTTTGGGATTAATCAAATGCGAGAAGAAAATATGAAATAACCTCGACTCCCGGAACCACCTTTCTGAAAGCAGCTTTTAGGTAATGGCGCAAAGCAGCCCTCAGATCATGGCGCAAAGCAGCCCTCAGATCATAGCGCAAAGCAGCCATTAGATCATGGCGCAAAGCAGCCATTAGATCATGGCGCAAAGCAGCCATTAGATCATGGCGCAAAGCAGCCATTAGATCATGGCGCAAAGCAGCCCTCATATCATGGCGCAAAGCAGCCCGTAGATCATGGCGCAAAGCAGCCATTAGATCATGGCGCAAAGCAGCCATTAGATCATGGCGCAAAGCAGCCATTAGATCATGGCGCAAAGCAGCCATTAGATCATGGCGCAAAGCAGCCATTAGATCATGGCGCAAAGCAGCCATTAGATCATGGCGCAAAGCAGCCATTAGATCATGGCGCAAAGCAGCCATTAGATCATGGCGCAAAGCAGCCATTAGATCATGGCGCAAGGCAGCCCTCAGATCATGGCGCAAAGCAGCTCTCAGATCATGGCGCAAAGCAGCCCTCAGATCATGGCGCAAGGCAGCTCTCAGATCATGGCGCAAAGCAGCCTGTATATGATGGCGCAATGCAGCCTTCAGGTAATGGCGCAAAGCAGCTCTTAGATCTTGGCACAAAGCAGCCCTCAGGTCATGGCGCCATGCAGCCTTTTGGTGCTATAAATAGCAGAATTATTATCTGACCACAAGTAAATAAATTCTTTCCTCTGAAAAATTTCTCCTCTTCCTATTTGAAATATTTTTAATCATATAATAATGTTTTTTTTTTCCTCACGGGATACTCCCAATCAATTTCCTGCATAATTTGCATAGGAATTTTTCTGGTCTCGTCGCACGTAATAATTTTCTTCGTTTGGTTCGTTTTTTAATTTCTTCTTCTTCATCATCAGTGTTTGCGTTCGACTTGAATATACATTGTTCGTGGCATTTGCGGTCGCACACTTCGCACTTTACTGAATTTGAGTCAGCTACGGTGAAGCAATTCAAGCACGTGTCTTCCACCATGTTCTCTGATTTTGATAGTAAATGGTGAGCAACTTCGGATCGGTATTTATAAGGGTCGAAATCCATCTCAAATGGCTTCGTATTTCCCAAACACTCCATGTAATACATTACGTATGCTCCACAACTGTGGCCGTCATTCGTTTTTTGATGTGGTCGCTGGTTCGATTCGGAGTTTACCTGCCAATCGATGTTCTTCAATGTACGAAAAGATGATTCGTTTCTGCAATAGCTTATGAAATCTGTGAATGCTTCTATAGCTCGCTGTGAATCACTCGTACTCTCTACCATTAACGTCAATTTTTTGTCTTTAATATTTGCGATTAGTAATCGCCAGTGACCTTCGAACAGATACGGCATCAGTAAGGTTTTTTTATAACGGTTGTCACTTTACAGATTCTTCTCTGTGGCGGAATTCTTTTCCCACTGCAATCAACTACAATAAATATCATGTCGTCTGTTGATATGTAAGTAAACTCGTTCCATTTGTGAATGTTTGAAGCTACTAAACTATCTATGACGACTCCGTCTATCCACATATAATCACGCAGTGTTGCGTACTCTTTCGTCTTCAACCGAAATTCATTCATTGATAAAACGTCATTCGAACGGTATACTCCAACTATCACTGTTGACGATTTTGATGCCATGTAATAATTTGTGTGTTTTACTAAGCCGTTATAAAATGTTGGTAGGTTGTTTTCAGGTAATTTTTCCTTCACCGCTAATATTTCCTGTGATTCTGTCTTACCAAACATTTCGTCCTCGCTAGGGTGATTATGTGTTTCATAATTGTTTGTTGCAATATTTTCATCTGCAAGACCACTGTGCACATTATTATCTTGATCAAACTCTGTAATGTCTGTGGCATTACAGTGGAATAACATCTCTGATGTTTCATCAACTATTTCTTTCTTGTGTCCATTGGGCTTGCTTTCTTTCAGTCGTATTTCATCGGTTGTAGTCTTTTTTTCAAAAATCTTTTCACATCTATTTTGTAGTTTTGATGTTTCCCAATGCCCCGTGTTCCGTTCATTATGTTTTCTTCGCATCCAACATTCTTGAATAAGGAGATTTCAGGCGGTTTCGGGGTACTTTGGTTTCGGATGAGATTTTTGATTACCCTTTACGCGCACGTCTAATATTATTTCCGCCATTGTATCCATTCGCGCCGTTCGTAATTGCCTCACTCTATCAGCGATCGAAGAACTTGTAGTAAGCTCGAAAACTATTACTTTCAATACTTTATGGGCACTTTCTACATATGCATTACTGATGCGCGATATCGTAGGATCAACTAAATCCAAACCAAATCCAGGGATACCCATAAGACAGCGTAAGCCATATATTTGTCGACTACGTACTCCACGAATCTTGGTGCATAGTATTTATTTGTAATATTGCTTTCTTGTTGCTCAATTTCATGGAGAAAAACTGAATTTATTGCGTTATATCCCTCGTGAAATAGAGAACTCCTGTAAATTGTAGCGTCATCAGTGGGATAATATGTAGGGTTGTCCACTTCTGGATCTTCTTCATCTCCATCTGCATCGTCGATATCCTTCAAAATTTTAGAGATAACCTCTGAATTCTTTTTCAACATGCTGTTCAAAGCAATAATGCTGTCATTAGACGTATCTTCGCTTTTGGTGAGCAATATTGTTGCGAAGTGTTTGAACATTTCGTCCAGTTTCCTAATATTTCGGCATCTAGCCATAAGCCCCACACATTCTAATAAAAATGATTTAATATTCATATGCTCTTGGAATTCTCCGCGTATAGTTTCCGCCACTCGCTTCATGAAATGCCCATTACATGTTTTTAGTATCGTTGTATTCTTTGGTGGCAGTATGTTGTTGACACAGAATTCGTTCATGATATGCAAATAATTTCTAATGGTTAGAAGATTCCACTCCTGTAAAATTGCGTGTATGAACGCCCAAGACCAGTCGATCGTTATAACGTTTGCAATCGGCCACTTTCGAGCACATTTGATAACAAAATACTTATAATTTTTCAAGAATACACTAATGGATGGAACGCCATGTTCGGATGTTATCATTTGAGCAAGTGTGAGTAATTCTTTATCATGTTTCATCACGATACAATAATAGAATATTTTTTCACATTTCAAGTCTTGCGGTCTTCGGGCGACTGATCTGGTTGCATCTATGTGCAGCACCGTTGGTTTTCCGTGATGTATAACATCAAGGTTTTCTTCGGTGTACATCATGGCCGTCAATGGTAGACCGACATGCCTCGAGAAAGGATCCTCTTTTTTCATTCTCTCGAATCCACAATTCCATTAGATCGGATAAATCAGATGACTCTAATTGTAATCGTGCTTGGCATTTCTCCTCCGACTTTACCTTATAAGCCACGCGAAATGTACGGAGATCCTGCATGTGCCCATCGTCCTTTATTTCCGTGTTTGTTGTCTTTTGAATCTCAGTAAGGTAAGCCACTACGCTGCGGGCTTAAATTTTTTTGCCATTCCCTACGTTCTTGGCCTTTCAGGACGCGAAAAGTCTCAGCCATCAGGTTTTTTTCGTGAACGATCGTGATTTTCTTGTCACTCAATACGGTAAGCCAAGCAAGGGGTTCTTCTAACTTGTCGATGCGAAATTGGTAACTCTGTTCGTGATTTGGTTTTCTGCATTTAGCATATGCTACGCAATCTAATAAATTATACCTCACCGATCCGTAAAAACCTAATGTGCAAGTACACTTCAAAGTGTGCAACATCACATCCTCAATAACCTTTCGAACTCTATTTTCGTCATTATATCCGAGGGCAGTTTTGAAATGCGTCGAAGGAATTTCAACTGTGCCAATATCTTTAGGAAATATTTTCACTTTTTTCCGCTTGATTTTTTTTTCTTTGGGTATTTCGGATTGTACTTCACTACTGGATGGTTTTATTACTTTCGGATTCTCAGAGCTTTCGCTGTCTGTTGTGTATTCAAACGGATTTTTTTACTCCATTTCTTTGTCGCTGCTTTCCAATTTTTCAATACCGGACGTCCTGTAACATGGACTGGTCCTACGATATATTACTCTCCTCAAAGTTGCCAAGGATTTTACTACTCATTTGGTATTTTGGCGTAATGTCCGAGCCCTCTCAGCTCGAAGATCTTGGTAGAAGGTCGTTACAATTATCGACTCCGGCAACATCGATCTCATCTTGCGTGGCATCGTTCTGTTCTGGAGATAACTATTTAATTGCGGCTTTTTCTTCGAGTACCTCCCAGTGACCATGGCGTTGTGCCCCGGGAAACAGCAGATCCAAAGTTCTATTTTCAACCGCGGTATTGTTACTTCCGCCTATTACGCGAATTATCGCATCTTCTGATACCTTACGAGAAATAGCAACAGTAAATTCCCACAATTTCATGAAGATACTGATTTCGAAGTCAGTACCATATGTGCTGTTTGAGCCCATTTTCGTAGCGTAATCAACTTCGTCCTACTACATGGCTCCCTCCTCGCATGTACTGCGAAGCATGTCAACTTCGTGAATATTGACGAGAAATAATTCTGAGAAAAATGAGAAATTGAAGATGGCACTTCCGTTTTGGGAAGGGTTCCGGAAGTCGGGATAATTTCATATTTTTCTCTTGCGTTTGGTCAATCACATAAGAGTATTTACGTAAAATAAAATCTTGATGAATGTCATAATTCTGAGAGAAATGAACGACTGAAGATTTCACTTCCGTTTTTGGAAGGGTTCCGGAAATCGGGGTGATTTCATATTTTTCCCTCGCGTTTGGTCAATCCCAAAGAGATCAACGTGAAATAAAAGTTTGGTGAATGTCATAATTCTGAAAGAAATAAAAAACTAAGGATTTCACTTCCGTTTTTGGAAGGATTCCGGAAGTCGCGATGATTTCATTTTTTTCCGGCATTTGATCGATTCCGAAGAGTATTTTTAGCACACCGGCACGTAAAGTACGACTTTCGGCCCCTCGCGTGAGCGGAAGGTCGTACTTTCCGATGCCAGGGGGTAGTGAAAAATAGTATACCTCACACGGGAGTGAGAAAGGCCATCCCAAAGTGCGTGTGCACCACCCTCGCCTTCGGCTCGGGTGTCAATCTCACACGCAGTTTGGGTTAGCCTACTTTCCCTGCCTAGGTGAGTAATATACTAGTACACGAAATAAAATTTCGGTGAATGTCATACTTCTGAGCGATAAAAAATTGAAGATAGCACATCCGTTTTTGGAAGGGTTCCGGAAGTCAGGGTGGTTTCATATTTTTCTCTCGCGTTTGGTCAATCTCAAAGAGTATTTGCATCAAATAAAACTTCGATTAATGTCATAATTCTGAGAGAAATAAGAAACTAAAGATTTCACTTCCGTTTTTGGAAGGGTTCCGGCAGTCGAGGTGGCTTCATATTTTTCTCTCGCGGTTGTTCAATCCCAAAGAGTATTTACATCGAATAAAACTTTGGTGAATGTCATAATTCTCAGAGAAATAAGAAACTGAAGATTTCACTTCCGTTTTTAGAAGGGTTCCGGAAGTCGGGGTGGTTTCATATTTTTCTCTCGCATTTGGTCAATCCCAAAGAGATCAACGTGAAATAAAAGTTTGGTGAATGTCATAATTCTGAGAGAGATAAAAAACTAAGGATTTAACTTCCGTTTTTGGAAGGGTTCCGGAAGTCGCGATGATTTCATTTTTTTCGGCATTTGATCGATTCCAAAGAGTATTTTTACCACACCTGCACGGAAAGTACGACTTTCGGCCCCTCGCGTGAGCGGAAGGTCGTACTTTACGATGCCAGGGGGTAGTGAAAAATAGTATACCTCACACGGGAGTGAGAAAGGCCATCCCAAAGTGCGTGTGCACCACCCTCGCCTTCGGCTCGGGTATCAATCTCACACGCAGTTTGGGTTAGCTTACTTTCCCTGCCTAGGTGAGTAATATACTAGTACACGAAATAAAATTTCGGTGAATGTCATACTTCTGAGCGATAAAAAATTGAAGATAGCACATCCGTTTTTGGAAGGGTTCCGGAAGTCAGGGTGGTTTCATATTTTTCTCTCGCGTTTGGTCAATCTCAAAGAGTATTTGCATCAAATAAAACTTCGGTTAATGTCATAATTCTGAGAGAAATAAGAAACTAAAGATTTCACTTCCGTTTTTGGAAGGGTTCCGGAAGTCGGGGTGGTTTCATATTTTTCTCTCGCATTTGGTCAATCCCAAAGAGATCAACGTGAAATAAAAGTTTGGTGAATGTCATAATTCTGAGAGAAATAAAAAACTAAGGATTTCACCTCCGTTTTCGGAAGGGTTCCGGAAGTCGCGATGATTTCATTTTTTTCGGCATTTGATCGATTCCAAAGAGTATTTTTACCACACCTGCACGAAAAGTACGACTTTCGGCCCCTCGCGTGAGCGGAAGGTCGTACTTTCCGATGCCAGGGGGTAGTGAAAAATAGTATACCTCACACGGGAGTAAGAAAGGCCATCCCAAAGTGTGTGTGCACCACCCTCGCCTCCGGCTCGGGTGTCACTCTCACACGCAGTTTGGGTTAGCCTACTTTCCCTGCCTAGGTGAGTAATATACTAGTACACGAAATAAAATTTCGGTGAATGTCATACTTCTGAGCGATAAAAAATTGAAGATAGCACATCCGTTTTTGGAAGGGTTCCGGAAGTCAGGGTGGTTTCATATTTTTCTCTCGCGTTTGGTCAATCTCAAAGAGTATTTGCATCAAATAAAACTTCGGTTAATGTCATAATTCTGAGAGAAATAAGAAACTAAAAATTTCACTTCCGTTTTTGGAAGGGTTCCGGAAGTCGGGGTGATTTCATATTTTTCTCTCGCATTTGGTCAATCCCAAAGAGTATTTGCATCAAATAAAACTTCGGTTAATGTCATAATTCTGAGAGAAATAAGAAACTAAAGATTTCACTTCCGTTTTTGGAAGGGTTCCGGCAGTCGAGGTGGCTTCATGATTTTCTCTCGCGGTTGTTCAATCCCAAAGAGTATTTACATCGAATAAAACTTTGGTGAATATCATAATTCTGAGAGAAATAAGAAACTAAAGATTTTACTTCCGTTTTTGGAAGGGTTCCGGAAGTCGGGGTGGTTTCATATTTTTCTCTCGCATTTGGTCAATCCTACAGAGATCAACGTGAAAAAAAAGTTTGGTGAATGTCATAATTCTGAGAGAAATAAAAAACTAAGGATTTCACCTCCGTTTTCGGAAGGGTTCCGGAAGTCGCGATGATTTCATTTTTTTTCGGCATTTGATCGATTCCAAAGAGTATTTTTACCACACCTGCACGGAAAGTACGACTTTCGGCCCCTCGCGTGAGCGGAAGGTCGTACTTTCTGATGCCAGGGGGTAGTGAAAAATAGTATACCTCACACGGGAGTAAGAAAGGCCATCCCAAAGTGCGTGTGCACCACCCTCGCCTCCGGCTCGGGTGTCAATCTCACACGCAGTTTGGGTTAGCCTACTTTCCCTGCCTAGGTGAGTAATATACTAGTACACGAAATAAAACTTCGATTAATGTCATAATTCTGAGAGAAATTAGAAACTAAAGATTTCACTTCCGTTTTTGGAAGGGTTCCGGCAGTCGAGGTGGCTTCATGATTTTCTCTCGCGTTTGTTCAATCCCAAAGAGTATTTACATCGAATAAAACTTCGGTGAATATCATAATTCTCAGAGAAATAAGAAACTGAAGATTTCACTTCCGTTTTTAGAAGGGTTCCGGAAGTCGGGGTGGTTTCATATTTTTCTCTCCCGTTTGGTCAATCCCAAAGAGTATATACATGAAATAAAACTTTGGTAAATATCATAATTCTCAGAGAAATAAGAAACTAAACATTTCACTTCCGTTTTTGGAAGGGTTCCGGAAGTCGCGATGATTTCATTTCTTTCCGGCATTTGATCGATTCCGAAGAGTATTTTTACCACACCTGCACGCAACGTACGACTTTCGGCCCCTCGCGTGAGCGGAAGGTCGTACTTTCCGATGCCAGGGGGTAGTGAAAAATAGTATACCTCACACGGGAGTAAGAAAGGCCATCCCAAAGTGCGTTTGCACCACCCTCGCCTTCGGCTCGGGTATCAATCTCACGCGCAGTTTGGGTTTGCCTACTTTCCCTGCCTAGGTGAGTAATATACTAGTACACGAAATAAAATTTCGGTGAATGTCATACTTCTGAGAGATGAAGAATTGAAGATTTCACATCCGTTTTTGGAAGGGTTCCGGAAGTCAGGGTGGTTTCATATTTTTCTCTCGCGTTTGGTCAATCTCAAAGAGTATTTGCATCAAATAAAACTTTGGTTAATGTCATAATTCTGAGAGAAATAAGAAACTAATGATTTCACTTCCGTTTTTGGAAGGGTTCCGGAAGCCGGGGTGGTTTCATATTTTTCTCTCGCGTTTGGTCAATCCCAGAGAGTATCTACGTGAAATAAAATTTCGGTGAATTTCACAATTCGGAGAGAGATAAAACATTAAAGATTGCACTCCCGTTTCAGAAGGGTTCCGGAATTCGGGGTAGTTTCATTTGCAAAAATTACAGGGAAAGCATGTCAAGACAAAAGCAAGGAGAAAATAGAAGCCGTTGTAAATGCGGAAAACAAGCGGATCACTGACAGAGTAGAAATAGCCCATGAATTCAACAAGTCCTTCGCCAGCTCTGCAAAACGCTAACAAAAAAAATAGAGCAGATACCACCTAACCCGGCAAGACTCAACACAACGGAAGACTTGATGATGTTAGAAGACGTAGAGCCAAAGGAAGTGTACAAAGCAATCATGGGCTTTAAGACGGGGAAAGCGGCCTTTTTCGATGGTATTACGGCAAAAATGTTTCAAGCAGGAGCCAAATTCATAACTATACCCTTGGCAGACATCATAAATCTAGCTTTCAAAACCGGGGAATGTCCTAGACACTTTAAAAGGGCTATTGTAGTACCGATATTTAGGGCAGGGGATAGAGAAGTAATTTCGAACTAACGACCAATTTTATTACTGGCAGTAATTTCCAAAATATTTGAAAAATGCCTGGCGGACAGAATAAGATCTTCTCTGACTACAACAGGGCTCATGAGCGAACGGCAATTCGGATTCTGGAAAGGTAGATCGACAGAATCCGCTATTGCCACACTTGTGAAGGATGTATACACCGCTCTGGATAATAGTGAGTAGCTTTAGCTAGCTAAAGCTTTTGACACGCTAAAACATGAGAGGTTACTAGATAAGTTTTACAAGTACGGCATAAGATGCAGGGTATATAACCTGGTCAAAGATTATTTGACTGACAGAAAGCAAAGTGTTACGATTCAAGGGGCAAGTAGTAATGTAGAAATGGCCAACTGGGGAGTACCGCAGGGAACTATACTCGGGCCACTCTTCTTTGTAATAGATATAAACGATATCTTCGGGCTGAACATGAAAGAGCAAATCATAAGTTATGCAGATGTTACGGCAATAACATACACCGGCGACAGCTGGAATAGACTAGTGCAAGGGGTTGAAAAAGAGCTTCCAGTTCTCAGAAATTGGTTCCGAGCAAATAACCTCACAATGAATGTGAAAAAAACTAACTTTTGTACCATTCGGTTGCTACACGGATAGTACTCCTAGGAATCTTAATACGTTGACCATACATCTGAAGAACTGTGAATGGGGTAGGGAATCAGACTGCAAGTGCTAATACAAAGAGCGTAGAGTGTCAGGTATCTAGGTATATAGATAGATAAAAACCTAAATTGGGATAGGCAGGCTGAAATGATGGGAAGGACGCTAAGATACATCAACTTCAAATTTTATAGACTTCAGCAGATCCTTCAGAGAAGGGAAATGAAAATGGTATACCAGGCTCTGTTTGAGCCTATCCTATTCTATGGCATAATCGGCTGGGGGGGTGCGTACGATAATATAATGAATAAGTTACAGGGGCTGCAAAAAGCAGTCTTGAGAACAATCTTGAACAAACACCGGCGATACCCATCGAACGCATTATTCCAAGAATTAGGTGTCTTGGACATAAGACAAAAATTTTGTATTGCCTCAACCATCTTCTGTAAGGGAAACGGATTGATTAAAGAACGGACCACGAGAAACATACACGAAACAAAGTAAGGCAGATGGCTCGTGTGCCGGAATGCAATAATCGGGACGCGAAATAGAAAATAGGGGCGCGATGTTTTTCATATGCTGGCCGAAAAGTGTACAACCGGTATCTGAGCACAGAAGGCCAGCTAGAAGGCAAAGGCAATTTATATAAGAAACTTAAGGCTTGGGCTGTTGCCTAAACTAGTGATGAAATGAGATTTGTGCTTTAATTTAAGGATATGCAAATAGTTGTAAGCTCAAGATAACTAGTCACACTAAAGAAATAGGTAATTTGAACAAAACACTAAGCATATCATAGTTATATATATCAAGTTATATATATCACTCCTACTACTAATTCAATTAATGCGGTAGAGAATAAGGTAGATCAAGTAAATCCCAGGAGGAATCAAGCTCAGACAAATGTGGAAACATTTTTGTGCAAATTCGCTCCTGGCTGTGTATGTAAGGTAGTTGTTATTAGTTTTTGTATATATTTAGATATATGTATTTATGTATGTATATATACGCCAAATGAATTCAAATTCAAAATTGGACTCGGATAAAAATTGAAAATCCTGCATAATAATTACCAATTTTTCTGGGTCAAACTGCAACAAAAAGACGATCAAACCATTCTTAATTTGATACCGATCATTGATCAGTCTTTGGACTATGGTCCAAAATATTTGTAGTTTCACTTTTTCACGCTTCATGATCCTCCGGAATTTTGCAGGCTCGTGTTCTCAAAGCTGTATGGAAAACATAGAGAAACCAGAGATGTAGCAATATTGAGAAATGATGTCGCCATAACTTTGTGTAAAGCTTCTGCACGCTTACCCGTGATTTTTGATTCGCAGACGAAAACTATGTTTCCCTGCAGGTCATATATATTCGTTTTCTTGCAGGTCTATAATCCAAGATATCAGCTGTACATATAAGACTCACTCTTCGACGCTTCATTTGTACTCTCTCACGGAATCCTGAACTGTAACTAAAACATAGAGAAATAGGAGATTTAGCAATGCAGAAATAATGTTGCCATTATTTCATGTACTAGAAAAGTCGCCACTTTGCACTTTTCACATATCACATATCGCATATCAATTCTCGCTTCATATTATACTACAATTGTCGGCTACTCACAATTGGATAAATCCAAACAGCGATGAGATATATCTAGGCCCCGTCGAATCCTCATAGAAATTGCACTATTTCATACATATTATTTCATATTATAGATTTACGACTGTCCTATATAGTCATTCGGCAGAACTGTAACAGAAAGGTGATTAAATCGTTCCTAGTCATCAATACTGATCATAGATCATAGATCAGTATTAATCTCTTAAAATACCCTGAAAGAATCAGAGAATTGATTAATCCTAGAATACTCTGGAAGAAAAGTATGCATTAGTGAACCTGTGGGAGTCTGAAAAAAGTTTAAATTCACATGATTAGTTATGTTATTATCGGAGTTAGGTAAGGGGCTGGAGGGAGGGGGGGCCACCCGCCCACCCACCCACCCTTCCTCCATTTCATCACCATTGCTATCAACTGTCAGTTAACATTGAATAGTTATGATGCAAAAAATTAATATGCAAAAAAGTAAAAAGAAAGACATGCAAGGAAAGAGAGACTTGACGCTATCTGCCGTTCTGTATCGGATAGAAATTGGCTCGATATTTACGAATTGCAAACAGTTATCGGCAGATACTCGTCAAGTAAAGGAGGTGCAAAGATTTCAAGCAAGCATAGAATATGTTTGGTGGCGTGACAGTCAGTGTCCTCTTCAACGTGAAGTCTTCAGGCTCAGCCTCTCTCATCTCCGCGCCCCACGTGAGCGCGGAAATGAAGAGATGCGTTTTGCCCATTCAAGCGATCACAGCTCATATTCAATATAAGGAGATGACTAGGTAGGAGAGATTGATTCATTCCACTGATCTCAGAAGGCTGACAGAAAACTGGGGACAGGACTCGAATAAGTTGGAAACTTTTCAAATGGGGAATATCAAAGAGACTGACGTTTTCATTGTGAGTTTCTTTAAAGGTATGAAAATTGTTCAATTTTAATCATTCTGAATAAGTGAGTCATATTTCAAAGAAGCTATCAAAAAGAGGCTACTTTTTGCTTCTACTATTGTGATCGCTTGAATTTGCTGCGGAGAATAAGATATTAGTTCCTGCACCACCGTCCCATTGCGCGGCCCTTCCTACCCTCGCCTGGTTCCCAAGACCCACCCAACGAATTTCTAGATTACATATACTATATGATACAGGCACGCACACACAGACTCATAACCACCCTCCCTCGGTTTGCCCTACCTTCCCGATTTACCTGAACGGAAAGCTAATAATCCACGGCATCAGATTCTCTCCAACACAAGCATAAAAACCATTTCACACACCGTGGTCGGCGACTTACTGTTTCATTTTTGCTGTAGGGAAAGAACGGGTTAGTACATCCTGGACAAAATTTTCAAACTTTCTTCTAAGCGGACCAATTTGATTAGACTTTATATGATTTTATATTTTTTCTTATTTCAATTTCAAATTCAACTCAATATAAATGTTTTGATATCTAAATCTGACTGTGAAATTAAATGTGAATATAAAAATTGACTCTACTCGAACATCCTGCTAGGGGGTCGTTCATTCTTGTGTCGGACCTGCTCCTAGACTTTGCAATGCATGATTTGAAACTCAGGAGGATATCCACTACTCGGTCGGAAGGAATTCGAGCATAAATCGAGCTATAGGGAAATGATAATAATCGCGGAAACCGATTGAGCGACGGATGTCCTCCTGGCGCGATGCTCACCGCGATTCGCAACGGATGAGGGCCATAAGGGCTGTGAAAGTGAGTTGATAATATGACGGCGCAGTAACAAGTATAATGTTACATTGCCGTTTGTATAGAGGAATCTACGATTATGGAAACAAGCTCCGTTGCGGTCGCGAGTGAGCCTATCTGAATTTAGCTAAGAAATCGGAGATTGTATACAATGTTACCGCCACGCCACGCGACAGAGAAAAGAGAATACCAGGGAAAGGAAGCACCATACCAAAAATCATGCGACTCACCGACGCTGCCGAGTAGGGGGAGAGCAATTGCACTCGGATGTCTCTGCTTGGCTGACTGCGTATGAAAATCGAAGGTAAACAATGATTCACAAAATTGTTTGTCACAAAATGTTGGGTAAAAATGAAACTGAATTGCTATTTTGTGAAAATGACGAGCCATTTTCAGAAAAACAGAGGTATGCCAAGAAACCTTTTGTTCTCACCTGCTCTACAACTGCTCCCTTGCTATCCAATCCGACCTCCCATCAGTCCTATTGGAATCCCTATCGATTTTTGATAGCTTCCATCAATTCGAACACACCTATCTGAAAATGGAAAGGAAAATACTAAAATGAAGATAAATTTGAATTCAAATAGGGAAATAGGCTTGTGAAATCAAGGTATTTTCTCCGTATTTCTCAATTCCTTGATAAGAATGAAGATCCCTGATCATGTTATTCGTGTAAATATTAGGAAAAAATGTATTATTCAAAACTGCATTATTATTCAATATGCAGACACAGCACTCATTATGTAACTCTAGTCGTTAAATTATATCTCTGTTCTTTCTTTTTATATTGTATCTTTCTAGAGTAAATTTTTTTTTGTATTTATTCATATTGTATTCTTTCAACGCTTATATCATAATAAGCAAACCAGACCTGCGCACAGACTTCTATTAGTCTTGCAGAAATTTTATGTAAAAACCTCTTTTTAACATAAAATTTGTACCCCTTACATCTGGTAAATAAATTATTATCATTATTAAATACAATATCTCATCCTACTTCCTCTGCATAATCGCTGCATGACAGTTCTCTGGCCTCCCCAGCCTCATTGTATCTGGTCTACGTTTGATAGATTACGCTATAACAGAAACATAATCAAATCTTCATAAAATTTTCATCGCCATGTTTAACATTATTATAAATTTGACCAAGAAGGCAAGATAATCCAAAAAAGTTCTTATCATCGCAGATTTACCTTTTATTTGAAGAATCCGTGAGAGTCCGGTATTCCGATTTCGCTTGGTTTATAAACCGGAGTGCTTATGTATTTCAGGTGTAGAACATGATTCTCATGGCTTGTAAAAAATTTGTCCAAGTTCTTTTCTTATCGTATTCAACTTTCTTCTCCAATTTTTTGTTTCAGTCATTTTCCCTCGACCACCTTCTCTTCTTCCGTCTCCTTTCCGTCCTTGAACCAGAAATGAGCGATTTAGGAAAACGATAAAAATCAGATCCCACTTTGTGTTTCTTGGTTTGATTTGAATAACATATGAACAATAACGAAAATGAATTGCTGTTTCCCAAGTCATGCTTGAAAATTATAATTGATTTTTATCTGAAACCAAGTAGCAAAATTCTATAAAAAAAAGAATAGGTCTCATTACTACCTTCTGTAGCAAATTCCCAGTTCGTCTCAATCTTTAGCTCATCGTTGACTTCTCCAGTTCTATGATTCGCAATTTACTGACTTAGTCAAACTTAATACTGCCGTGCAACTAAAACACGAAAAGAATGAAAAATATTTGTTAATCTAACGTTCGTAAAACTAGTATTGTGATATTTTAGTGAAAAATAAATTTATTTTAGACTGGATAATATTGATGAGTAAATGACAAATTCAAAGTTTTATGTGTGGATCTAAAAACTCGGCGAAAATAAGAGTAACGAATGAAAATTTGTTGGAAAATAATAAAAGAGCCCACGGAGAAACTTGATTGAAAATAATTTTCTGACTACTAGCTTACCTTCAATTCAATTTATCACCGATAATTAATTTGTATAAATAGACTCCGCAACTTCCATCTACTTCAAACTTTAAAAATTCTCTCGCTGCACTGTCTGCCTCTGCAATCGAATGAAGATTCGCAATATATTAGTATTTTTAGTCAACTCAAGACGGTCACACCTCATGAGAATCCCGTAGTGGTCACATGGGGTGTAACACACCCCAGCACTTGGAAGCGCTGTAGAATTTCGTAGAATTATTCTGGGGGCCCCAAAAAAATTGAGAACATATTTCAAACGTTTCTCTATTAACCCATCCAAGAATGAAACGAAAGTTTAGTTTCAAGTATGTGTAAAAAATTCGTAAAAAAAAATTTACTAGAAAAAAACAAAAAAAATTTGCAAAAAAAAAACTCTAGCTAGAGGTAATAACATCGGTTTCCGGGATTGAGAGGGGGAAATCCGGGCTCGAAAATGACTTGGGGTGTGTCACACCACATATGACCGTGTTGGGTTAAGTCTTGTACGTACGAAGAGAACAAGCGCGATTATTTCCGAATTTTCACCAAATATAAACAACTGTTGGTCTGTAAATATACCTATGTATATTGTGTAATAACCTTGTTTGACTATTCTCGTTTGATATATAATCCGAACGCAATAAAACTATT
The DNA here is from genome assembly GCA_963992785.1 of Tenthredo livida. Taxonomy (NCBI): domain Eukaryota; kingdom Metazoa; phylum Arthropoda; class Insecta; order Hymenoptera; family Tenthredinidae; genus Tenthredo; species Tenthredo livida. The sequence goes on from OZ023065.1 coordinate 36,174,381, forward strand.
CTATAACATCGTTGATTCTAATCACGTCTGATTATAATTCGTTCGAAAGATACACAATTGTTCGCTACCAACAAATAGGATTTAGAAATAATATCGGGGTCCAACTACCGAAAAAAAACACGAAGGCGCAACGCGAAAATGTAAACACGCTGGGCTATGGAACGAATTTTTATTACCAAGTTTTAACGAGAATAAATCAACGATCGGACTCAAATTTTACTTTCGACAGTCACGGAAGACTATGAGTGAACTATTCTTACCATTTTTGATGATGCCAACGACGGTTTTCAGGCAAAAAATATCATAAATTGATCACTCCCAACGCACGCCCTAACTCGTTTTTCACCGGCGACTGTTCTATCGTATAACGCAACGGTCTAAAGCGATATTGCGAGTTAGTTCATTAAATGAACGCACCTCGGAGCTCATCCAGCCTCCTGATTGGCTAAGACAAGCTTTTGGACAACAGAAGCCTGCATTTTGAAATATACTACCGGTAATGTATGACCGCAGCCAAGCGTCTTACGATTAGCGTAAACAAAAAACAAATATATATAGGTATATATACGATGTTGATTTTTCTCTCGGCGTCACATTGCCCGTATGCCATAACTTGGAAACCGGAATTCTTAGACGATAATGAAGATTTCACGATGGAAAAATATAAAAAGATAGCGTCACACAACTTATCGTATATTAACTCACCGGTCGAGAGCAAGGTTAAAACTAGCGTATACTCGGATAATATCAATAAAAAAAAAAAAAGTTATTTTCGACACTCCATACATTAATTTTCAATGCAATGATGATTAGTAAAGTCACTATAAAGAACTGAATAGCTCGCAAGATATCGGAATATTTTTTTGATAATCACCTGAAAGATCTCATTTGATCTGGCGAATGATCAAAGCCCCACAGAATTGATAAAAATTCACTTTAACCAAGACGCGTTCAACAAACTATGATACTCGGTCCGAAGTTTCGGGTGTCGGGGCGTCAACTAAGACACAACGGGAAGTTCAAACGGCGGGGGCAAATAGCTCGCTACACTGAAAAGTCTCTCGAGCAGCCAGCAATATCGTCGAGAGTAGTTGCCGGTCTAAAACCAGCACAGCTACTGCGCTCGCCAGAGCAGCTACTACGCTCGCGCGTACACCTACTATACTCGAATCGAGTTTAGTCGCTACACTCAACTCCCAGCGCTATAGCTACTCTTCCCAGCGCAGCTACTACGCTCAAACTCGCATTAGCCACTGTACCAAGACTCAGCGTAATAGCTGCGCCCTGAGAGTAGTGGCTGCTCCAGAGACTTTTCAGTGTATGCGAATGAACGAAACTTGCGCGAAGTTGTCTGCGCATGCGACATGGCATGTTGGCTTGCCATCGCACCGGCGTTAATTTCAAATCCGATTGTCGACAACAATACTAATAAGTAATACACGAATAAATAAGAAGATTGGAAAATTATTCTTTCGAACAAGCCAACAATTAAATAATAAGCGACAACGAAAACGAGTCTATAATTCTGTTGATTCACTCAGAAATATTAAAATACCTAATTATCCTAAATATGACACTTCTCAACATTTTGCACGACAATTGCATTTTTCTCAGCATCAAGGGACAAGTTTAATTTTCGGTTGGAGAATTCGTTGAGTTAAAATTGAATTCGAATTTATTTAATATTCAATTGAATTCATCTAACTGGTTTAATCTGCATATTTCATTACATTTAATTTGCATTTTTGATTAGTTGACTAATTGCAAAGGGCAGGAAACCGAACAATTACTGGTAGTGGTTATAGTTATTCCCCTCTGTACTATTGTGTGGATAAATAAATGAAAAGAAAATGTAAGACTACAGTCTACACGAACATAGCTCCTATGAGTATAACTAGGGCTCTTTATTTCAAATTTATAATAAAAAAGGATTTGGCGTCAATAACGAGTATCTTAGTCTTGTTCTTACCTTTTCCCCATTCCTCCCTCACGAATTTTCCTTATTCTCGATTCATCTGGTTTGCTGCACTTCTGCAGATGTATAGAATGACTTTCTGGTTTAATGAACAAAAACATATTCAATAATTAACTGACAAATTTGAGCTTAGTTGTAAATGTGAGCTCACTAAATTTAATTAAAATAACTTTCAATTTGATTCACTCGACAATTTTGAGAAAGATTGAAGATTTCTGAAGATTTTACAGATCTCAACAGATCACAGAAATTTGAATAGATTGCAAGAGATTTCAGAGATTTGATTTAAAGAGATCCTAAATGGTTTAGTGAACTAGCAAAGATTCCAGAAATTCAAGAGAATTCCAAGTTTTCAAAAGATTTCGAGAATTTCAACAGATTTTATATAATATAGAGAGATTTGACAAGACTACATGAGATTTCAAATGATTTGATAGACTTTCGTGAAATTTCAAAAATTTCAGGAGATTACACAAAATTTTGAACGCCTTATTATTAAACAACTATCTTGTTCATGCCTCTTCAATATTTTCCGTTTCCTCTGCTTTTGTCATTCCTTTTCATTCAATTTAGTGTTCTGATCCTTTGGATTCAACCGATTTGTTGCGCTCCACAGGGGTACACATCGGCACACATATATCTATGACAATCAAACAAATTCATTAGTAACTACAATGAGTGATAAACTGAATTCTCATGATAGGGATGAGCTTGCAATCACAAGAAGGTTTCTGTACGTTTGTCAACAGTGTCTAATAATTTAATATAAATAATGCTTCATATGCCATATTATATTTATCACATAGACTATCTGAGGAATTTATAATATTACCTTCATCATATCACTCTGTGATTACTCGTTACATTTTCCAAGCGAGTTGTCGCTAGTGTCTGTGCTTCATGATCCTTCAGAATTTTTCAAGCTCTACATTGCAGTCGCACTTCTTTTCCGATTCTGAACTGTGATGAAAACATACAAAAACAAAAGAAGAAACAGTTAAGCTTGGTCGAAGCTTCCGTGATTATTATATATTACATAGGGATGATTATTGGAGGAATAGATATCTTATTCCTACCTCTTTCCCATTTCTTGAGATCCCGTTCCATATATTCCTTGTTCGACTGCACATCCCCAGGGGTAGAGATACCAGGAAACGCCGTCTGAAGATCAAAGAAATTTACCATTCAAATGACAAATCAGAATTGGATGGCGGGGATAAGATTGCGAGTACAAGTAAGACTCCTGCGCGCTTACCAGTAATTCTTGATTCTCAAACAGAAATGACGTTTCCCTGCAGGTCATGTATGTGCCCTATGGTCTATAATGTGATTCTTCTAAGCTTCATTCATATGATTCTTCGGAAGTCTGAACTGTAACCAAAACATAGAGAAACATGAAATCAAGTAATGGAGAAAGAATGTTGCTGCAATTTCGTATAGCAGCAAAGTTCTCGCTTTTTGAATCCTCATTCCTCCTATACACATTGTATTATGATTGTGGGCTACTCACAATGAGATGAATCACAAGACAGCGACGAATTTTAGGCCCTGTTCCAATCCTCAAATGAATTGCCTTATTTCTGTTGATGAAATGTGTCATACACATTATTTCGCATTATAGATTGACGACAATCATAGTCATCCGACAGAACTGTAACAGAAAGGTAAATAATTCGTCCCTAGTTATTAACACCGATCATAGATCAAAAATCAGAGAAAATAAAGAAGGAAGAAATGAGTTAGAGAATCGTTTGTCACGATATTTTCTACGAAAATGAAAGCTAATAACTATTGTTGGTAAAATAGAGACTTTCAAGGAGGTATTTTGTTCTCACCTCTTTTGCAATTGCTCCCTTGCTGTCATATCCACCCTCATACTGTCGCTCCTACTGGGATTCCAATCGGTTTCTATCAGCTTCGGATGGGCTTCCTATCTCCAATTTTCGGTATAGTTCTCGCACAATCGGTCCTGACCACATCCGGTCCGTTAAAATCTAATAGAAACATAAAAGAGAAGCCCAAGGTTTATTAATTGAATGCATTCATACAATTTTTGCCCCAGACAGCATCGTCGGTAATGACTTATGTAAGACAGTGATCAAACTTTGATAGAAAGACAAAAGGCGATCAAAAATATTGTTTACCTTTCATATAAATCATCGTAGAGATTGGATTAGTATAATCAGCCTCCTGAGCCTCCGCTTGCATTTCGGGGACAAACTATCATTTTTCACACTCGGATTCTCGTTTATATTCGCACTCTTGTGTTTCTTCCTATTCATCCTCTCTTTTCCTCCTTGAGAAATAAACGAATGATTTAGAAAATTGTCGTGATGAAATACGAGTTGAAAATCAAGCGAGTAAAGTATGATCAATTATTATTCTTGAGAAACTTGAGGATGTATATCCAATCTCATTTCTTTGCGCGATTGAACTCTAGAACTTGGATAGTTCGTTTAAATAAAAATGAAAATTAATTTCTTCCATTATCAATGGATGCACAAGTAATTTTCATGTGATAAGGACAAATATTTCTGGTCAGATATCTCAATTCTCACCTCAATCTCTGCGACTCTAGACGACCTCATATTTCTGGACCCGAGTCATTCCCACAGTTCCTATTCAGGTCCATCAGATGCTTGGAATATCTTTATCCGCAAGTTGTACTTTCTTCTGCAATAAAAGTGAAATGAAGACGAGAAATTAAAAAATGAGATATTAATTTCGCATATCACATTCGTGTATATTCGAGGAGGTTGAAATTCGTTAAAAAAAAAGTATAATTAAATTTGTCGATCTAAAAATTCGACCCAAAATTGTGTAGACTGAAAATTGAGTGGAAATAGTAAACGCGTTCGATCTATACTATAAATGGCCTACGCACTTCCGATCAGCCGTAGTTTTTCTGTATAATCATATTATCATTTCATTAGAAAGGATTAACAATAAAGAACAACGTTCTGTAGTCACGCGTCCTACGGATATAAACAAAGATGCGGCCTGATTGTTTTCGTCACTTCAAGTATATGGGCATATCCATGGAATTTTCAACTTTTGAGGTACAAGAATAAATTTCGGAAAAATTGACGGCACACCTATAAAACTAGAATGATCTGTGTTCTTTAGTCTCAGTATACACGAAAAAAATTAGAATAATTCATTTCCAAGGCTCGGTCAAGTGCTGATGGAGGAAAAATCAAAATTCAATTTTCTTTTTCAAATAATCTTTGAAAAACTATTTTTGTGGTCGAATTCGCACTCCGGTTCGACGGCGCCTAGAGTCTTACGCGTATAATAAACGCAAAAAATAGAATAAAATAAAAGAAAAATAAAAACTTGAAAGAAAAATAAATTGAATAAAAATAAAATGAATAAAAATAAATAAAAATAAATAAAAAATAAATACTCGTGCTGTTTAAAACGACATTTGGGATACTGCACGTGAAAGATATGTTTGTAAACATTTTTTTAACAAATATGAAAATTGATGATTTATGAAAATATTTACTCGTTTGTATTTATCTCTTCGAAATATGCATAAAAATAGCGACCGATTTGATAATATACTTTTTATAACAAATGTTATCGATTACTATTGCTTGGAATGGCATCGCAATCAATATACAGGTGTGCCAGCTGAAATAGTGATTTGTTTTTGAATTATTCTTCAGATAGTAATTTTCAAAACAAAAGCTTGCAACTTTTTTCAGATTGTGGACACACTTTCCAGTCGAGTACCGTTTTATAGCTTAAGATACGTAGGATAAGATACTTCAAGGTCGCTCGTTCAAATGGATCGGTCAAAAAGTTGTAATGAAAAAAGTAAAATCATCTTCGATTCAAACAATTTCGGCGTCGCTATTTGATTAATTTTTATTAGAGCTTACCTGGCCGGCACATATATCTGGCTCGCATTTTTCCAATGTTTACGTGCTTACAATAAATGAAAAAAAAAATTAGGTTGCCATCATCATCGGTCAACAAGTTATAGCGGTTGAAAAAAAAATAAATGCTCCATTCTCACAGTGACTTGTCATTTTCTCTAGGATTTGTGTACTCATAACATGCGGAAATAAATTAAAATATACTAGAACATCACAGTTACCCTAGTAACCATCTGCTGCAAGGTTTTCGGAAGATTCTTGCAAGATGCTTACATATGAGCCACTAGTAGTCTGTTTCCGCATGCATGCTATGAACTTGCGCAAGATGTTGATTATTTCAAGTGTTTTGAAATGATCATACAAAAGTTTGCTGCAAATCTGCCGAAAGATGCTTGCGAAAGAGGATTGTCCATTTTTCTTGCAAGATTCATTCACAAATCTGCTGCAAATCTGCCGAAAGATGCGTGCGAAAGAGGATTGTCGCAGTTCTTAGAATATTTGGTTACTAGGGTAGCTTCAAGAAAAAGTATTTGTCAGTCGAAAACACCCTTGGGGTATCCAATTTGTACTTGGAATGGACACAACCACCATCCCTCACAAAAGTTAAAAATTCTATGGATATGTCCATATAGGGTAAATGCACCAGTGAATGAACAGTTAAGGAACGTCACCAGTGAATGAACAGCCATGTTAAAATCACTGTATACAGATATACTTTGCGTGAAAATGGTCATTCACTGGTGCGTGTTCATTCACTGGTGCATTTACCCTACGCTATTCGGGAATTTTTAATACAATCATTATAACCGGACAAATTGGTATGAAACACTAAAGTTCCAGGATATCGTGCCTATCGCGTTTTAACAACTGTCAAGGTGATAGATTAAGATTCTATAATTACTTACAAGCCTATGTTCTCCTAGGTGTCACTGATTTAAGACTTCTCTAAATTGCAAAACATTACTTCAGCCAACACGCGTTCGTCTTATTATAACGAACAGCCGAAACTGAGTGGGATCGAAGCGTCGACAGCCCACGAACCGCTCGGCTCATCCAGCGCGACGGAGCGCAACTGAAGATTCAAGTTGGTCACAGTCGACCGCCCCCCGTGCGCCGAAAAACCCGTAGCGGCGCGAGGTTGACTGAGGCTCCACAGGTGTAATTGTATGTTGGGTTGCCACTGCTTCAGGCAGAAATTCTGGTACTATTTGATATCATACCGACGCATTAAAATCGAATGAACCGATGCTTTGATATTGCTACTAGTCTATATTATGACCCTCAAGATTTCTGCATCTGAAAAATGGACTTACTGTAAGCCGTATTTTATAAACTATAGCTTTGAGACAAAAGTAATTTCATACTCGAGCAATGATAATAATAGTTATCGGTATTATAGGTAATCAATGGTCGTGAGCGATGATTCACTTTGATTCCGAATAAAATAGATGTTTATTCTCAATTCCAGTACTGCATAACTTTATTTGAATAAGTTGATTGCATACACTTCTCGACACGTAAATAATAATAATAATTGAGAACATATTATAACATGTTTCCAATTTAACATTGATAACGAATTGTGTGAGATTTATATTAATTTTAAGCACCATGCAAAAGAATGATGAATACTTCTGGAATAACGATAGCGTATCCTATCTGTTTATAATCAATATCTTAGTTATTTTTAGAACGAATAAAAATCCATAATGTATTGCATAGAAAAGTGAAATTATTTCATAGGCGTATCGTAGCACTACATGAATATCTATAAATATATGATGTTGATAATAAAGATGATAAAGAGCAATGATTAGTTGAATCATTATTAGTTCCTGAAAAACTCATAACAAGCAGACTGGATATAAATATAAATATGAAATCAATTTTTCATTTCAGAGTGTATGAGGTGTGTTATTGCACAGACCATATTATATAACTTGGAATGATAATTAAATATTAGGATTACGACAGCTCTTAATAAAATTTTATATGACTGCCTCTAGTATTGTGGAGATATTTCTAGCGGTCACGTTGGGCGTTCTGAGCTAGGAATACTTGGTGTAGTCCTCGACGTGATGGATCCAGATTATTCTGCAATAAAATACGCTTTCAAACTACTTTTGTGTTATTTAATATCAATTAATTATCATTGATAGACAACCAATTGCTAAAATATCGTCGAACACATGGAGAAGTATGATCATGCACCTGATTTCCCGCAACCCGCCGATCATTTCATCATTGTTAGCATACTCTTCCTAGTTCCATAGTTCCTCACCCGATGGCGCCACCAACCAAATCGGTCCAACGCTTTCGCTTTCACTTTCACTTTCACTTTTCATTTTCATTGCCGGACTCAGGGGGTGGACACGACTGAACTCTAATAATACTGTAACGCGCTCAGGATATGTTCTTCCATAGAGAAGAGGCGAGCCGAGAGAGAGAGCGACTTGCTGTAGTTTTCTCTCTGTCTTATTTGCGTCACGCATGCGCACTTCCAACTATAGTATAGCAACTGCAAAAAGTTAGAAATCTCATGCCTCGGTCACTGCATTAATGTATTTTTCGTACAGTTGAAATAACTTATTTGAATGCGACTGTATGGACAAAGACAGAACTACATCAAGTCGCTATCTCTCTCGGCTCGCGTCAGAGACGTCTGAGCGCGTTCCAGTATTATTAGAGTTCAGTGGCTGTATCGAGCTCATTGGTCGAGACGTATAGATGTGTGTGTACGTAGACGTTCGTTCGAAGCGTCATAAACATAACCTCAAATATTTACTAGTTTTAAATGAAATAGGGTTAAAGCGAGATAAAAACTGTGTAAAATTCATAGGTATTATTCGATTTAAACAATAAAGAGATAAGTAAAATCGATAAATCAATCGCAATTTCGATTATTAATCCTGTTTCGAATATAGCAACAATACGCGACAATATTGTATGTATACTCTCAATCATCAATGTTTGAGATACTTTGAAGCGCAATAAAAAAGTCTTTGAAAACTAAATAGGTAAATAAATAAATAAATAAATAAATAAGAAATAAAATGTCTGAATCACTAGTAGATGGTTTCATGAGTGAAAATGAATTGAACGAAAGTGTGATGAGCGAAGTAGCCGAACATTCACAAGATTCTCAAGAAGAAGTTGACAGCGTTCCTCACAATGACGAAGAGCAGAAAGAAAAATTGCTCAAACTTCCACTTAGCAGAGTAAAGGCTATAGTAAAACTCGATCCGGATGTTAATTTGATAAATCAAGAAGCGGTTTTTCTGATAACAAAATCAGCGGTAATTAATAAAAGGCTATTTCTCCTCCCCTCTGTTTTATTATTCAGATTTCATTCAATATTATGTATGTATACCTATTGATAAATTTTCAGGAACTTTTCATCGACTCTTTAGCAAAAGAGTCGTACAAATACACGGCGCAGAACAAGAAGAAAACTGTACAAAAACGAGACATCGAATTTGCGATTGAAAATGTTGACGCTTTGGTATTCCTCGAAGGAGCTTTAGAATAGTTTGATAAATCTTTGTACTTACTATGATATACACTTTGTATAATAATTTTGATTAGTCGAATCTAAAAATTTCGACAAAATCAAATGATTTTCTATTGAATCAATAGAACGTCTCTCATCGACGAGCGATGAGCGGGATAAGTATCTGCGGTTTCTTGAAATCTGTATGTGGAAAGTTTGAGTTTTATAATAATAAAGGTTTTTGAAAAATTTTATTACTCATTTTTAGTATTGAAAATTTTTTATAGTTTAAATCCCTTAGTTTCAAATAACTATAATAAAGACAGATAATAAGCCAATTGAATTCATTTATCTCAAAAAAGACTGAAAACTTTAAATAGCAACAGGTAGAAGTGTGAAAAGTAAGAGTATCGCAGATAGAGTTTAGTGCAAAGAGTATTTATTCGTTTAGTTATTACATAACACAATCAATTCATTAATTTTCTCTCTTGATCTGATAGAACATTGTGTAATATTTATTCAAGTTTTTATTATGCGTTGTATAATACATGCACATTGGTATTATTTTCTTGGATCTGGTGGGGTAAAGATATATAATATGTATCAGTTCTTGGAAAGTAGCGGATTATCATTACGTATTCATAATATAGGAATATTATTATTTTGTTTTAATGATTTATCGAATGATGTTCGGGAAAATAAAATCAGTCTTATTCCACATTTTGTCAATTTTATAGTAGAATTTAATTGCCAGTTATCAACTTCTAGAGATCATGAGTATACTATCGATGGTATTATTATACATAGTTTTATTTAAGATGATAATGAACAATTTTCAAATGCCATATTATAAAGCAGAAAAAATATCACATTTATTCTATTTTTTTTTTCTTTTTTTTATCAAGAGATTAAAGTTTTAAATGCAGATTATTTATCTAGCATTAATTAATAATGAGAAAAAATAATTAGGTATTATAAAATTATAGCCATTCTGGACTTCTCGGCAAGATCCAGGAGCAGATACTTCTTTTAAGATTTAAAATTGCTTATATAGTTTATATAAGTCTCAATACCTTCTTTAACACCCTTTTTTTTCTTTTTTGTTTTTTTTCTTTTTCTGAAACACAGTTTCACAATAGTTACTCAGATTCTTTAATAATGTTTCTCATAACATTTGAGAATACAGATTTTCTTAATCTTGCTAAATCCAGCAGTTCTTATTAATCTCTTATAAAAGACCATGAATTCACTGAACTCTAATTAAACGTGGAAATGGTGGATTTCTTTTCTTACATGTATTATCGTTTCATAGTTTTCTTGCGACCTAGGCGATCACTATTATTTTTTTTTTTTTCTTTTTTATGCCAATATCATTCTAGCATATTCATATCTGTTAGTACTTGGAATATAAAGTTATATCATCATTCATTAAAAAATTCCAAGTAAATACTCAATGTATATTACCTAATAGAAAAAAAAAGTTATTATCTCAAATTGTACATCAATTTAGTCTGAAAGAAAAAAAAGAAAAGAAAAAAAAACAAATAATTAGGAAGACTTTTAGAAAGGGTAAAAATAATAGGAAAGTCTAAAAACTGAGTGAGAAGACCACATTGAGTATACTTACAAATTTCTTTTGAATATTATTGTTCTTTGTTCTTTGTTCTTTGAATACATACAGCAGCATAGAAGTCAGGGAGGTAAAGTGTAAGTCTGTGTGTGTGTGTGTGTGTGTACATTCATGTATGCGTATTAATCAGTAGTTATACAGTATGAGTTTCTAAAAGACGAAAAAAAAAAAAAAATCTCTTATATCACTGATGTTCACTTCTTACGTTTAGTTTTACGACGACGATTATCACTTTTTGGATCTCCGGACGTTGATGCACTACCTGATTTGCTATGGTTGTACAAATTGTTCAAAAAATCTTCGAAATCTGCCTCACTGAAAATAATTAACAAAGATAAGGATATTGCGAGAAATATTAGCTAATATGCGAAAACACCCAATAAGAAAAAGAAATCGATATTTGGTTTTGGGTAAAACAAAATGACTAATTACCTCGTGTTTGGGTCCATTTGCTGTCGTTTTTTACCTCCGTTTGTTGTTTGGGGTGGAGGTCTTTGTCCCAAAACGATTCTGTACTGAACACTGTGTGTATTGGCTCTTAGATGTTTCAAGTTACCAGCTTGACAAGCAGCCCAGTCTGTAACGTCGTATACAGCGCCTTCCATGCAAGCGTAGTAGTGCCATAGAAAGCCCATTATCCGAGATTCCGCCCAAATATCTCCCTAGAGAAAATGATTTAACGATAAAATACAAAAGGAGGATAGGATTACAGGAACGGAAATTAAACAACTGTTCACCTCCTTCGCACTATGACGTATTTTGCACTGGGCGCAGAACCGAGCAGCGTAGCATGGCCGATGTGTTGGAATGCGTTTATGCCTAAGACCACAGTTCGTACACCTTATTGTATTTGCAGCTTGTTCCATTTTTCTATGTAATTGAGATAACAGATCGCTGAGCTCGCCCCAGGCTGCTTCAACTTGTCTAGTTTGATCGAATGCTTGTCTACGTTCCTAGATAACAGATAAGAAACTCATTAGTATTGAATTCACCAATTTAGTAACATAATTAATGGATGATAATCAATTGAATCGTAAGCTCGTTATAAAATTATTATAATTTAATATAATAACAGGCTTACTGGTTCCCCTATGATGTCAAAAGCATGTACTAATATTTTAAACGCTTCCTCAGCACCGGGTTGATTATTTTTATCAGGATGAACCAAGAAAGCTTGTCTCTTATAGTACTTTTTAATGTCATCGTCAGAAGACGTTGGTGTAACGCCCAATATGCTATAAGGATCTTTTCCTTTACAAGCAAGTAGTCTTTTCATAGCTTCTTCGCCTGTACTAGGTAGCGCGATATTTGTTTCCAGCCCGCCGGGTATCCAGTTAGTGTTCTCTTCCTGCTCTTCTTTTTTTTTCGATTTTAGTCTATCCCAAAACGCAAATCTACTCCATCCGATCCAGCTATCTAAACGTTTTCCAAATGCGTTTAAAAATTTTACTTTAGAAAATGCTCCGGCGATGTAAACCCAAGAGTATTTAAGATATAGAAGCATGTAGAACCAGGCGCACTTTCCCCTGTGAATAAAAGCGAAATTATTAGTTAAAAAAATGTATTTAAATGGAATTTAAATTCAGAGTACAATAGTCATGAGGTGCGCAACTCACAATTGAGCAAATAGGTTTGCGCTCATGGTAGCAACGTCAGATATTAAATGAAAAAGCCAGTAAAATATTTTCAATCCAATTTTGCTCCAACGAGTAACATGCTTGTTTAAATTTCTGCATAAATCTTTAACCGGTGATTCTCTTCCTTCTCTCTTACGATTTCTATGTCCTTTCTTAATCTGCTGTGCTTTTTCCGCTTGGGTACGTTTGATGGACTTTTCTTTAGTCACCTTCTTCTCTTCTTTAGCAGTTTTGTTATTTGCCTGTTGATTTTTCTCAATTTTATCCGGCGAAACAGTTTGACTCGAACTATTTATGGTGTTTAAATTGTTGTTTATTTGTATCGGACGTTTTTGTATTATCGGAGCGCTCTTAGAGCTGCTATTTTGTATTTTTGAGTTATTCAAAGTTTCATTCTTATCCCCCTTTTTAGAAGTCTTAGAGCTTCTTTTTTTCTCAAAATTTTCAGATCTATCGAAAGCGTTCAATTCATGAGTATCGGTTTGCGATGCTAAATTGTCCAACGATACCCAACGTCTGGGTAAATTGGAGTTATTTTTTTCCAACACTTTTTTTGGAACTTGAATTTTCGGCGAGCTGTGCTCGTCGCTTCCAGATGAATTCTGTCTCTTCAACAAAGCCGGCTTTGTTTTATTCTTAGTACTCTTACTAGAATTCTTTTTCGCCGTTGTTTCAATTTTTGGCTTAGTAGCCGGCGGCGTTAACGGTGGTGGCGGAGTCGGCGCAGACTTAGTCAATACATCAGAATAGGACGGCCGCATTGGTCGCACTTCAGCGACCATTCTAGGCTTTTTATGATGACCATCTTGAGGATTTCTAGGCAATTCCTCACTCTCTCTAATCTCCGGTGTGCTCTGTGGCACTGGCGTAACGTTGGGCGAACCACCAAACGGACTATAAGTACCAGACTGATTCGGTACCCAATTGCCAACCAAGTTATCGATCAATTGTTTCCCGTTCGAAGTTTGAGGAGTCAGAGTTTGCGACATTGACCGAGGTCTCTGCTCCCCAAAGAGACCGTATTCCCGGTCTAAAGCGCTCTGAGTATTATAAGGAGTCAAGCTACTCAGCTGACATTGTTCAGCCATTATTTGCGAGGCGTTTCCATAAATTACATTAATGTAATTTCCACCTCCGACGTCGATTGTTCCAACTAAATCGTTGTTCTCATTTATACCGAGATGGTTTACCGGCTGTGGAGGAAAATAGATTGGATCCGGGGCCGGAGGATCGTAGGGAGATATCTCTGGCATATAAATTGGCGACGGGATTGGATTTATCGGTTGAATACCAGCCGGAGGTGAGTTCAACGGGGGCTGGCTAGTCATGTAATGCCGTGTCTGGCCAGTCGGGTAATCGCTCCAGCTATGCGGAGTAGTTTGGGGGGGCGTTACCCCAAATTGGACGTATTGTCCCGCAGAATTTTCCAGATCTGCCGTCATAGACTCAATTATTTTGTCCAAAGACATCCGCTTGCAGCCCGGAGGAGGCTGCTGTCGTTCCGCCATATCAACGGCTACCTGAGAATTAAAAATTCAATTATAGAGTAGAATGGCTCGTATTTCGATCATAGAGGTTTTTCAAGGTTCGCATAAGTTTTTTAGACGCTGTTCGACGATATTAATGTTTTATCGCAGAAATAGCTTTTTTTTTTATTCCAATTTCTAAAAAGGTGAATTTCGATAGTTGTAGAAAAAAAAGGGCATACGTTGGGTGAATGAGGCTCTATTATTCCGTAAAGTATGCGATTAGATGCTCTGGATTTAGGTGATTGACATTTTTTTACACAGGGGTTGTGGTTCGTCAATATGTGTGACATAACCTAACTTTTGAATCGAATTGTTTTAGTGTATGTTATTTGTAGTAAGGTTATTTATTGTAGATAGATCAGTGTTTAGGGTACGTGTTAAAGTGATGAGATATCAATCAGTACGACTAACTCAACTTCTCGCCAGTTTTACCATGGTTAAATATTGTATGAAAATATCGATGTTTTCATAACCTAAAATACGCGATACATATGAGGGTATAAGAACGTTTACACCGTACATCAAACTTATGTAAGATTAAAGCCTCGGGCTTGTTAATCGGATAATTAATAAGTTGTATGGTTTTAGTTACGTTAAATACGTGGTATATGATGAAACCTACATTTATTTAACGTTGTAACAAAATCTATAATCGTTATTAAAATAGAATACACAAAAATTATGAGAGCCACAGTGACGTAGATACATACCATGCGGATCGCGCAATATCAGCCATTAGCACGTTCTACGTTCTCAAAGACGCAGATTTACGAACGCTTGAACTTTTCGGAGATTTTTGTTTTTGATTCCTATCGCTTTTTTTTTTTCTTTCTTTTTTTTTTTCTTCACTTGCTATACTAGCTATACTTCACATCACACTCTACACCATTTCGAAAACCGGTTCTATTCCGTTCCTAATGTTCGAAAATGTAATACGACTACTTCGAACCAAAAATCGAGATCTCTCATTGGCCGAAGTATATGATTTCAAATTTTATACGGGTATAACGTAAATGTAGGTAGGAAGCGAATTACGGACGCTTCTTACAAAAATAAACTCAGTATATATTATCATACTTATATCCGTTACATTATAAGATAAATAAAAAGGTAAATTATCATCCTTGAATGAAGCTTCTCTCATTCAATGTATATAAAAGGTTAATTACTATACCACGTATTCACGTTTCTAAATAACATTTAAAATTCGTATTGGGGTTAACAGCCTTTCGAAACGCGAACTCTTCCTTTTTTCTTTCTATTTACTCATTCATTTAACTTATCATCGTGATAAAATCGGTTTATTTATTGTCGCAGCTGTGATGGAGCAAGTGCAATGGTCAACACCAAATAAAAGTGATATGAATCGTCGTAATTCACCGATAAAAAGTCCGGCATGTAACAGAACCCCAAAAAACCAAAATGAATATAAACACAAACAGACTGCGTACCAAAACAGTACAGGTGGATTCACCGTTCTTCCAAATCACATTACGCCACCTTCAGGATTCACTAAATTTATTGCCAGAAATCCTTTCGAAGCTAACCTAACGAACAGATTACATTTGTCGGTTATCAGCCCGACTGTGTTTAGCAAGGTAAACCAGTTTTCCATTTAATTATTAAATCTAAAAAATTGGAACACACAATTCCACGTCTGTAATCGTTCGAATTTTCCATAAGACTTCTAGTCCGTTACAAGACTCGCCAAGATTTGTGTGGAGCGTCGAAGAATTGGCGTTGATAAAACCAGCCCCTATAGAAGAGTCGCCCGTCCAGCAACTCCATTGCTCAGATCCCGAGGTAGAGATCAAGGCGCAGGCTGCGATCAACAAATTCTTTTGCGAGAACCGGATCGTCCCAAGCCCGTGGGATGTTAGACGAAAGGATGTTAAGAAAGTGGAAATGTCTACCCCGACGCGACCTCAGGAAGATTTAAACAGCACCAGGGATCCGCACAAATCGAAGAAAGACAGTGAGGAAGAATCTCCTTTGGTTGATAAGTCCCGTGTTTGATTTTTACTCATATCCAGTATTAGTCTTACTTATCTATTTATTCATACGCAGATTGGACGCAAACTGTGCTTTCCTTACCTTCAAAATTACCGGAGGAATTAGAAGAGGCTCTCAAGCCTTACTTCACATTCACGCAGGTATAACGTACCCGTTTATTAGATAGGTCTGAACCACGGACGATGTGAAACTATTATCAGTCTCATGTCTACACACACACACTTGTCTGATTATCCACACATCCGTTTCCTGTGGTCAAGCTTACAAGAATAAAAAGTCTAAATATTGACGTAAACTTTGTGAAGATATTTAATGTCTGAGAGAAAAGTGTTGGGCAATGAACTTTGATGTATGAGAATAGAATACTTTGCTATTCTATTTTATCCATCATCGATCATCAATTGATTGAATATTTTAATATAGAAGATTCTACGGTCAGTTTGACCTGATCAGTTCAGTTACAATTTATATTTTTATTGTATTTATGATTATAGGAACAGCATGTAGAAACTGATGAAGCAAATTTAAGCAACAGTTCTTTGCGCAGAAAGTTATTCTTTAATCAAGAGGATGGTCCAGAGGATGAAGATTATAGTTCAATGTCGCTTTCCCCAGTACGATCTCATTGCGACATAGATTTAAGTGTAAATCGCAGTCCTACTCAGAGCGGGATGTTATTAGAAGGTTTTGCTTCGCAGGTATGGGATAATGTATGACTATATTAATTGAAAATGTCTGAAAAACATTCAAAACAAGCAATAAATTTATGTTAAATTTTCACAGGAAAGCTCGCAGAAGGTACGGCGCAATCATGGCACGCCAATGGCAAGCTCTGGCAATTTGTCTCCTCCAAATATGTCCCCGATTGGTAATAGCAATAGCGATATGTCTTATCAAAGTATCAAATCTCGAGTTTCTCGCTCTGTGGCTCGACTAGATTTTACGACTGACATGAGCATAGAAGGTTCTATGGCTGAAGAGAACAAGACTGACTATAACGACGAGCCTAATGATTACATGCCCAGTTGTCCGTCGACTCTGGGTAATTTTTCCACAGTATTTAAATTTGACTTGCAATGAATGATGAATGAAACAAATTTTATTCTAATTTTTCATATATTTCAAGGTACTTCTATGCTGCAAGCTGAATTGAATAGCTCAACAGAGGACGTGGATAAATTGTTAGGATCTGATAAATTTTGTATGAAGACAAAGCAGAATGAAACCATTGAGATGATATTATTGAGCGATGAAACATCGCAAACGCCAAATAAATTTACAGAGAAGATTGGAAGCGCGCCGGCTGTTCCTCAGCAACAGGATATTGTGAATCGTTTAAAATTGGCTGCTGATTGGTGCAAGATACATTCTTCCAACGAAAGTACAGCTCATCAGAATAATCACACATTCACAGGAATGTCGGGGCAACAAAGTACTTTTAATTTTGCTCAAGATACTGGGTATCAAACTTATAGTATGAATAGCACTAGTATTAATGATAAGGATAACGCGAACGTTACTCCAAGTAAAGAGTTAATACGATGGGACGAAAGGATTCTGTCGAATGACGACGAGCTACAAATGTCTGATTGGAAAAAAAATATGATGAATATTTACAGCTCAACACCCTCAAAGAATAGAGATAAAGATAATTGAATCTATTAATGTACTACTTATGTTCCTATGTACTAAGTAATAAGTGTAATTTACGCATTTAATAGCTCTAAGAAATATAACAAAGACGATTTTTCATAAGGCTGTACTTTATAATCGTAAGAAAATTTTCTGTTAGCTGAAAAAAAAAATCTTATAGATTATCATTTTGTAAATTGTAGAATTCTATGGCTGCCATATTTGTTCTTTAGATATTATACATATAGATATTAGATTTTATTGTTTTAGCATATTTTACTGCGCATTTATTATCATCATCTTAATTGTTTAATTCGATTTCATTATAACATTAATATGAAATTAAGCTTTAAAATGACTCGATACGATAATATGTTTTTCATCATTTTTTGAAAACTCAAATTTTTTTTCTTGTTGTATATATATGACTGAGTAATAAATATCGTATTTTTTTACCACATATTAGGTATATGGATGTTCA
The DNA here is from genome assembly GCA_963992785.1 of Tenthredo livida. Classification (NCBI taxonomy): domain Eukaryota; kingdom Metazoa; phylum Arthropoda; class Insecta; order Hymenoptera; family Tenthredinidae; genus Tenthredo; species Tenthredo livida. The sequence continues at coordinate 36,192,652 of OZ023065.1, forward strand.
TTTATAAATAAATACTATTCATTACATCTATTGTTGTAAATCCGAGACATTTCCTTAAATAAAAAAAAAGAAGCGGGAAAATTAGACCACGTGACGTAGCATCAATTCGGCTAATCAAAGGCTCGATTAAAATTTTGCTGTAATGCTATTCGTTGTTGATCACGTGGTCGCGCGCGCGCGCGCGTTACAGCAAAATTTTGCGACAGCAGAAATTCATCTGCGCATGAAAAATCCTCCGAGAATTTGAGGTTATGAATTTGAGGTTATGAACCGCAGTTTGTTATTAAACCCATGCGGAGTTGTGAAAAGCGAGATTGTATCAATTACAAAAGTGAAAACCTATGTTTCTGATAAACAATATCGACTACAATGGCCAGTACGTTATTAAGTCTAGCAGAAAAGACTTTCATACTACACGGAGTAGATGTAAGTCGTGTGTTTCCAAAAAAAAAAAAACATCGAAATAATTAAAAACCTCTTAATGTGATAAAAATATCAATTTTCAGGATAACTACCGAACGGACGGTAGAAGTAGATGCGAATATCGCCCTATAGAAGTAGAAACAAAGATTTTGCCGCATACCAGTGGTTCGGCTCGTTTACGATTAGCCAACACTGATGTATTGGTGGGAGTAAAAGCAGAGGTGGATACACCGTACCCTGACAATCCGGGAGAAGGAAAGCTGGAATTCTTCGTCGACTGGTATAGAGTAGAAAGAATAAAGAATAAATAAACAAACCCAAAAATTTACACAAAGAAGGTTTTTCAATCTAACATTTATTCACAGCTCTGCTAATGCTACACCAGCTTTTGAGGGCAAAGGAGGCGACGAATTGGGTATAGAAATAAGCAATAGTTTAACTTTAGCTTACCAATCACCTCACGTCTTCGATTTAACTACGTTATGCATTTTGCCGCAGCAACAGTGCTGGAAGTTGTATGTAGATATTTTGGTAAGTATCTTGAACGATTTTCTCTTTAATTTACCTAATCCTATTCGAAAATTGGACTTTTCATATTTTCAAAAAGATTATTGGTTCGATTTAATCCGTAATCATCCATTTATCTCTATCCAGATTCTCCAATGCGATGGAAACTTGTTTGACGCTGTGAGTTTAGCAGTTAAAGCCGCATTGTATAGTACACAAATTCCAAAAGTAACTACGGCAACATTAGACGGTGGAAAAGCTGATATTCAATTATCAGACGACCCTTTCGACTGTGTAAAGCTAGACGTCGGCAGTTTTCCAGTGCTGGTTACTCTGTGCAAAGTATTTCATTTCTTTACTACCAATATGTTGTTCCAAATCTTTTTAGCCCTCATTCACTATTTTAGAAAATTTTATCGATCATCGGCTGATTGAAATTCTCCAACTTTTGATACAGATAGGAGAAAATTGTGTGGTCGATCCCAGTTCTGAAGAGGAACAGTGCAGCGCTGCGAGTATAGTTGCTGCTGTTATGCCTAACGGTCGTATTACAGCCATAGTAAAGACGGGGTATGGCAGCCTCCAGCCCTCGACGCTGGTCAAAACATTAGAGGTAACATACCTAATTGTGGTTTTTTTTTCACCGAGACCTTGGATAAGTTTATGTCTTTTATATGTATGCCATGAGCTAGTGTATGATTCGATTATTCTATCTTCCAGCTTGCAAAGAACGTTGGTATGAAGTTAAATTCAGGTATCATGGATGCATTGAAGGAAGAAGATGCGGTGGGCCCTGAGAGATCGATTTTTGGATTTCTCAAGTAAAATTTACACCTTTGCTAATATTTGAGAATGATAATGGAATCAAAGAAAGGACAAGGAAAAAAAAAACAAAAAAAAAACAAAAAAAAAACAAAAAGACAACAAACAAAACCTGGTGTTTCCAAAAGTGTTCATTTCAACTTTACGTTCAACTTATGAACGTATATATTTTGGATAACACGTTAAATACTTTGTTTAAGCTTATTTTGTACATGATATACATATAATATTTGTCTGGATGTGATATATAGGTAGTTTAAAGTACGATGCGAATATGAATATAATATTCATAATGATCTATAAAGATTAAAAAATAAAAAACAACAACAGTCGAGTGAGGATTAAGAGTTAAGCCATTTTTTCTAGCAAGGAGAGTAGAATCTCGAAACGTTCTTTCACCTGAAAATAGTTTGTAACATATTTAGTAAATTCTACAAAATTATAGGCCATTATTTTTTCAGTTTTTAAAAGCGGTCATTTGAATTGCAAAAATACCTGTTGAACTGTTCGATCTCCGAGCGTTTCACTAATCATTAAAAATGTGTTTTCCGAATACTCGTTCTTTACGCATTCCAATAAAATTGCATCTTCTTGTCTCGTCCAAGGCCTGACATCAATTACACTTTGAATTTCGTTGCTGGGTTCGCTACCAGAATCACTAGACACATCCATCTTTTCCAGACTCACATTTGCCTCATTTTCATCCTCGTTTGTACCTGTTGAATTTTATAAAATATTTAGGGCTTCTATTGATAGAAGAAACAGGCAAAACGAAAGAACACTCATGTATGGTCATACAACGAAAAATGGAAATCTAATTTTCCCTCACTCAATTTAGTTTCTTCCTCGATATCATCGCCCCTGCAATATTCAGACGTTGAATTTTCGTCCTGGCTGGTATCATCCGTATGTGATTGCGTGGCGTTATCAACATTGTCTAAATCTGTAATTTTGCTTGTCTTAACGGCGTTTTTGAATCCAATTTTGCTTTGTTTCAGTCTCGAAATGTCTTGTGCTTCTCTTTTCTCCGCCCTTTCTTCTCTCTTAGTTTTTACTGGTGACATAGAGCCCTTCTGCTCGCTAACATTGTCTGGAGTTTTAGGAGAATTTTTTCGTTCTTTAGATTTTATTGGAATTTTATTGATCCGTTTTGATTTGACCATCAGCTTATCCATATCCTCCATATCTTTAGCCGGTGAATTTTTGTTAACTTTAGTTTCCCCCTGGTCAGGAGAGTTTTTCGAAGATTTTCTACGCCTCGTAGGGGTCGCAGGCACAATTTTTTCAACAGTTTTTAGGGAAACTCTTGTAATGTGTTCTTGCTTTTCGTCATCTCCTCCGGGAAATGTTATCTTCGCTGGTCTCAAGCCCTCTGATGTTTGTAAATATATTCTTCCATTCATGAACTGCTCGTTAAACATTAACAAGGGTTGTAAATGAAAATTGGATCAATAATTCAATTTTTTGGGTGCAAAAAGTATTTGAAAAATGTTTCAAATAATTTTTGCACTCATGCATTTGTAACAAGAGAAATTTTCAAACAGAATATTATGCTCACTCTTGTTCCGCAGGATACGCAATGTTCACTTCTGCTCTTTAGATTATGATCCTCTAAGTTGTGGCATTCGCATTTGCAGTTATCGCCTCCGTAAGGATCTTCGTGCGAAGTTGAAACAGGAATTTCAATATTTTCACATAACTCAGGCGCCTCGTCAGCATAAATTTTTGTTTTATCATGAGGGCCTGGAGGACAAGTCAAGTTTTCGAACATGTGAGGTGCAAATAAGCTAAAAAGAAAAGAAAATACAACATAAGACACGATGAGCAAGCAGCAGATAATTTTTTAAAGGAAATTTCAATTGGCTTCTCAAATATTCGCTATCATGCTTCAATCACCTTTCCGGAGGCTTTCCGTTGGGCAATACTTGCAAAAATGTGTCCATAACGAGCGGATGCCCCTTCAAAAGGGGGCCCATCAAAGAATTGACCTTTTCCAAGTTGACTTGAGTATCGGAGGCCAATTGAGTTATAGCTTGCATAACTTTTGATAGTCTCGATGGCTGTTTGGCAAAATAGATTTGCGCTATGTACACAAAGTCGTTCATTTTCTGCAGCATTGTATGTTCAACTGATTTTCCGATCATAGCAGCTTGATGTGGTTTCAAAAAGAGTAAAAAATCCGAGTGCAAATCCGGATAGTCTAACAACTTTTCGCAAACATCTTTGTAAAGATCTATCGTAAGCGTATCCTTAGAGACGTTACTCGCTCCCTTTGGTTCGATACTTTCAATCGTTAAATCAGAGTTCAATCGTTCCTCGATCACACTAGAGCAAACAGTTTTCTCTTCTCTTCCTCGACAAGAGTCCTCGTTTTCTGTATGGTTTAACGCATCGATCCTTTCATTGTAGTCCAAAAACACTTTAACTATTGCTTTGAATAGATCGCCGTTGGGATCTAGTGCTTTGTGTAATTTCTGAAGAAACGAGACCGCAAACTCTGCAAAACAAATATCATCAACGATAAATTTAGTAGAAAATACACTCCTGTATGTATTTCGTGGAAAATTCGAAACGCTCACTCGTCGCTCTCTCTTCTTGATTCAAATCATTCTCCGCCTCTACCAGTCTCTTGATATTTTCCAACTCTCGAGCCTGTTTGGCCCTCTTTCTTATCGCTGTATCTTTTTTTATAGTCGTACTAGCCAGCATCAGCTCCGCTATCTCATCTTCATTGTCCTGTTCAGTTATTGAAATTATTACACCCATGTTGTGCATAAAAATGTGATAACAAGTATAACACGTATTATTCTCACCCCATTACTCGAGGTAGAAGGTTCTTCCGAACTCTTAGAAGATCCCCTCTTTCCTCGTGGTTTTGGTCCCGCTGTGTTCACTGAGGGGCTTTTATTCCCCAGTATTTGAGCCATCATTTTCATGTTTTGCGCACTTCGTATCTTCGCAAGCCTAGGTGTAGTCTTTCGCAACTGAGGTCTATCCATCGATGCTGGAGCGTTTATTTCTTCCTTCGCTGCTTCTGGTTGGTCAGTTTCTTTCCCCGCTGCATCTACGCTGACTTGTTCATCGCATCCAATTACCTTCTTTGGCGATGGGCAATCAGACATTGTAGTCGGAGATAGAAGCATATTCGTTTCAGAAACCTCGTCCGTTGCTTTGCGAATAATATTATTTTTTTCTGAACCATCCTCATCTGAATTTGACTTCAGATTCGGGCCAAGTTTTGTGGAAATGTGGGGTTCGTCTTCAGTGTTTAATTCTATACTTTCAGTCGTATCTTCTGCCTGACATTGAAATTCAATTGACCCAGTATCCTTCACCGCCTCATCCCCTCGATGATCTCCAGAGGTTGATGGAGTATCGAAAGGTTGAATAGCCGATGATTCCTGACTTTCAGTATTTATAGACAACTTCCCGGTATTCAAGTTGTTCTGCGGTTTCTCAGTTTCTGTACTGTTTTTCAAAGGAGTATTCAGAAACGGCATAGTAGGTAGCATGTTTATTACTGGATTTAACAAATCAGGGTTCATGCCGTGTCTTATGGGAGACGATTCGGCTCCAGAGTTGCTATCGTCATTGAGCTTTGATGGTTTCAGAAGACTTTTGTATATCCTCAGCATTCGATTCCGTATCATTCCATTACCAGAGTCTTCTATGCCTTTTGTAATCTGTTGCCATCGTCTAGGCAGGATATTAAGCGGCTGTTCCTTGGGTGCTTTGAGGTCGCTTTCAGTTATCCGGAGAATGCAGTGTATAAGAGGCGGCACTTTTTCAGTCTTATAAAATTCCTTGATTGGATTATGCTTAGTGCTTGCGCGTGATGCATTAATGTGTTTAACCATGGATTGCGGCTCTCTATTTGGCACAAGATATTGCGTAATCAATTGCGCCGTGTCCATAAGCTGCATAGTTTTGTTCTTAAATTTCGTTCGTTTCAAGTTAACAAATGGAATAAACTGCTCGAGTCCTAAGACTATGAGATAGTTTTCGGATGGCAGGTATCTAAGATGAGGATTTTTTTTAGAACAGTATCCGAACGGAATATCAGGTAGAAGCTGTGGGTACATCAGCGCCTTGCTTTCCAAGAGGATTTCTTTCATCACCGGATGAAATCTCAAAACGTATTTAGCCTTCTGCTGGACTCCAATCTTCTCCAATTCAATTTCCTCGTTTACAAAGTCCGTATAATTCCGGCGCAACTCCGCATCCTCGAAACTTTTCTCACAGTGACTAACCAGTTTCAATGCATCTGGTAGATTTGCCGCATTGAAAGCAGAATTCTCGCCATTACTCAAGTATCGCAAGCTATTCAAATTGTCTTTGCATATCTTTGATTGACTATTCAACTCAGGGTGCGCATAAGTCAATACAAAATGCTGCGCCATCAGCTGAACGTGTTGACAGAGTTGAACTTCCAGCAAAAGCCGTTGCTCCGTGTTTACTAGCTTCGGTAAATTTGATTCTGCAAGAACGGGGAGTAGTTCTATGACTGAGCCATTGATGGAGGTATTTTCACTAGATGGTATCATAGTATCAGATGATTTCTTCTTTTTTGATACATCTTCTTGATCTTGATCTTGGTCTTGATCTTGTTTCGAAAACATATCAGCGAACTCGAACAATTCAGCGACCAAATTATTGAGCTCTTTTCGAGTAACTTTCACAGCTTTATCCATCCGCAACTCTTCCTTATCCAATAAATCGCCTTCTTCATCTTCTAATATATTATATTCAGGATCAGCCTCCGGGTCATCATCTCCAATGATTTCTTGCGTTAATGGCTGCGTAAATTCTTTCAAAAAGTTATTCCAATCTTCGTCAGCGTCCCAGCCCCAATCATACATATCGGTTGTAATATCAGGGGGTACAAAGGCCTGTTCAATCTGTTCTAACGGCGTCTCACTCAAAGAGAATTTGGATCTAGTTCTCTGGCCGATATTCTCGCTCTCGGTAGCCACGTTTAAAGGAATTCCTGGAACCTTGAAAACCCCTTCTTCGTCGTATTGAACATCGACAATTTGTAGCTGTGGTTCGTCTCGCGTAATATGTAGATCAGCAGATGTGGCTGGAGTCGAAGGTTGAGAGTCCAAGTCGCTTGAAACCGAGTTTTCTATCTCTCTTTCATCGTCGCTTGGCTCGTCTTGTCCAGGATGATATTCTTCGTCAGAAGAATCCTCCGGAAGTTCTGCTTCTATTAGAACCTGGACCTCGGATCCGTTCAGTTTTTTCACCGGAGTTATCGGCCAGGGAATGTCTGGCTGAGCCATCGCCAATTCTCTGAAATTGTTTTCCGTTAATCCATTTATTTCATTTTAGAATAAGAAGAGGTATTTCTTTACTAAAACCAAAGTGATAAAAAGTAAAGAGCCTCAAAATTAATTGATGTTCATAAGATTCTGTAAATTATATACTTTGCTTTCGCCCTAGTGAGTTTGGGTTCGAATACAATCTCGTCTTCCGTATTATAAGCCCTCCGTTTCACCATAGCCATGACGTGTTCATTTGTGATAACGTGTTTGAGTATATTCTTAACATTTTTAGCGGTAAGATTGGTCCTAGCTGCTTTGGCGTCTAGTTGTCTTTCGATTTCTTCTTCCATTTGATTAAACACCGACACATCCTTGTCCATCTTTTCTCTTTTCCTTTTCAGTTTATTTGTCGGTTCAACATAATTATCTATTTCCGATACATCTATTTCTAATTCTGCATCAGAATCAGAGTATAGATTATCGCCGATATTATCAAGGTCCAAATTGAACGAAAATGAAACGTTGCCATCATTTTCTACATCGTAAGCGTTAAATCCATTCTTTTCTTTGGACTTCTCAACCGATTTTTCTTTATCGTTATCCATTATTAGCGAAGAAAATTTTCGCCTTTATTTACCCATCAAAATACGCTCATTCCTAAAAGTAATTACAAGACGAATGGATCATGGGATGATAAATTGCTAATCATGAATTATTATACTACAACATAGATGAATTCGAAAATATTTTTCATGCGTTGAATATTCCGAGATAATAATATCAGAATTTCGGACAAAATACGACCGAAATTTGACGGAAAGAATAGCAGAGGTAACCTCAAAATTGTTGGGTGTGTGATCAGCCTTTCAAATCTAAGGATGTTAGGGTTAGTTTCGTTAAAGACGATTTTTTTATTCTCTCGCTTCTTCCTTTTGCTAATTAGTACGGATTTATATTAAAACGTCATGCAAACTTACGGTATTTGAATTTTGAACATGCAGATTGTTTACAAATTGTTATCAGTGTGTTGGTTCGTTTGTAGTGTGATGTTTAATTTTTTTCATACGATTTCGTCGAGCGTATGATTACAATATATATTCTCTGAGTATTATTCGATATAGGATTAGTATGTTGTATAAATAAACGTTGGAAATTCAAAACGTAGGTTAATCATCATAGCAGTAGTCATTTATACAGATATTTCAAAGCGCGCCATATTTTGACATCGCAAACGATCTGACTAATCGTAAGATCGGTATAGAAGAACGACTATGTAGTTCGTAACTATTGTCTAACTTATAGTTCGACAATGTTGAGTGTTATCTATGTAGTTGAATTATTTCATCACAGCTAGTTAGTCTCTTCGCAGAGAGATGGCGCCACTGTACGGTTTTCTAATAAGAGAAAACAGACTACATACATAACTATTTCGGAATTATATTGCGAAATACATAATATGACGTATACTTAATATGCTGCTTAATTACCCGCCAATAATTATATTACTGTGAAATGTAATAATTTAGCGGGTGTTATATTTTACCAACGATTATTATTTTATTATCTCATTGCACGTTACATTACCTACTTGTTATTTGCGCTCTCAATATTCACGATTTATTGATCAATTCGAGCTGTGGAACGATCCTAAATTATTTATGAACGTTTATAAGCTCTTCTTTGCTCAGTCAAATGAAATCTTAATTTTCTATAAAACGAATAGTAGCAGACTGAATATTTTGTCAATTCTCACTGATGAACATTGTTCGTAAAGAGGAATGCACGAATTTATACTTTATTGAATACTCGAAGTGTAATTTGATTTATTAGATAAAAATATTATTAAATTACATATACATAAAATACATCTGAGAAAAAACGAAAACAAAAACAAAAAAATAATTATTAGGATTTCAAAAACGTTCCGACACTGTAGGATCTATATAGTTAGATATCAGTATAATCGCAACGGTATTTTTCAAAAACTCTTCACTGGCTCATATTTTTGGCATTTTCAATCGAATTTTACCTCGAAAATGCTAAAGTATTAAGGGAGATTTTAAAGCCACTTTTCCAAGCGAAGTTTAATCTTTGCCGATTTTCATCCCTCTCAAAAGCTGTGCTTCACTGTTTCCTTTCATGAAGCGAAAAAAAAAATGAGTGAAAGTAAAGAAAAGAAAAAAATGGAAAAAAACAAAACAAAAAAAAAAAAAAAAAAAAAATTGCAAAGAAAGGATGAAGATGAGACGCGAAGACAAGAAGGCGTATATCGGAACGTTATGTCGGTGTACAGAAGCGTTTATTGTACTTTTGAAGAAACGGCTTAAAGCTCTAAAGGCATTTTAATACTTTTTCAAGATTCTTTACTCTCGTAAGGTTGAGTTAGGTCGAGCACCCGGCCAGCACCTTATTCCTACCTACTCCCACGACTTAACGTCCTCGCTAAGTGCTTCAATATTTTTTCATTTACTTTTACGTCTGCCTTTTCTCGCTGTTCATGCGACGTTGTAGCTTTATCAAGGTATATAGTATAGGCGGAAAAACTAAAAAGAAATCTAGAATGCTTATTAAGTACACTGAGCTTTTTTAAAATAGAATTCAGAATTTCTCGTCTCATTAATTAATTCGTATACTGGATGTGAATTCGAACGATAGATCGAGGATGAGTTTTAAATTTGAATCGCGTTATGAGTGAGCAGTTTTTTCAGCTTTTGTTTTATTCGAGAATGCGATATGACATTTTGAAGAGGAAAAGCTGAATCGCGATTACTTATGGAACTTTAGAAAAAGTAGTAGTATGTAACATCCGCGCCATGTGGATATCTCATTCCATGATTCTCCGAGACTTTCTTACAGAAGTTTAACCGTCAATTCCAAACAGTTTGAACTTCCATTCATCACTCTCTAGAGCTCGATCCCATTACTTCCGCATCCGCGGCGCTCAATTGTCTCCTCCGAACTGCAATCCCGTTTTATACGATTTTTAGCAAAAACGATTCCCTCGTTTTCTCCTGAACGAAAGGCAATTAATTAACCGTGTGATTTATGAGAGTACAAGTTGTGCTCTCACAATAAAAATACGCTTACTTTCCGCCTCGAAAATGCTTGTAATTAATAAACCTAAATCTCGTTTCTTATATACAAGTATAGGTGCTGCTAAAAATTCTATCCTATAAGTAATTTCGATTTTTGTTTCATCGCAATATTTTTTCAACTATTTATTGCTGCAAAACCTTCGTTGGTGGTCCGAGCAAAGATATCGTATGATCTTATGCTTAACCCTGACAAGTCAGTCGCGCATATATAATAAAAGCAAACTAACTTAAGCTAGAGACAGTTGTTGATGAGGAATGGGCAGGATAGTGTGAGTTGGTAGGAGGTGAACTAAGACGGGAGTTCCACCCATCCCAGTCCCAACTAATCCTTGGTACGTGATCTCGAGAATCCTGTAGGATTAACAGGATAAATGCCTACAACCTTGGACTCCCTACGAAATACCTCTAAGGACTGAGGGGAAACTCTGACTACCTATATATACGAAATTTTAGTCATTAATAATAGTTAAGACTTCTTGCGGCCTACAGAGAATAGATATCCCACGTGACCAGAAGATCAACAATAATTAAACTCAACAGTCGCAATGATCTCTTAAAAGCCAATTAGCGAATGGCTATTTCAAAATAAAAGAAAAAAAAAACGAAGATATTACGTTGCCATTCGGATCTTTATCCCTGCATCATACATACTATGTACGACTATATTCGACGCTGCTTACGAAGATTAGCACGTTTCAGATTTCTTACGAAAACTAGCACGTTTCGGCTTCTCACGAAGACTAGCATGTTTCGGCTTTCACCGCGAAGACTAGCACGTTTCGATATTTACCACGAAGACTAGCACGTTTCGATATTCACCACGAAAACTAGCACGTTTCAGTTATCTCCGCGAAAACCATCATGCTTTGATTATTGTAACGAGGATTTTCTGAAGATTTGTGCGGTGTGCGATGGTCGAAATGAAAGTCAATTTGCGGATGCAGAAGTGCGTTTCTTTGCATCAAAATAAACTTATGAATATTCTCGAAATTGTGTTGTCGTGGAGGGATTGGAAAAATTAATGCTGTGTTCACAGGTTTTTTACAGATGTTTTAAATTTCTGATTAATTCATTATGGAGCACCCGAAAAAATTATTCGAACATTTGTTAAATAACTTCAATAGGTCGTTTGTATATTTTACAGTACACAGTTAGAGAATGATAAAATGTTGCAAAATAGAAATAATATTCGTTTCAGTTTGACAAACATACTAGCCTTCGCGGCGAAATCCGAAACGTGCTAGTCTTCGTGGTAAATATCGAAACGTGCTAGACTTCGTGGTAAATATCGAAACGTGCGAGTTTTCGTGGTTAATATCGAAACGTGCTAGTCTTCGTAAGAAATCTGAAACGTGCTAGTCTTCGTAAGCAGCGTCGATATATAATCTCGAATATACCCTGTCTGCATCCTGCTTCCCTTTGCAAACCCACAATAACTGCAACCGGGATGCATAAACGCATTTATGTATATCATTAGGGGTTTGTTAACTAGATTTTGCATTATGAAATTAGCGCGAGAACAGCTCTACGCATTTTCACCACTGCTAGATATACAGGGGTGAAATCACACACAGCTCGTTTACGGTTGGGTGATCGTTGTCCCGCTTAAGTGAGATCTGGTTTTCTCTCGTCTCCGTGACTAAGGGTAGTGAATAAATATTTGCCACAATGTCGAGTTAAAACTCTGACCACAGACAGATTGGTCGATCAGTCATATTTACTGCAATTGAAGACGTTTACTAATCATGACATTTGTACATTCAACAGACTGTTAATCATGTTTGAATGTGTCTGTAATAAGTTACCAAATTCTGTCAATCAGATATCCAAAGAATATAACTTCCGGCTAAAATTCTTGTGCATAAATTTCTGTCAATTGACATGAACACATACGTCTCAACTTCGATCATCTCGGTTGGTTCAGCCCCTTGTCCGTTCCGACGATATGTCAAAACTAAGAGACGTGGGCTGGGTTACCAAGTTTCACGTGTCTTTTTTAGCGGTTTTTGAATCGTATGAATACCTATCTCCATCCTCTCCAATGAGCACTGCTTGCCAAGATATCTCTGCGAATAATAGTACGATCAAAAAATACAGTGCAGCAAAGTTAAGATATAGAACTCAAATGTTCATCGAATGTAGCATGTGATTTGTATCCGAATTCTCATCGTGAAAATGTGTACAAAATCGCTACAATCCGGAGCGCAGAATTTCTTGATTATTTATTTATAGAAAGAGGAGTAATGTACGTAGATATAACGGAGAGAGAAAAGTTTTGGGATCACTACCGCTACGTGGGCGGTCTAGATGACCTTTCGTTAAAAGACAAAAAATTTTTCTCTCATGTTAGCTTTGAACCGAAACTTAGTTTCCAAGCTTGATCATTCGCCCCTTGTACCGTTCCACATACAACACAATATCTGTCTCTCAGACTAGCCCACTCACTCACAGTCCTCAGTTTTGACAGGTCAGCAACTCCTAAAATATTTACGTCTACTATACGGCTATTCTTGTTACACTATACAAGCGAAAGATATTTTTGGCTAATGTTGGGTAACCCCCGCGTAAAACGACTCGCGATTTTTCTTTTATCAATTGCAGACTGTAGTATAAGTATAACGCGAAAATTATCTGTTAGAAAAACGTTTAGAATTCTTTGAGATCATTCAGCCTCACTTTTCGATCGTATTTCTCTCTTTCTTCCTTTTCATTTTCCCTTTTTTAAGTATGGGTACACGTAATTCCTCTTTTTGGGAATCACACCACCCTCGAGTTCCACATCTAATATATCTATAGAAATATGCTGATGCATCTACAAGACGTCGTCTATAAGTCTGAAAAGTTTTTGTTCCATAAGTGTGTGAGAGAAATTCTATCCCTTTAAAAACCGCTAATTAACGGGTCTGGGAAACTAAGTAGTCAAGTTCTCACGTTCGAACCCTTTGCTGCTAATTAAAGACAAATCCAGATAGGAGGAGGTTGAAATTGTATCACTTCTCTTGCATACGTCTATTTCTAGGATCCGCTCGAATCGATAAGATATATTAAATGTTAAAACAGATTCGGTAAAAACACACCGCAAATTTGTATTATCTTAACCATCGGTTAACTCGATAATCCTGGAAAAATACCAGCAGGATTCTCACTATATAAATGTACCTATACAGGTATATGCATAATGAATACGTGGGTATTAAAGGGTATACTTCGACTTACACTATCGTGGTAAGTTTTTTAAAAGTCACGTACTTATGTAATCCCCGGGTTAGAATCAAATCCAATAATCCTGTTGGTAGGGGGTTGAAAGACGCGTCCATAATGGTGGCTATAAAAGATAAAAATACGGCCCGTTTTGCGAACTGGGTATAGGTACGTACTTCAAATACCCTAAAATCGGATATGAGGTACCTAATATATATACTGACGAGAATTTCACGGTGAGAAGTATCGAACAGCGTATTTTTAATAAACCTTCAACATGGTCGTACCGTAAGAATAATAATTTATTGTAAAGTTGATAAGCTGTTTAAAAAATTAGATTAAGCAATAAATACATGAAGAATCCGGAAATGTATAGGAATATCTCTCGGATTCCTAAAGTTATATAGTGTTTAAATTGGTGGCAGTCGTCTCCCATTATATTTATAGATGGGATGCCTACCGCGTGGTATTTTGGCATTTTTTTTCGAGAAGACCGAAGAGTCGTTCCTTTTTTTTTTTTCCTTTTTTTTTTCTTCTTCTCGTAATGCAAACCTGCTGCTCAAATTCCGCTCGAATTACGTGTGTTATTATGAGTTAGGAGTTGGGCGAGGTTTCTGTTTCTCTTGTTTCTTTTTTTTCTTTTTTTTTTTCAGTTTCTCCTGTTCAGGGGCAAAATTTGTTGTCCTGACGAGCTTTAGATAAAGTTTCAAAACTATAAAATCTACGGGCACGCGTAACTGCAGCAGCAGCAGCAGCACCACTGCAAGCTCCAATTACAGAAGATATATTATAGCACACGATACACGTGAACCAATATGTGCTAAAACCACATAATGAAACTTTTTGTAAACTCCGAAACGTTGCTGATTGAATTTTTGAAATTTCCAATCAGAACTGACCCCCATACCCCCGCGTACCTACTGCGTCATGTAACTCTATTATAGTATCTTGTTTATTCTATTGCAACTGATCACCCAGTTACTTAATTAATTAACCAAGTCATCGTCAAAGGCTCTGGAGTCATCTTGAATAATTGACGTAATTGAAGTGCCATTAGACTCCTTCAGCTCTGCACCCGTACCCCCCACGACTTCGGAGTCAACACTCTGCAACACAAAATGAAACCACATCTGCCAACCCCCCGTCGAGGCTGTTTCTGACCCTTTCGACCCCTCAGGGTCTCCATTTGCTATCCGAGGACGAAGAAGAGACCCTTCTTAAGTAACTGTTGCTTAAGTAACAAGTCTGCCACCCATCGTGTCGGTAATCCTTTGTTGTGCCACAAATCAACTTATCCTATAATACCTACTACCTTTGCTACACGAGCTTCCCTTGCAAGGTTTACTTTCTGGTTTTAGTTCTTTTAATTGTCCAATAAATCCTGATTCCTACCAAGTCTTATCATCAGGAATAAGAATTGGACCTTCTAACTCACTGTAGAATCTTTTCGGATTGGAAATTGTAAGGAGCTGAAGAACTTATGCAGATCTGAATAGTCGGAGGCCTGCGGAAGCCCTGGAAACTGGAAGGGTTGAATCTAGTGGAATAAAATGCATATAGGCTGACAAAATGCAGACGAATATTTGGTGATTTTGTGTTTGTAAATATAAAGAGAAATATCGACGTCATAGTCGATGTGAACTCTGAGAGGTCAGGACTGCTGCAGGGGGTGTCGTTTTATCGAGTGGACGTTGCGGGTGACAAAGTACACAGATTGAGATGCAGCGAGTAGGTATAGTACGGGGCTTCCCCGAGGCTGATGCTGCTGCAGGATCACCGAATTGTCCAATAATAGCAAGCCCGTCACCTTGTCTTGGTCGGGTCGCGATTTGCATTTAATCGATTTCTCTATCGCGAAGCTGCTTGTCCGCTTTGACTTTGTCTTCGACGAACCGCGAAATCGATTCGATTGAACCGTGGGAAAGAGTTTAGGACAAACGAATCCAGGGCAGAAGTTCAACGCGAGGTAATAACGCCGAGGCAATAACTGCATACCAGATATATATATATACGGACATATTATGGGATTACCTTTGTCACTTCAAACTATACTCCATATATTTATAATAGGAAGATATGATATCAAATATTTTTTCCTCAAAGTTAGGCAATATCTTTTACGATATTAATATTGGGATCACGAAAAGAGGAAACGGGACGTTCGCTATCCTGACACACATAAAATCAGTAGCAATGGATATGAAATAAAATGAAAATAATATAAACAAAATGTGAAAATAAATTTCAAGATGAAAAGGTGAAGTCGAATCTAGGTAGGTTTACCTATAGGTAGGTACTAAAAAAGAAATTCTCCAACCCTACTCGCTGGAATTATTATATCCGTCCAATGGCACGTATACCTATATAGGTATAATATGCTGTAGGATTTATTTAATCAATTTTATGTCCGAAATTCATGTGCGTAATAATTTTTTCCTAAATTTATCACGTCGATTTCTGATTTTTTTACGATAAGTCCGACAAAATATTGCTACAAGAACAGGATTTATGAGATTTGACGTTTTTATTCACGACTCTGTACCCATGTGTGTGTGTGCGTGAGTGAAATAAATTATTTTCAATTTCTCGATACCCGATACGGAATAGAATTTTCTAATTTCATCCTCAAAAACCTCAATTTCTTTGATTTGTTCCATAGTTTTGCGTGGACTGAAAAATCATTCTGTTACGACGTAATTATTTCATACAGCTGCAGAGGATTCAGGGGTGTAAATCAGAATTAGCTCTTGCACTTAAAATTCTGATTGGCGTTTCTATGTCCTAGTGCAGAATTTTCAAATTCTACTAACGACGTCAAATGTCTGCGAAAAATCAACCTAATGATCAATTTTATTTTTGGCTTGGAATTTATTCGTTGATCAGTTCACAAAATGTTTTATTAGATATCGAGGAGTTGAATAGATCGGAAACGCAGAATCGCGGAGCTTCTCTGAATTCTAGGACCCAGAGGTCCGAATTAGAATTCCGAAAGTCTGGTCTGTACCTAAACTTGCGCAGAGCGTACACAACTCCACTTTTAGTTGCAAATCAGAATCTCATTACATGCCCCACTCGACGCTCAAATTCTAGTTTGCACCTCCAAGTCTCCAGTGAGAACTTGTGGAATGAAACTATAGATTCTATTCCAACTCGGAATATTGTTTTTGTTTTTCAGACTTTTAGGTATACCTACACTTCAAAGAATTTCCTTTAACGCTATAAGCCGAATCGAAGAGAAGATTTGATTTCGCACTGAACTTCGAGATTCGCGTAGTTGATATTAAAAAAAGTTTTCGAATCCTTTGGAAGTTGACCGTGTCAGCAAACACCATATAACGCAGCGTTTCGAATCAGCCGCCGAAGAGTTGTAAGTTACTGTTCAGAGTTTTTCTTTGCCTTTCCAAGGAAAGCGTTGTTTACCGCGTTTTCGTATTCCACACGTATACTCTCCTGGCTGTGCCGTTAGAATCGACGGCGGATTTCTGACGTATACGAATCCAATTTCAATTCCGTACGCCCCGAGCTCTCAAACGGTGTGTGCTCAGCCATCTCGGTCCATACCTCGCGTATAGACGATTGCAGGGAATCCGATGCAACCGCGACTTTACGTTTCAATTGCTACTTAAATCCGCGGTCTGGTTATCTCCGCGCGCGTTTAAAAGCCCAGATTTAAAGTTAGCTCGATCTTTTACGGTCAGTGATAAATAAAAAGGTGGTAATCGCTATGGGCATTACGTATTACAAAATTCTGTATGTATGTATGTATGTATACCCACCGGATTAAACCGCGTTGATATTATACTCTATTGGAAAGTGATAAGGGTAGGTATCTACACGTGCTTATGAAAGGAAATAGCACGTTAAAAGAATTCAAAAAAGGAAGATGGAATTTTCCTGCTAATATTTGAGGCATATCTATAGGTTGACTTGTTTTGTGCGGAATTTTTTTCATCGCTTTACTCCAATCTCCATTCTTCTCTTCGTTTTCTTCTCTCAGCACTTTTCCGCCCAGCTGTAAGCCGCCTAAAGGATTTCGAATTCCTAACATCGTTCATAATCTGACTGCGCGAGAATTGGTGGCAGGGTTTTGCAGTAGTAGCACATAACGTTCTGGAAAGTTTGTTCCTGTAATGGAAATTCAAAAATGAAACTTCCGAACGCGAATTTCATTTCACTATAACGCCGGAGAAATGATCAATCAAAATTTATGCCTTTCACACGTTTGTACCTTTCTGTATATAAATTCATTCCCATTCACAGGGAGACTCATCTAAATACACAAATATATTCTCACCTAAGCCATTTTTTTTTCTCCACCTTCACGTAGTTTGTGTCACAGAATTCGTTTCACATCTTTTTTTTTCTCTCTTTTGGAGGGGAAATTTTATTCGATTTGGAAGTATGCCCATGAAGATCAGCAAAGAATGGGATATCCTCGCAGGTTGACTAATGCTGACAATTTGCCTTTTCATCGTGAGTTGAATTGTTGCCAATGTGAAGCGTCTTTCAATGAGTTTAATGGCGAATTTAACAAGGTAGTTATATCAGGGGCTCGAGGCTAATAAACTTTCGCTCTCTGATTTTCCACCTCGCAAACCTAAAGCGAAAATCAGAAGCTCGACTGGCACGTGGGCGCGCACGTACTGGGTTTAAAATTTCCGTTTCCGGCCCAAAAGTTTTGGGGTTTCGGAGAACCTGTAAATATCCAAAGTTCATCCACGGCAGTCGTGTGTTTTGGTAAATAAGCCGTTAAACTAGAAGAAGAAAAAGGGGTGCAGGGCAAGTGCAGTCGTGAGTTAAAGGTCTTCAGTATTTCGACTATCGTCTAATGCATCTATGCACCATGAATACACACCTGCCTTTATAAGAGCCTTAATTTATCTCTGCACGGCACGCGCTGTCTTGTCAAAGCCTTCAATTAACGTAAGGAACATCAAATCTAAGCCCTTATCTATATATGATCAGGAAAATCTGTAGACGTAGATCTGTCGAAAAAAAAGTGTGAGGAAAATGTATGATTCCTGCAGATTTTCCAATCTCAAATTCTTCGAATATCCTGGAATTATTCAGGGGCCGATAAAGTCTTTGAAACTTGTAAAAAGGCGACTCGAGATACGCGGCGAGGATATGTGCACATTTTCTTCTGACAAACAAGTTGATCGGTGAAAAGACCTTAGAAAAGAAAGTTTCCTTTGGCCTGGAACCCGGAGCCTGGAGCCTGGAGAAGGAAGTTTCGTATACTTATGTAGTTCATGTAGGTGTATCCACGTCGTTGGAGATCACCGTTTTACCTTGTTATCCCACGGTGGGAAGAGACAAATGCCTGCAAATGTCAGAGGCTTTTTTTTACAACTTTGTGCTCCGGAGAGTTTCAGAGAGATGATGAAGGCTGTGCAGGAAGCAGCGGCTGGTGACAACTGGAGGTGAAGTGACACAAAAGGTGGAGCTTTTTGAAATTTCGAAAAATACTCTCTGAGGTAGGTACTTTAGCGAATATGCGGCTCCTCGCACCTTTATTTGAAGAGAAGACGCCTTTGGGCGTTGATTAGGAATGAACAAGCGTTGAAGAACCTGCGGATTTCTTGGAAGGAGGATAAGAAGCCTTCTAATTACCCATCGCTTAGTAGATATACTCCCTAATTACTGACGGTGTAAAAACGATCCCTTTGTTTCTCCGCGTCTTCTCTTTCCAGTATTAGAGGCTACGACGAGTTTGAGATCGTAAAACTGGAGGAAGGAAGGTAAACCTGACCAATTTATCTGCAGACATTCAGCCATTTCTCTCGTATTTTTATCACTGCGGGTCATAAAAGAATTTCACAAGATGGCTCCTTGCTCCACGTTTCCCAAGAGATGATAACGTATCGCGATATGGCTATTCCTTGTTTCCTAATATTCTCGTTAAATTAACTGCCACTAAAATTTCATACGGCATCAATTTCCTCGGAATCTTCAATCCGAGCGTATAAGTCAGCTACGTCGATGATCCCACTACAATACAGCAATAAACATAATACATATGCATCCACCAGACCGGATGAACTCAGGATATGTGTTTTCCAAAATCGATCAAATTTCGACGTAGAAAAAAAAAGACAGACACACTTCTCACTTCTACGTGTCTCCAATATTTCTAACTTGTCCGTTTTTCGAATGAGGTGCTTATGGATACATATGTGTGAGTGGAATAGAGGTACATATATGTCACACTGATATGTGTATCCGAGTTCGGTATCGCCCGACAAAGCAAAGACAACAACGTGCGAAGGCTGAGGAGTTTTGTGTGGGGGATGTCCCGAGGGTCCTTCTAAAATTCTAAATTTGCCGATAACAAGCGCTGACGAATGGGGACAGATGCATTCGTCGAGACTTAAGAGGCAAACGGTGTTTTGAAAACGTGCCGAAATTGTGCTAAAACGAAAATACCAATAAACTATGCGTTTGGGGTACAAGGCTACCGTTCCGACTACGGGGGCAGTCTGTTTTTCTTCGGGGACAAACTCTACGTTTTAGGGACTTTTCGGTACTAACATAAATCCGAAGGAATATCAGCTGCCTCCGGGGATATTCTGGCGAGTGTATAGCTATACATACTATATGACGGGACTTAGCCCATAGGCCTACAACTATTTATCTGCAAAACTTTTACTTCCTTTGCTATTAATGTCCTCTGTTTAGTTACACCCTTGAACGCACCTCAGGCCTGCTGCACCTTCCAAATCCTGATAGAATAATTTCCACAATATTGTTCCTCTGGTTTTGACATGTTCATGAAACGACTAAACTATCCCTTCTTTTTTCTTCGTTCCAATTTGGTATCGTGATGGGTAGTACTGTGATCAAGTCGAATAATCTGTTCAAATCCATACATAGTATACCGATGGTTAATTAATCAAATGATCCCCCGAACATGTGAGTTCCGAATTTTCCTGGCGCTGATGAATTTTGTTTGGATATATCCCCGTTCGGAATAGAATATTGGACAGTGCAGGGCAGTTGTTGGTATGTAGGTATATGTATGAAATAATTACAAGCTTTTTTGGCACCAAAGTTGGCTCTACTGTAGAATTTAATTAAACACATCCCTCCGGAGATTGATTGCCTCGTCAGCCAGGTGACGTATGCTCTAAGTTTGAAGCAAAATCGAATCAACCGGCACAATATGTCATATTGAATTACCGAATTGAGCAAACTGAAGGACCTCGGAGCTTTTCTATAAATCATCGATTAATTTTATTCCTGTGTAGTGTTGCTTTCAGTTTTATGTCACTGAAGATCGTGACAAGCAAACCGTTGGTCAAATACCACTTAGGGTAAACTTAAGGACAACCGGAGGTACCACTTCTGGTCAAAGTGGTCCAGAAGCATCTGGAAATTTAGGAATAATCTGCGTAGCGCGAGTTCGTTTCATTTTGCACTCGATAGCACCGTTGTTTATCTCCAAACCGACGTTGTATCCAGTTTGAAAATTGTTTTCGGCTTCTAGAATAATGCGGAATAATGTTTCGGTAATTTTCATTATAAGTGCCATTTGTACCAACAAAGCTCCGCTTATACGAATAATTTATCAACTATAAATGAGCCCACGCATCGTTTGTGCCACGAGCTGTAGGAGCCGCTCTAGCACGGTCTGTATATTTGGCATACATACCTGTACACGTAATCATGTATACAGATGTATATAGATACCTGTATGTAAATTTGTGAAGGGTGAAATTACCAGCATGAATCCGGTCTTTCGTTTCGGCGTGGCTATGTTATTGTTAGTAAATTATACAGGTACCCGAAAGAGGATTTTAGGGAACAGTTAAATCTGATATATACCGAGACCCTCGACCTGTCCAAAAGCACCCCGTGGTAGAAAATTAAGGGGATGAGAGTGGACCGGACTCGTGTCCTCGTCGGTGTTGCCTTTCACGGGCAACACCTCGATCTCGAATTTCAGAAAGCAAAGCGTGGTAAAGCGATTGCCTTCGATAGCGACATCCATACTTCCTGGATCATGCATAGAGGAACGCCTTGCTGCAGCCTCGGAAAATTTGTCGTCTCAAATGTCCGGGCGAGGGCGTCAGGAGAGTCTCACGCCTGTTAGTAAATCCTGCGAGATCTGTTTTTCGTCCTAAACTGGCCTATCATCCCCAAAAGATGTCAACACTCGAGCATCGATTGTAGCGCTTTTTGCGTAACAATATCAATTTTGCTGCAGGTATACCTAAATGCACACAAAGATGTCCAAAGGGAACTTCCTTTCACCCTTTCAATGGGAAAAATGTTCTTTCTTCACACCTGCTCCGAAAATGCCCCCTTGCGGCCTCTTCAGCGGGCGCAAAACAGAACTTTGCGGCCCTCGGGCGCAAAGTCCTGTTTTTTTCCGCCCTTGATATACAATCTACTATTCCGCTTCTTTGTGTTCTCCAATTCTCTTTTTCGGCTTAGTTTTACACTTCGGGGCTAAGTTTCGAAGGTTACCAAGGCGGGTTAATGCAGCGTGGATTGAGTGTATAATCTTGAGGCGAGGGCTGGTAATTCTTAGGGTGTGAGCTTTTCGTGGATTTAGACCTCGGCGAGGCATTGGCGAAGTGAAAAGGTACAGTATCCCCTATGAACTTAACGGCTTCCTGCCAGATTTTTTGGACCTCTCGTACGTAACGGTAGTTTATAAAACGACCCCAAATATTTTTGCTCTAAGGTACGTACTGCGCGTGCCCGGAAGATGAAAATATTTCCCATTTGTATCAGCTCGCTCCCTCTCTCTTTCTCTGCACCCGTCACACCTTAACTACGTGGATTTGTTAACAGGGTGGGATGAAAAAAAGAGAAGCAAAAAATCTTCAAGTAATCCCACCGCACGTGACTTTGGTCTAAGGGCTTTGAGCGCGACACTTCAAACTGTGTGAAAAAACTGATGCAAAAATGAAAGAAAAAAAATATATATATATACTTATCTGACGTGTAAATGTATCGACAGTTTTATTATATTGTTACAATATCCTCCTATACTTCGGTGGACCGTCTTCTTCATTTCCGTTATATAGACTCCTAACTCAGTTCTGAGAGAACCAGCGCGACGTTGTTATAGAAACCGCAGAACTTAGATGTTTGTATCTTGCTCTCGTCCCTCACGACTGTTTGCTCCGAAGTAATTTGCCGTGAAACATAAAACTACAAAGGAGAACTGTATAGCCAAGGGCGAACCATCATGGTCGGCGGAGTTTGAAATAAAAAAATAAAAAAATGAAAAAAAATACGACCTGCTTGTTTCGTTTGACAGTAATATTTATACACAAAATTGTACATGTTATCAAGTAGAAAAATATATGTATGTTATACCTATATGTATTTGTAATTTTTTATTATTTTTTTTTATTTTCTCCCTCTCTGCAACGTTTGCGAATTTTTCTTTTAATATAAACTTATTTCAAAGCCATGTCTGATGTTCTCATTAAAATAGGGAGGTTCAAATCGCTCAACGTTTCCGAGGGTGAAATATCTTGAAAAGCTATTTGTTCGCGTCGTTCTGTTTACGCAACGACCCCTAATACTGAGAATATGTACACATATATATATATGTACGCACTAAGTCTAGTCTGGTTTTGATGGAGGAGGATGCTTTGTGAGTACTTTGTCCAGACAGTAAGGAACTCGGGGTTCTTACCCGCACTAATTTGCTATCGAAACCTACGTTTTCAGTACAATTAACAAATGTCGTGCTGTGTGTTCCTAAATTCCCTTCAGTCTCATGGTGTGTACTTTTCATCCCTTAGAAATTGTTTTTCCTTTCGCTTGTTATACCGCAGCTATTATTTGATCGAATGAAATTTGCTGAGTCAATAAAGTATCATAATATATCATAATACGTTGTATATACAATAAAAATGAGATAAAATTTCAAACTTATTTTCCTGTACTATATAAGACGATATTTACGCGGTCGGAATAACCGCTTGGAAATAAAAAAAAAAATATAAACAAAAAAAATGTTAACTCAAGTGCAACCTAAAGTGTTATTCAGATCCTCTCGACCAGTGAAACATTTTCAAGTGTTGTTCGTTCCTCCGGTACCTCCGGTTTTCCGCCTCTTTCCTGTCGCCGGCTGCTGCCTGCCTATACTCCTCCTCAAAACTCAAAGCTGTTTCCGTCGAGCGGCATCTTTGTTGTTGAAAACTTTATGAACGCATTGAAATATTTTTATACTGCTCTATACTTACAAATATATTTATTATGTATATATTTAAATGGATTTAAAGCACCTGTGCTGCAGGAATTGAAAACACGGAAGGAGCATAGTATCCATTATATCGCAATAGAGAAATACAGACGTTTGCGTGATATAGGGTGAAGTTTTTAAAGGAACTGTCTGGTAACATGAAGAGGCTAAGACAGTGAATATAATGGCAATTAGTTATAGATAATTGTTGAAGCAAAATTAATGAAAATTTTTCTTCATTCTATAACATGCGGAAAATTTGTTTTGCCTGATTTTTTTTTCGTCTACAAATCAATATTCACGATTATATAAGTACCATGGATCATCGTACGGAGGAAAAAAGTGGTCCATATTAGCGACCTGTATAATTGATTCATATATCAGCTGCAACGGGGTGTGAAAATTGACTTGGGGGTAATTTCTGAAAGGTTCAACGATTCGACATGGGTTATCAAGCGGAAATTTCGAAAACGAAAAATGGCCTCTTAGGCAGATTTCTTTCGGACCTATATGTAACGCTTGGCATCGATTAAATCGGCGAAATGCTGTAACTTTGGTTTGAATGATCAGAATTGATTGAATCTTTTTTCACGGAGTTTGAAATTCGTTCATCAATTCATTATGATACAAGACCACATATCGACGCTGCTTACGAAGACTAGCACGTTTCAGAATTCTTACGAAAACTAGCACGTTTTGATGTTAACCACGAAGACTAGCACGTTTCGATATTAACCACGAAAACTAGCACGTTTCGATATTTACCACGAAGACTAGCACGTTTCGATATTAACCACGAAGACTAGCACGTTTCGATATTTACCACGAAGACTAGCACGTTTCGGATTTCGCCGCGAAGATTAGTATGTATGTCGAACTGAAACGAATATTATTTCTATTTTGCAACATTTTATCATTCTCTAACTGTGTACTGTAAAATATACAAACGAGCTATTAAAGTTATTTAACAAATGTTCGAATAATTTCTTCGGGTGCTCCATAATGAATCAATCAGAAATTTAAAACATCTGTAAAGAACCTGTGAAAACAGCATCAATTTTCCTAATCCCTCCACGACAACACAATTTCGAGAATATTTATAAGTTTAAAACGCACTTCTACATCCGCAAATTGACTTTCATTTCGACCATCGCACACCGCACAAATCTTCAGAAAATCCTTGTTACAATAATCAAAGCATGGTGGTTTTTGCGGAGATAACTGAAACGTGCTAGTCTTCGTGGTGAATATCGAAACGTGCTAGTCTTCGTGGTAAATATCGAAACGTGCTCGTCTTCGCGGTGAAATCTGAAACGTGCTAGTTTTCGCGGCGATAACCGAAACATGCTAGTCTTCGTGAGAAGCCGAAACGTGCTAGTTTTCGTAAGAAATCTGAAACGTGCTAGTCTTCGTAAGCAGCGTCGATATATTGTTATCACTTATTTCACCCTGTCTTAAATAAAAAGCTTGAAAAAATCCTGAAGGTTCTTTGATCATCAAGTGCAAAAGTACTTTGCGATAGAACAGTATGTATTATATACACACACCGAAGAGAGCAGTAATAGCTTACCTGATATTCGCGAGACGTGAAGTAGAGAGTATCAGTTTCTCAGAGGAATGAGATGGTCGCTTTGAACTGTGAAGTGACAAGCGTGGCGATGTTGAGATGGTTGAGATAGTAATAAGGCTGAATATCATTAATAACGTACCGTCAGAGGGAAAACTCTATATCAGAGACACAGGCTGCATTAATACCTCCGATAGTTAACCATCTGGTTAATTACAGTTTGACTGATGACTTTTTACTAATGATTCTCACGGAGACGAGACGACCACCGATTGCTTCGAACTTTGACGTATGAGAGTTTAATGAAGTTCTTATACGCTTCGGTTAGTTTTTTCCTCGGTTCACCAGACTTTCTTAAATCTATACTCCGAGATCCCGAGTTCAAAGTCGAAAGTCAAAGAACACCCGGAATTCCGTCAGGCCTTAAAATTGATTACAAAAGTCACGTTAAGACCGGGGCTTCATTATTTTAGAACTTGTCATTACCGTTTGACTGATTTCTTTAACGATTTGTACTCATTTACGATGTCTGATGACGAAATTTTCATCTCATATTTATGTTAGCTTACAATTATTATAGTTTATGAAAAGATGGAAGTTTTTCTTTGGGATCGGGGAAAACGAGTTGGAATTAAGTTCAGACACACAGGTATTCATTATTAATTAGGACGACACATGATTCGTATTAATAGTTTTTATTATTTTAGCATTCTATATACATACGATCGTATTGCTTGAGCAAAATAGTATTTATAATACAATGTTTTTCAAAAATAAAATTACTGTTCTTAAATATATAATATACTGGTTAATGAGTACGTAATTAAGGCATTTATTTAGAAGAACCAATCACCGGTTTAACCCTTGTGGATTGGTTCTTATAGGCACGTCAGATTAAAATGGCACTTCGTTAAATTTCGGTAATAGATCTTAATTACGCGAATCTAGAAAGCCATATAGCCATATCTCAGCTGTTCTGTCCGAATTAGATAAATTCGTTAATTTCCTTCTACGAGGTTCTAATTCACTAGTGATTTGATTCTTCAGCTATTTCAGAGTTCGTTTTGTATATTTAGAAGAATCGATCGAAAATTTAAAAACTTGAATTTGGAAACCAGAATTTATTCTCAATAATTCTGATCATCAATGTGCTGTTCGCATTAATCAATAGTTCGAGGCTTGAATCTGCGCTGAATCAACGGATAGTTTTTGCAATGTTGATATAGGTAAAAACTTTGTTTTCAAGCTCTTGGAAAGTTTAATTTTCATCATAAGCCTCTTATGACCTTTTGCGGATCGGTTTACTTTGATCAATATACAAATTGCCTGCAGCACGTAAGCCTTCGAAGATTGAAGTTCGTTTTTGCTAGTAGATTAGTTTTATCTTTAGACAAAAAGTGTGGGTAGGTAGGTATAATATGTAATATTACAGTAGGTATATGTTAGAATTTCGATGATCATATTATCATATCTAATATCTTTGGTCTGGTATAGTCCGCATTGGTAGTGCAAAACGTATACATATATGTATATATTACCCGTATACTTATACTACCAAGATCTAAAGTAATCGACTAATTACACAGTATAACATCTGATGGTTTAATTAACTTTGGTATAATTAAAACTGTTGATTGCGAGGTGCTTTTTACTTCCTATTCTTTTTTTTTATTTTTATTTTTTCTATTTCTATTTCTTTTTCAAAGTAACTATACGAAGCAATGAGACGCAGCGATACTGTATTCTAAGAGCAAAACACATTACACCCGTACCTACTTGAGATCGTGGATTAAATTACAAACTCAGTTAATCAGGTGTAACGAACTGAACTCTTCGTTTCGTATTATACATATCTATAATGTATTAGGGTGGTTGAAAAAAGTCGATATTTTTCACGTCTTTTCTTCCATCACACGGCAAAAAATGTTGATACATATGGTTGAAGAAAATCTTCTCCAAATTTGTGAGCTCTACAGATTAGTTTTAAAATGGGAAGCTCGCAAGCCATGTTCAACTTATTTTCCTAATGGGGGAAAAGAAAATGATGAATCGACTCTTTTCAATCACCCTAATATAATATAAAGGTATTATGTATAGTATATTATATTAGATTACTCAATCAGGTTTTACTCAACACATTTTTACAATTGCAACAATTATAAGACCCCCCTAAGAATTTAAAACTTAATCGCCCCCCAGTTCCACAACATCGTTGGTACTGATGGCTTAAAAAATACTCTATATTTTTCTCCCTTTTATACCGTTCCTCGTTGCGTCGAGAAAGAACAAACTTTTAATTATGAACGGGGTGGTGATTTTCGATTGGCGAAGGCGGCGCACCGCTGATACTCTGCACAATCATACTTAGGCAATCCAGACTGCTGCCAGCGTTTTGGGATGAAGAGTTTTCCGTCTGTTCATATCCTGGAACATAAAAAGCAAGAAAATAATAAAGTTTTCAAGACTTAGCTCGGCAACAAAGCTCGTATAAAATTATAAGTGGAAACCTGGCAAGTCCTCTCTCTCTTTGCTTTCATCCATTTCAAACAATACTTTATAAACTTTTAGGAATATACGTCGAACGTAGGTAGGTACTTCTTATATCTGCGGATCAAAAGAGGAAGTGAAATTTTTTCATCCCAAATTCAATTTTGCCAGAGTAATGGCAATGACGAAAAAATACTCATCGATTTCTATGGTAACGAATTTTACCTCGGTTCGAATACGGTTTTACCAAAATTGCTAATATCCGTATGAAAATTGTGTTACGCTTGTTACTGGACTTCGATACTCGAACTCTCCTGTAACGGAAACGTTTTTTTAGCGTAATCGGAACGACCCGTTGGACATTGCACAGTATACAGCATTAAATGGGGTAAAAAATGGCGAGGGGAAACTGAAAGTGAATTTCAATGTTTTGCTGTTATAAAAATCGACTCGTTTATGCCGGAATTAATTGAACCGTGTCATCAAGTTATTAATGCAGTTTACATATCGATAGCTGACTAATCTAATTGCCGGTTAAATCTGTCGGAAAATTGGATCCATCAGCAAACCTAAACTGAATTAAAATTATAAATAAATCCTTAGAGACGCTATTCGGTGACTGCAGGAATTGGACGAGGCTAAGCCTAATTAATTCCATTAGTTGTCTCCGATTTGTCGCTCGACCTTTTCGGCACTTTGGAGAAAAAGGCAGGGCAGATAATTAGGAAATTTTTCGTGGCCTGATTGGGTTCAGATTTATCGGGAGAATTCTTCGGCCGAGAATGGCCGGAGAATTGCCTGCAGGGGATAAAACAGGAGAATTGGGTTCTATACTTCAGTAGCCTAGACATAAAACTCAATGCAATTCGAACTATCGACAGCTCCGTTGGTTCGATCTCAAAGTCCCTTATGAATATCCTCCTGACATCCTTGAAGGGGATTGAATCACTTGAAATACATTTCTAGGATCAGTGTCAAGGGGGAAAAGATATGAAATACGAAGGGACAAGGGTGCGTAGGGTGCCATTTGCATAGTCTAGGATTGTTTGCATTGATCCTCTTGCACATAGCTCGAACCATTGCTCCTGCATAATCCACAGGGTATAGAAATTTGTTTAACGAAAGGTGATTTCCTGACAAACCTTGACTACGGTTTGATAATTTGATTAAAAGTTCGGGCCAATCAGTCCAAGTGTGTAGTTTCCAGACTGTAATACAACGTCGAATGAACGAAATTCGGGATGTAACGCGAACGTTCGTGCAAGAGTTTTTCGACAGATTGAGGCTGACTTTGACTGGCTGAACTTTTCATGTGCTATACTCAAAAAAGCGCAAAAAAGGAAAGGAGCAGAAGCCTGTTTTATGTTTATTACAGTCTTGGTCGTCCATGCGGGAGCTGGAATTCTGTAATTATTGAATAATTAATACGTCCGGTTGAATGCCTTTCTCAAATGTCCGAGAGTAAAAGCTCGTACTTTCAAGCCCAGTTTTATTCGAGACGTAAGAGTGGGCAGGTGTATGTAGGTATAATGTATATCTAGGGTATGCATGTGTGTGTATGGGTAAGCGGGAGCAAAGAGTGCTGAGTGAAATACCAAAGTGAAGAAGAATGGTAAAAGTAAAGCTGAGAATTAATACCAGCGGGAAATCGCGCTTGTCCAGTCCGAAACGCGATAAGCTGCCAAGAATAACGATCTTCTTGCTTTGAGGATTTGCACTGGCTGCCAGCCGCAACTTTGCCAGGTCTGGTACTTGGTACATAGTACACGGGCTTTAGGTACCCACCTACTTTAGGCATGAGAAAAAGTTGAATGAAGGTAAAAAAAAGAGAGAGAGAGAGAGAAAAAAAAGGAATGAAAAAAAAAAAAAACGAACTTAAAACGCTGAGAAAGTTCAAAACCTTTTCGTCTTTCTTCACACTTTACCTCTTGCGCTCTACTACTACGTCCTTTGCCAGCGATGTCTTAAGAGATTAAGGTTACTTGTGACGTCGCCAATAAATTCACGTCGATTGCTTTTCACCCGCATATCTATATAGGTACGTATATATTCTATCCCTACGGGGGCTAAGAAATTGTGTGTAAAAAAAAAAAAAAAAAAAAAATCGTTGGTTTTCGAAGCATCGTCGACGGAATCTGCAGAGAGCTTTTATTCTTCGCTGTCGTATGTTTGATTTTTTTGGGCAAATTTTGCCTCAAATTGAAACGGCCAACTTTTCAGTTGGATAGATAAAGCAATTGATACTCGGTGGCTATACAGTGCCGTATATACGTTTTCTGTTAGCTCTGTTGAAGAGCGTCGACATGCACCGTCAACTTTGCCTTTCGAATCGTTTAGCTCTTACGCGGTAGTTGGTCGACTCACTTAGGCGGGCGTTGATAGCGTTTAACGTTGATCGATCGTTGTGCACCGAAGAAACGCGTAGCAGACTGACCTACCTCTACCATGGTAGGCGCGAGGCAGGATAGGATAAAGATATACATGGTTAGTTGGTGCGGATGAAGTGCCTAATAATATTAAACGAAGAGAAATGTGCCAACAGATGCCAGCCTGCCTTTCCGGAGGCAGGTGGGTCCGGGTAACCAACGCGGACGCGTTGAACACGTGGGATGAAAATGTTCCAAAATGACTGCAGGTCGGATACTTTTTGACTGATGCTTGAAAGGTAATTATATCTGAGTATCGAAACGCCGCAACTACTCGCCACGTCTATTTTAACGCCTCTGTAAGATTTTGATTTTAGACCGCCAGCGGATCCTCGAGGACAAGGGCGACAGCTTCAACAGATCATGTCTACACAGGATTAACCGCAGCTTAGAATGTTGGAGTCAAACAGCTCAGAATATTGCTGTGTGAATTTTCCATTTTCACTCAATTTTATACGTCAGACTTGGAATTCATCCGCCAATAAATTCACAAAACGTTTTATTAAAGGTTTAGAAGCTGTAGGTCAAAAAGTCGCTTTGAACTTGATGGGATACCTTCACAAAAGAGCTGATGATTTTAAGAGCTGGGATCCATCCATCGATCCATCTATCAACGTTTTATTTGCGGATGAATTTTATTTCGTACTATTGAAACAACACTGTCCTGCATCGTATAGCTAATGAGGCATCAGTGACGCTAATGAACTATTAGTATAGGACTGATGGAGTGGGTGGTTCGTTTTGTAAATATTTTTGTTCAATCAAACGTTATGTTTGAATGTAATTTGAAAGAAAATAAAAAATCAGGCCTTTCACTACTCATCAGTATATTTGTAACTATACTGAATACTATCGAGGATCGGGCTTGCTATACAATCTTCGCTTTTAAACACTGTCGACAGTTCATTAAGACTAGTGGGACATTCGTTAGAGGTGTTTGTTTCAGTTTCGGTCAATGATGATCGGTGTTTCCGCCAAATCAAAGCCTGATTCCTATACAGATAGGTCAATGGAAAAGTGCTATTTGCGATAAAATTGGTTTAGATTTCAACGCTGAAAAATTCCCCTTTCGCTTTTGCGTCCACCGCGAAATCGATACTCTAATACGTCTTTGATTTTCATCAAAATGCATTCGTTGAGAAGAGGGAAGGTTTTTCGAATAAGAAATACGGGATTCTTTCGTTTCGTATCTTTACGATATAACGTAAAGCCTTCAATCCTGCAATGGTGTTCAGTTCATCTCGAAGTTTGACGTTTTTGAAATAAAAAGTTCTCGTTGGTCCGCAAATTTACGATTCCTCCAGGTTGGCAATGTGGGAATGGTGTGTCACTGCAGGGTGTATAAATAGTTGATACACATATCTTAGTATATATTTATGGGCATATATCTAGCGTTGAAAACACTAAAAACACTCACGATACTATAAAGACAGTAAAACCAGGAAAAAAAAAGAACCAAGGTTCAATGGATCGGGGAGATAAACTAGATGGAGCGAAGCTCCGGTTTGTTGCGAAACGTAGGTGTTTCGGAAATATACGACACTCCTTCGTCAGTTAACCTACATTTGTTGAAATTTTTATTTTCTTTATTTTCTTCATTTTTTTTTTATATTTTTTATATTTTTTATTTCTTATTTCTTATTCGCCTTGGATATTTGGGGATAATATTACGTTTTATTTTCGGTTTAGAAGGGCAGACACCAGATCACACCTCTCGACGGTTAACGCGTTAACTGATCTATTTTTGATTACAAATCTGCTTGATACTTTTTCCTTACGGAATTCTACGTTCTAGACGTTAAAAAAAAATAAAAAAAAATAAAAAAAAATTACTTAGTATTCCAAACCACGACCACTGCCTCCGGGATTTTTCTTGAGGAACATCTGCTGCTGTAGATACCTCTCCACGTTTTTCCTATTCCATCCTATATAACGGAGAAAGGAGATTCGAACAATAGCTAATAAAATGGAAATCAAAAACACCCCTTTACGGCCAAGGGAGAACCAAAATGGGGTAGTATTATGGGGGAAACCCATATGGGGTAGTATTCTGCGTCACTTCAGCTACTAAAAAAACAAAAATCCTCACAAAATGACAAATTGACGAGATTTCAACTTTTTTTTGTCATTTTTGTCATTTTGTGAGGATTTTTCTTTTGTGACGCGGAATGCCCCATGTACGTTAATTTCATAATGAACTGTAACATGTATGAGGCAGACTTGTATATTGTACGAACTTCTGGTTCCCATATCATAAACATGTTGTTTTGATCTAAAATAAGATTTGTATCTTTTGAATTTTGATTAATTTGTCAAATTCCCGAAAGTTTAATAGATGAGAGGCGGATCTGTCGAGATTTGTTCCGTTTGCTGTTTACAAGCGAGTTTCTTCGAACAAATAAATCTGTGGGGATGAAATGGTACCTACCATTGTGGTTTTCGAATTTACCGGGAATTTTAGGTCCAAAAGTTTCGTCGGTCCTTAACAGCAAATGCCCATTTGATGGAAATTCTATAGTTCGAAAGAATAGATTGTAGAATATAAAAGTATGAAAGTGTCCCCTATAGGTATATACCATCAAGAGAAACGTTCACAAGGAAAGATCGCGAGTCACCTTATATACGAACACACAGAAAAAAAACAAAGAATAAAAAAAAAAAGTTTTCAACATTTTCCTAGCTTCGTTCTGAACTGCTCTGGCAAGTCTAAAAATTGTTAGCAAAGGTTGTTGACCTTTTCTAATATTCTCGTCGCCCGTTTCTCGCGTTCCGCCAACTTTAACGCATCCTTCTCAAACAAAGTTTCATTGATTTCTTCCTAGGTTTACACACGTATGTCAACTCATCGAGGCGCAAGAAGCACGACAAAAACTTGTGACTAAACACACCTATGGGAAAGTAGGCCAATACAAGATCATGAGGTTTCTCTATGCTTTTGCAAATCAAAATGAAAAAAATAAAGGAAATCATCAAGATGATAAAACGATTCCATTCCCTGGATCATCTATCCCTTATTCGTCGTGATTCATAGTTGTAAGGTGAACGTACGTGTGTATACTTAGGTTGTTCAAGTAGCGGGCATCAGGTCCTGAATTTCTGTTTAAAAAATTCACGACATTTGGCCCATGCTAACCAAATATCAATTCCAGTTCTCGATTACCAATTCCACCCTCTACAGCACAGGCTTCTCTAAACGGAAGCTGGTATTCTGGTGACTAGTTGTGGTTTTAGTTGCGACCCGGTTTTAGCCCGAAGCGAAACTGTGACTCGGCAAATGGTCCATTTGACCCGATGCAAATTAATTGTTTCGCTGGCGTACTCTGCGGATGAAAAACCCCCGTTACCTGCCACTCTTTACCGCCACTGTCGGCGTTACGTTGAAAAAAAAAAAAAAAGAGAGAAAAAAAAGAGACCAAAATCAACGGATTTGCCATTGGTAAAAAGATATACGAACTGGAGACAAATTGACTCGCGAATACTTTTCCTTTTTGACATCCACTCCCCATTTTCAGAGATATTCTTCATTCGGTCATTAAAAGAAAGACTAATGGATGGCGAAATTTTATCGCTTTCTGAGCTGCAGAGAACTTGCGGATAAACTTAATGCCGATGGAAGTGGTTGCGGTTCTCTGATAACTCTGAGATCCTAGACGTACTCCGGGACCCCGAGAGTGTCTTTAGGTGGTTGGCGTAACGTTCCGGGTTTATCTGACTTGTTCATCTAGTAGGAAGTAGCGGGATGATGTGGTGTACAGGAAATGATGTTCATTAATATCAGAGCGAGCTCCTTTGTAGTCTCAGGGCAGAAATCCGTAGTAATGTAAGTTATGCTGCAGATATATCCCGTCCAACCGAACTATGTACCTACTGTTATATATATGTATACAGGCTATGAAGTAATTAACCGACCCTTAATTATTCAATGGAATTAAATATGCCGTATACCCTATACGAACTTTAAACTTGAATCAGAGCAAAGCTAATTGCTAAATTATACTAAAGATTTGAGTATCTCGTTAGTTTCTACAAAATGACGCAAACTCGAGTATAGCTGGTACATAGGTACTTCAAGCCCCTGATTATACTCACAAAAGATGACCTAATATATAATGTACAATGTACAATGTACATGAAATTTCAAGTATGTACGAAGCACTGGACGGTGCAGCTTTTATAAAATTTCATTTTTCATTTTCCGCGTGTAGGTGTTTGAAAATTTTGATTTTATGTTTTACAGTCCGGTGAAAAATGAAAATTAGTCTCGAAGCGCGTAGGTAGGTGTAACATGTGTGTAGTGATACGTGCATATCGTATATTGTGGATGCCTACTTGCGCGTATGTTTTACGAGGGTAAGTTTGAATGAAATTTCAGCGAGTATGTATTATATATGGTACATATGTACCTACCTATAACACAACGGTTGTCAAAAATAGCCAGTCGGTTTTAGGATGAGGCAATATAGAATGTATATTTGAAAACGGAAGTCTATCTTTAAATATAGGGTGTGCCGGATCACTTCGATTCACAACACTTACTTGAATTATGAGTTGTTTGCCCCACCACATTATATGAATCATATAAGATCTTCGAGGATCATGTTCCTCGAGACTGGTGCAATAAATCATTGCCACATTAAACGCCTATTTCACGCTGTAATATGAACACCCGTTATGTATTTTGAGATATAAATGTCAACTATAATAACATATTGAACGAAATCTAGGAAATAATAAAAAAATAAAAATAAAATAAAATAACTTAAGTGATAAATATGTTCATAATTAAATAAGCAAATAATTATCAAATATTCTGTTAATATTGGAGATTCATTCATAGCGCATACATATCGATCTAATATCGCACCTAATTTTCCATTCAATTTTAATCGAGGGTAGAAAACCTGTCCGTAATGTTGATTTTCGAATTTTCAATTATAATAAAAACGAGGGGCATTGTATGTGATGAACTTCAAAACTGGAAGGAAATTGGACTCTGCAGTGAGCTTGCGTCGGAGTCGGCTTATTGAATCGTTAGGATCTCCGGTGTGAAATCAAATATTAAAGTCTCACCCTAAAATCAAAACTGTGGGAGGAGTAGTCGAGTTAGTAGTAGGTATATACCTACCTACAGCCTCCAGGGAATTCAAAATGAAATCAAGCAGATGGTTGATTTATTTAATTTAAAAATCACCCGTCGAATAGGCACCACGTTTCCTAATTTTTATTCAATTTTCCGCATTTTTATATACCAAAGCTTCAATCTTAATCTTTAAAGTATAAACCGACGCGACGCGACCCGACGCCTGCCATTTATTTATACACACACACCTTTCTAGGCTCGTAGTTAACGAAAGGATCTCTTAAATACTGGACAAACTAACAAACTGATTCTAATATATAAACTCTACTAGGCCGGTTAATTGCCGGATTCTATTTTTCGAAATCCCTTGTTTTCCTAAGCTGTATCAATCAGTTGTTCCCCATCTCCGACAATACGAAGAACTAGGGAATAGAAAGCTCCGAATGACATTTGGATAAATTTCAACCAGTTTTTTAACAAAAAACTCTTTAAATAGAGTCCAGGACTCGGAGTAGCTATCTCGTCGCTAAACGATTTACAATTTCCACCAAGGAAAAATATCACCTCATTGTTTTCTTAGGGTGTCTACACAAACTTAACTTACGGTACCTATATACACCGAGCCTAGGGTACGTTACAAACAATTCTCCACCCTCCATCCTCCACCCTCTAACTTACTTCGCTAGCTATTAGCTTCTCCGTTTTACAGCTCAACGTTCTCTCATATGACCACAATTATAGTAACTCTGCTCTACTATATCCACGCGCTGTTGTGGCTGAGGATATGTGATCTTCCATCGCATCGTACTTGAGCTACATAATCACTTTCAGAGTAGACGCATAGCGTCGTTAGTTTAGTTCTAATTTAAAAACCGGCAGATTTTAATACCCAAAAAATTATAGTTTTGACGAATTAGTATAAGGGATGATGAGAGTTTGGAGAGAGAAAAATAAACGTAGATATTTGCTCGGTATATAAGATGAATGATTTTCTAGCTACATGGACTTTTTAATTAGGCTGAAGTTATGCCAGATGAGTTTTGCCAACAAACCCTTCAGGATTAGACCGGAATTAATTACACGATAATCTGGGGGCCGCGCATCGCGAGGGTAAAGTTCTAAAAAAACAACAAAAAAAATCTGTCCCCTTCGCGAATTTGATAATAGGATTGAAGAAAAATAAGGAGTACAGAAAGACGGAAAAAAGAATTTTGATTTACATCTATAGGTAAATATATAAGCGCGTGATGAAAATAATTAAAAACCTCAGGGCTTCGTTATTTTTGTGGATCTGCTTTGATTGACTGCATTTCGGGGTTCTATTTCGGGTATTATTTAACGAGACAATCGAGTCTCGAAAAAAGAAAAAAAAAAAAAAAAAAGAGTTTTTTACTCCGCTGGGCATTAATAATAACGATGCCTCGCTGCAGGGAATAGAGACGACAGATTGATTTATAGAATTGTATTATTATAGTCTGTGTATAGGTGAACTTTGGACGTCGTTACGCCTACACCGTCTCACCGTCAATTATTCCGCATCGTGTCCCACAATTTCGATAAAAGACACCCTCTGTAATCGAGGGATAATGGAGCTACCCTCTTATAGGTAGGCACTGTCTCGGGGGACAGATCTCTCTAAGAAATGCGGGGGCAGGTTGAGGGCGAGCCCGTTACGGCCAGGAATTCATAGACCATTTGGATTAAGTCTTATAGAGCGAAGTCGTACTCTTCTCCCAGCAATTACACCCGACGTGAACTATGAAACCTGAACCTTGCCAAGGCTACGTTCCATTCAGAGTTTCTAGACTTCTCTGTGTAGGCGGGTTATTATACCCGACTTCTTTCCAACTAATTAGCAAGCGCGTAAGTCGCGTATTAAACTCATGCTAATGGATATAAGTTCGGTAAGCAAAGCTCTAATGTTTTAGTTTTATTATATACCGAGAGTTTTCGGTGAAACTGGTGACTGGCCGGCCGAGCCGAGCCGAGCGCACGCGGTACGTGTCTATGTTGGTTTCACCGCATGGAGGGGGTCACCAGTTTCACCTAAAACTCTCGGTAAAACGCAACAAATAAAAAAAGAAAAGAACTAGCCAAAAGTAGATAAGAAATGTTACACGAGACCCACGACGGCTGACGGATTGATAACACGTTCGAAATTTGGTTATCCTCGTTTTTTGAATCGCTGCAGCTTTGAAAAGTGAGGACCATTGAACAATGTGACAAAAGGAAGTTTTAATCGACGGGTTATTCACTTTGATTTTAGCTGTAAAAGCGACTTGAATTGCTTTCAAAGACTGTAAACGACGATTAAGGCAGACGTAAATACTCTCAAGGGCAGATATTTTCCCATTCTCAACCATATTGAGATGAGTGAAAGATATTAGACCGAAAGATGGCCACTCGAGTTGGAATAGAAACTCTAGTTTGATACTCAAAAACTTCAAATCCGGTGTTCTTTAGGTTGCCAACAGAAATACAATTCTGTTTCAGTAGGATTGTGTCCCACGTGAAGATCTAGAGGTTCAAGGGGACCAGTACAGCGACTTTTCGAGAAATTATCATAGTCCAAAATCAATTTATTTCATCACCAAAGTTCATTTCACATCAGAATATTTTTCTTTTTCCAAATCATGTGTCGTAAGGATTTTAGAGCACCGTTGGAGCGATTCAGGTCATCTTGGATTCATTTTCTTCAGAAAACAAATCCTCATGATGCGAATGTAGGAATTTTCAAAATTTTTCGTTTTGGCCAAGTTATTTAAGAAATGAGTGATAGTAATTTTTGCAAATTTGGTAAATTGATCATAACTTATGACACAATTTTTTATTTTAAAATCCCTACATTCACAAGATGAGGAATGGTTCACCGGAGAAAATGAGACGTCAAGAGATTGAATTGGACCAACGGTGTGCCAAAATCCTTACGACACATGATTTGGAAAACGAAAAATATTTTGATGTGAAATGAACTTTGGGTATGAAATAAATTGATTTCGGACTATGATAATGTCTCGACAAGTCGCTGTACTGGTCCCCTTAAGTCAGAAGTAGCGTCTGCACATAAAATGCGCAATCCGACTTCCAAATTTTAATTTGCACCTCCAACTCGTCAGTAGAACCGGGGACATACTTAGTCCAATGTAATTTAGATACTAGTAATTAGTCATCTGACATTGTGAAGTTGAAAGTTAATTCAGACGAGTTCCCTCCATAGTCTTCATCCCCCTTTGTAACGTTATATATGTAAAATTATTCGTATGCACATAATCCGCATATATATTCGTGTAGACTGCTGCAGACACGTGAGTATGCTTTTACAAATGTGAAATAGAACAAGTTAATTGCGTTTGTGACTTCAAAGCCCTTAGGCCAATTTGCGAACGTCTTGCCTTTGCGCTCTTAGTCGGTGCTCGCTGCTCGCTCAACTTGTGTAAATACTTGTGCAAGTACAACGACGCGTTGATTTCTCTTCTCATTAACGAAAACTCAAAAGAGAGTGAGGGCATTAGCTGCAAACGGGGACACTTTACATCCATAAAGATGACCTCGGACCTCTGCACTTCATTAGGATGGTCCTTGATTTGATCATATTCGAATTTCAATGCTCTCATGGGCCAGAGCGTCTTCAAATATGTACAAAAAATTCACCCAAAATCCTAGGTTCCTATATCTCAATTCCAAGTATCGCCCCAAAGCCTTCGTGACCACTCTAGTGTTCATATGATGTACATACATTAACGTCTATCCTGGGGAAGATATTATACATGTAAAGCTATCTTCTCTTCCGTGAAAAGCCTTCCTCTTCACTTCTTGCAAGACTCTCTGTAATTCTGTTACGCTACATCGTGTAATCAACAAACTTTCCTAAGACATACCTATCACGCGAAAAGGTGAACTACAAACAGGAAAAATTGGATTACATAATACCTACACAGGATGTCAGGATCTGGTGTTTAAAGAGGACCTCCGAAGCTCGCTTGCTTCATAGGTAATACATTCGGCCCTGCTTATGCAAACGAACTCATATATACATACGCAAACAGAGATATCAAAAAAACATGTATCGTACAAAATTCACCCAGATTTACATCCCTCTTTTGATTTTTCTCTGCGTTCTATCTGAACACACATCCAACGAATTTTCCTTTACATATAGGTAATTCTCTGAAAGACCGTTTGAATTACCTCATAATTTAACTTGACGCGCCTATATTTCTAACATAATATGAACTTCAGTTTATGTAACTAACTACCTAAGGCGTCGGTCCTGCAACGTGTATAATATTTCGAGCTTTAACTGCTATCGTGTACATCGTTACATTTCGTTGAAAATTTCGTCATTATTACTCTTCGAATTTTATGGGGTTGAATAAATTCCACTTTTTGATTGATCGAGTATAAAGAGCTTTCGCATTATCCGTTCTTTCGCGGGTTCTCCATGTCTTCACTTCAACACTCATTTAGTCAGTGAATTATTTCCGTAGTAAATATAGCAGAGATTATATCATACGCACGAGAAGGGAAATTTTCGTCCTGACAATATGAAACGTACTCATACTTACATTAGACACACATATAACAGCCTTCTGTGACAATCATCATCGCGCTAACTGAAACGTGATAAAGCGTTTGTTTTACGGTAAGCTTTGGCAAAAATCAACGGTCCGTGTGTAAATGAAATTTATTTATTTATCCCCCAACCCGTATTATCTTGGGCAACTTAATTCCAGAACGGTAAAGATATGGGGACGAGAATACGGTGAATTATAGTATGAAAGGACTCGGCCACTTCGTCGCTCCTTCGCATTAATATATAATACTATATCATACGTTGATCCGATGAGCTTTTTTAGCTAGATAAGTAGGTAGGATGTTATACCTTCGGATTTAGATTTCAGAGGATATTTTGTGAATTTACAAGGATGATCAAGTCCATCCAGATTTAGTAATTCTAAAAAAAAACTCAAGTATTCCCTTCAAAATAATTTAAAAAATTTGTCATTTTGTGGATTTTTCATGTTTCTTTTTTAGTGACCGAAGTGACGCATATATATGTCCTATATGCAACCTCGGGGTTCGGCTTATACGTTAGAATATCGTAACTTTTGGGGAAAAACTTCTTTCAAAAGAGAACCCAAGATTCGTTTCACGAGAGGGAAAGACACATCCGGGCTTACGGAGCAAAAGGCGTGCGTGACTTAGGAAACCTCGGACAAAAAAATATTGCACTTAGCGTTTGAAGCCTCGCGAAAATTTTAGCCGCTGGTATATATAAGCTCGCACCTCAAAGTGCCATAAATTGTTACGCCACATTGGTTTGACGCATCGCTCCCTAAGCTATACTAGCGGGGACACGAATTTAAGCACAACGGAAGCCACGCCAAAATATACACACTTTACCGAATTTAAGTATTCAAAAATAAAGTCTCACTGTGCTGCGTGCTTTACTTTTGCTCTGCCCGTTACAACAAATACCGTTACTCCATTTATTTTTAAAGTCGCAAATAAACATCCAGGTTAACTTATATCGCAAACACTTAACTATGCATACTGCGAATTCATTTCGCACAATATTCCATTCCTTGTTTTTTCATCTTCTGGACGAAGTAAGTAGTACACAATTTCAGAGGAATAATCATTGCGGCCTTGGGGGCAAGAAATAGTATATTGTGATACAAGTGCGGAAAGTAGAGTATTCGCGATGTGCGCATGCGCGACAAAAGCACTAGTGCGCAAAGTAGAGTATTTGCGGTGTGCGCATGCGCCAACTTTCTTTTTCTTCACCCCTCGGAAATAATGTATTTTATGCTCGCTACACAGCCCTCGAAAATCAAACTTTTGAAGCAGGTGTTGCAAAAATTTCATTTTTTCTTTTTTTTCATAATAAGCGTGGAGATGATAAACAAGAAAGAAGAAGAAAAGGAGAACAACAATTGATATTGTTGCGGGGATTTTCTACGTCTTTTCTTTCAGTTTGTTGCTTCAATAAAATCGTGTAGGTACATACATACGTGTATAAATCTTGTGGGAAACACCATCTGCATCTTGGACGCCGTTGGCGGTTTTAGATTATGCGTGTACCTAATTCTGCAGCATTTTGCGGCTTTGAAAAATTATCCGGGTAGCCGGGTAGTAGCCGGGTAGTAGCTGAGTGGTTGAAATTCAACCAGGATGCTGCAGATTTAAGCACGAATGGCGATAAACTGTACTAAGTGCGCGGTTGCAAGTTTAACAAGATATTAAACGCAATTAAACCGCAGTGGAAGAGCTCGCAGCTTCTTCACATCAGTTTTTCATCAAAATATAGCGTCACCGCAAATTTTCATACTTGTTTCTCTCTTCCCGTAATGTTATCGGAGCTTTTCTCTTCCCGCTGGTAAAAGCCTCGTTAACATATCGTAACATATATAATAGCGAAGTATGAATTTTGGTAATCGTCTTGCAAAACCAAAACGTTGTTCAGTTTTATCACTGAACTTCATAGAATTGAATGAAAGATTGATGTGTTGCAGTATGGGGTGGAAGGAATACCTGAATCTGAGGTGGGTGTAATTTGTCAAAAAAGTGTAACATGTGTGATATACCTACGAAGACTTCAGAAATAGACCGAAGAGAATTTCGAGACAGCATCTCGTAGTACAATGTGTAACAAATTGTATAGAAGATTGGTAAATCTTGACTAAAGAGTCATCGTCGTCCTCGCTTCAAAGCATGAGACCGAGTATATATTATATGTATCGATCGTGAAGAATGACACTAGTTATAGCGAAATAGAAAGAAGTTATACTCATAGCGAAAAAATTCTCTTATAATAATTTTCATCCATGAAAAATAACTTGGCGCAGATGTTTTGCATTCATTTTATGCGGTGTAATTGATTGCCAATTAATTATGTCTCAATTAATTGAAAAAATTCTGTTTATCATGAATCGCGCCGAGCTCTATCGACCAATTAACTGCAGGATTTGTACCCACACAGTAGCTTTTCGCCCGCGGGGGTATAAAACGGGGTGCAGGGCCGAAATCTCGTTTTCCGTAAGACTGCAGCATGGAGCGAGTCGCATAGTATACCCAACACTCTTAAGGCCCATCCCTAGTCGCCCACCTCCTTTTGGTCGCAATGTGTTACATTTCGATTATTATCCGAGCCCAGGCGTCGAAACTGCAAAAAAGAGATGCTTAGCGCAACTTCTATTTCAATTCCGAACACATACGTCCAAAAAAATGTTCGTTTCGTGCGAAAATAGAGTCTACAAATCGATTTTACATTGTTACGAAATTATTCGAATTCGGATAATTTGGTAACAATGTGAAATCGATCTGTAGACTCTATTTTCGCACGAAACGAACATTTTTTTGGACGTATGTGTTCGGAATTGAAATAGAAGTTGCGCTAAGCATCTCTTTTTTGCAGTTTCGACGCCTGGGCTCGGATAATAATCGAAATGTAACACATTGCGCCCAAAAGGAGGTGGGCGACTAGGGATGGGCCTTAATTCCGTACAACCGAGCCCGTTTGATGGCACAGACCGAGTACCTGTATACCTATAGATGAAGCTATAATATACCGTTTTATACGTTTTTTTATTTTCCCGGAGAAACCATTTTGAAATAACTTGTGGGAAATGAGACGGATCGACCAGGCATTAATTAAAATAATCAGGGTTTGCACTAGCCGTGTTCCACGCTTGAACAAATTACTTGGCACCATTGCTCCACCCTGCTTATATATCACTATCTCCATACATTATATATGTAGCGAGCGAGTAGGGGGAGCCTCGACGTATTCAGAGACCCGAAATCGCTACTATATCTTTAGTATTCGCCCACGTTATCAGAAATTGTCAAACTTGCCGAGTCGGAATAGAAATTCTAGTTTTATTTTACAAGTTCTCACTGAAAACTTGGAGGTGCTAACTGCAGGAATTTGAGGGTAGGATTGCGCATGTGATGAAATTCCGAATTGCACCCTTATATAGAAGTGATAGTTATGTCCGTTTTGGAAAATTTCAGGCGCAAACTAGACGTTCGAAATTCTAGTTCGGACCTCTAGAATATAGATCCTAGAATCCAGAGAGGCTTCGTGATTCTGCGGTATCGATTTATATACCTCCGCAATAGGTTGGTCCCTAATTCGGTCTAATTCTAATTTCAATGCTCCCAAAGGCCAGAACATCTCCAAATGTTGCGGAATTTTCGTAGAATACCTACGACTACAGGTAAGGAGTGTATACCAAGTTTGAGATTTTCTGGAGCTACACTGCAATGGTAAAAAAAAATAAAAAATTAATCGTGACGTGTCACAAATCGTGTTTTATTCAAATAGGAAAATTCTAAAGCTGCAAGACCATCAAACTTTTTGTGCTTCTATATTGCCGAATGAATTCCAAGTCCGAAATGAAATTTATCATTGAGTTGATTTCTCTAAGACTTTTTAGGTTCTCAGAGTGGAAATTTGAAAATTTATTAGGATGTAGAGACGCCAATTAGAATTTCGAGTGCAACTATACTAATTATGATTTACACCTCTGAGTATATTAAAGTAGAATTATATTTCTGTCGGTGAAACTAAAATTGTATAGAAAAAGAAATCGCGAAATTGAATGCTTAAAATGTTTGAGTTGAAATCGCGATTTCAATTACATATTTCCATTTTATTAGACGAAAAAATTCAGCCTGAACAAATGTAGAACATTAGAGTTCGATAACATTCATGTTCGTTTTGATTGAATGAAGTGATAAAATCGATCGTAAAAAAATTGTTTTAATTTTTATGCGCAAAAATATGTGTATCACTATATGTACATACATGTGTAGAAGGGTTTAGTATTTCATGACTATAACATTTCTTTTTCTATATGTATTTAAATTCATAGTAGCTTCTGTAGCAAATTTTTCTTTAGTGAGACATTATTTTTATCTGCAGGTTTGTTGCAGAGCTAAGATGCACTATTCTGTTCAGACGTATACGTGACAAGCTTGTTTCGTGTATTTTGGATCGTTACGACTTCCTCCCATCTCTATCCGAGCCCAGTCTCTTTTACTAAAAGTAATAAATTTCAATCTCATACGTCCGGCATTAGGTAGTATAGGTATAGTGCAACGAAGACGATCCCGATCTGCGGGATAAGGTATAAAATAATTATAAGTTTCAAACCTCCGCGTAAAGAACTGAGAAAAACCTAAAATCATATCTAGTTGCACATATCAAGTTATAACTATCTTTCCCTATAGTATGTATATAGGTACCGACCTACGTATATAACGAATGAATTAACTCGCGCCAAAATTTACGAAGAAAATAGTATCATGGTATAGAGACCCAATATATGTACATGTATGTGTAGATATGTAGGTATACGTATACACATACACTGCGCATTTGAAGTACGTTTGTTTGCACTCTTGTAATACAGAGGAAGCCTGTCTCTCCAAACTGAATTATGTTCCACGCTTGCCAATGGCCAGGTATTCATTAACGCTAATTAATCCGAAGTT
Source organism: Tenthredo livida (assembly GCA_963992785.1). Lineage (NCBI taxonomy): Eukaryota > Metazoa > Arthropoda > Insecta > Hymenoptera > Tenthredinidae > Tenthredo > Tenthredo livida. Next base: position 36,237,232 of record OZ023065.1, read on the forward strand.
ATATTAATAGGTCATATGCCTGTACCATACGCGCCGTTGCCTATCGTCCATCTCACCCATCTCGACTCGGATCTTAAACTTCTTCCTTTGCAATGCTTGCAGCTGTATACATATATGCATGTATAAAATATACATACACATATATATATACATGAAACAGAGATCTATTTTATACCTACACATACGATTTTTCAAATAGATTAGTGCCGAACTATCGTGTTCATTATTTTCTGGAATAAAAGTAAGAAAAAACAGGACGAAAAGATCAATTGTGCAAAGTTTTTAACAAGGTAGCAGGATATAATATTGCATAATATTAACGCTTGTTAGGCTGATTTAGGTTTGGCTCCAGTCCCATATGATGACTTATATATTATATAGTACTATCCCTACAACATATGCGGTGGCGAATGTCACTCTCTCCTGTTATACTTTTAGTTGACTGTTTTTTGGTACTTGCGTGCTGCACCTAAGACAGCGTGTATTTACCCATATATATGCCTTCATGCCAACTATGTAGCATAGTGAATTTGCATAGTAGACAATCTCTCCGCTCCACTGAGAGTACTAAAACCAACGACGACGTGCCTGTGCTGCTGCTGCTACTGCTTATACTGCTGCTATTGCTGTGTACGAAATTCGTGCAAGGCGCAAACGAGGCTTGTTTTGGAACTCGTCCATATATCGTCGCTATATACATACATGTACTGTATGTACTGAGTTGTACATCCCACGATGCTTCACTTTTACTCGTACATATTTCCAGGGTCTTTAAACAATATACCTACATTACATACACCTACGAATGCCTACGCAGAAATTTTGGCAGAAAACTTATTTCCTGGCGCCTAATTTACTCTTATTATTTTCTGCACAGTCTAGATTAACGTTCAAGCTGATTTTTCTAAAAAAAAAGCAAAAAAAGCAAAATAAAAACAGATCTCTGAGCTGTGCCAAGGCTAACGAAACCTGCAGGAGCAGCCTTGAGAAAAACTCTTGTTTTTTTCACATTGAATTTAAGATAAACGCAATACCTGTTGTAATGTCTTAGAATTTAGATACTTTTAACGATATAACATCGATAGATATCATCGAATTGGTTTTTTCGATCATACAAACCTTCCAGGAATTCAATTTCTCAAAAGTTGTTAATTTGCGGAAATTATGGTCATGTTGCATCGTCGTGGGATGCAATTCGTATCTTGAGTATCAAATGGAAATTCTTCCATCTTTATGGTCTGTAAGGCAGTTTTGCGGCTGAGGGATATCAGCGACGACGAATCAAACCGCGTATCCGATGCAATTCGACATGTCCCCGAGTGGCACGAAGAGAGTAGTGCGACTATTTCAAGAATATAGGCCAATTAATTCCGCCACATTTTAGGCGCGACGAAAAACGAAAGCTTTTCGAATCTGATACGAAAATAGAATCGACCGTAAGTAGAATGTCCTCCCTTTTAGTTGTCAGACTCGAGTTTCTACTCATTTTTGGAAAGTCTCTCCTGAATTAGGGACCCCGCACGTAAGTTTCTTAGGTATTCATACCGCAACAGGAACTACTTAGTCCCTAACGTTTGTTGCTAATTGCTAGCCGTCTCCTCTTGCTCCTAACTTTCAGTATCTAAACAGATCTGTACCGAGAGGGATGATATTAATTCAGGTACCACTACGAGGAGATAAGATTAACAAGATATTGCATGCGAAAATACATATTTGGTCATAAGTATGCAGAAACTGACTGATTCTAAAATCTAAATGATAGAAATCCACCTGCTTGTATAATTTTCACGATTAAATACATATCGAATTATGGTTTGATTTCAAGCGTTCAGAATTTTCATGGTAAAAGTATGAAAATATACTCGTACTGGGTGGTCGGGAATTAAAATCTTTTAAAAATACTTTAGAGCTGTGTTATTTATTCGGTTTGTAGCTTCATACCGTTTGGCTCCCACACGCGTTGGAAGTAAAGCTTCGTTGGTGACTTCGCGGTCCCTTTGACTTTCGTATTTTCGAAAAACGTGAATCGCTATTCGCGCTCGAAATGATCGTTTCTTTGCGCGTAAACAAGAAATAAATAAAAAAGAATCGAAAACATGTTTCATCAACGATAATTATCGACGGAAGCAAAAGCAACGATTATTCATGCGATGAAATTTAAGCGTTCACTTATCTTCCGAAAAATTTCTGATACATATTCGCTAAGTGGAATCGAGGAGGTATATAATTTCGCGTATTGCAGTACAACGTGTCGCGTCAAGAAGTACCTTCAATACGCGAATAAGCGTAGTCAATGTATAACATATCAGAGACGCTTGGCTCTTTGAGTCTTGCAGAAGCCTTTGCTGATACTCAGAGGCAAAGACAACGAGACTAATTGGCCACGCAATTGGCCTTTGGCAAACCGAAATTCGAGAGTCGAGGTCGAGTGAATTTCATGCGAAGAACGAAGTGCAACGGAGTATTAACTCCTTGAAACAACGAAGTGGATATGCAAACTCGATCGAAACTTGGCTAACTTATAATTCGCGTTATTACGCCCCAAAAGTACTTAAGATTATTAGTATCGTTACCCGCATTTCGAGAACCATTTACGTCACGGTGTATTTTCAATATTTTTCATTTCATGTTGAATTTCGTATTTATAGAGCGATTTTTTGAAAATTTCCCATGAACCATGATCATCGAAGCAGTTCGTGAGTGTTATCAAAGAAAGGAATATTCTTCGAAGTTTCCAAACTCTCACTAAGATGGAAAGAAAAAAAAAATGCTAATTAAAAAAAGCTCCAAAGTAATCACAGTAATTTAAGTTGTGATAATTTCTCATTCATTTTCTCGTTATCTCCGATGGAAGTGAAGTGGAAGAGAGAATTCGTGTCTAATGTCCATGTACAGCAATTATACACGTTATGTACATACATGTTTGGATCCATCTATGCAAAATGAGTGTATGTACACATATTTTATATATAAGTATATAAAGCGAACGGTGAACGCAAACGGTTACTGCAATAGTGGAAGCAGCGGTTCGTACGCCAATTAAAATAATCATCAAAGTCCTGCAGGCTTCTATATAGTTGCAGGGTGTGAAAATATACGAGGAATTATAACGGGGCGGAAAAGGTCAGTCCAGAAATTGACCGTGTGCTAAACTATAAAATGAACAGCCCCTTTGGTAGGTAAATTATTACTCCAACCCCCATAGTTAATATCATAGCTGAAATATGTTATGGGTATGTGGTTCAAAAATTTTAGATGAATGATGATTCTGAAGAATTAGAAATTTTCACTAACGTAGAAAATACGAGTCGAATTATCCTGTCCGGATAATCGAAAGTACGCGTATATTTGTACTACAGGGGTGTATGAAAATGAAATTTATATTTTCAGTCACAGCTTAAAGGTCCGGAGCTGACATATTACCGTTGACATCCGTGGCGTGAAATTAATTATCAATTACCTATAAATTCAATATTATATGTTAAATTGGAATAATAAAATCAGAACGAAGGTATAATAATTTAACTAGTATAAAGGTACACCGTTTCATGAGATAATGTACAGCGGAACAATAAAATACCTCATTTTCGTCATCATGAATTATTATTTTTTTCTCAGCAATAATTTCGATCCGTACAAATTGGTAGCTAAATACAAATACGTACACATACACGTAGGTATAAGCTCGCGCTGTATCAATTCGGAGCAACCTAGAATCGGAGGAAACAATCGAGGCTAATTTTGAAAATATTCCACTACGATTTTCAGTATTATACGTGCATACTGCGGCTCGAGGAAAAAAAAAATCAGCTATTTGTTATCGATGTATGCACACAATGTGTTATCAAATTTGACCATACATATCGTACGAACTGCAGCTTCTCCAATTTTTGTTACTTCGTGAAAAATATGTTAAACACATGTTTCATCCTATCAATAATTAATTCGATATCGATTAGATTCTCTTGTTTTATTGTTTCGAGTGTGTTTATATATTATATAATTGACTCGGATGAAATTGACCCAGTAATTTTATTCATACTCTAAAACTGTTGGCAGTTTTAAAATGTCAAAAGGCCACGAGCACTGCATATATTTCAGTGAATTTAGACTTTTTTCTCTCTCAGTTTTTTTCATTCGTTTTTGGCCACGTGCCATACGTAAGTACGTATACATACTACAGTATATATACGTTGTGAGGATTCATAGGCCGCGAATCTCATGCCATAAGGATCAATTTATTCTTATTCCCTGAAAATAGTGTCGAGAAAACTTTTTCCTGCCTGAAATTTTGACATCCACGTAAGGTACGACACTATCTATACCATATAAATAATACAGAAATGTTCACTCCTCCTCGAGTCACATCGAGCGTATGAATATATAATCAAGGTAATTATAGTATACCCACTCAGCAGAGCCTGCGATATGTCAGCAAAACTTTTTTTACTCCCCTCCATACCTTATCAGGAAGATGTAAAAAGCCTAGAGGCTCGAAGTAATTATGTTGAAAGCCATGTTTTCTCCCGCAGTTCTGAATCAGACCGATAATAAATTTATCTCAATATTGAATTGTCGTTGGAATGAAATCCCGCAATATTCTAACTCCTACACATACATGAAATATATGTTCATATCGAAATCTGTTTCTTGGGTGATAATTCAAGCGATTAATATTTGACAGTATGACAAAGCTTGGAAATATCTTGTGTGAACTCGCTGCACGTAAAATCTAGTTAAGTAAAATCCGACTGTCACTCAACTGTGACCAAGGGCATTAATATCGATCTCAATTTTGGATAGTATATAGAGTCTATAGTGTTTGGAATCACGCGATACATTAATCTGCAGGTTGGTTAAAAATACCATACTGCTGTATACCTAGAACCCGCGCAGGGACGTTTTCTCATTCCGTGTTTATTCATCTCTGCAGATAAGAAACTAACAGCCCGTGGATATTCGTTGTTTAATGTTGAATCCAAACAATATAAAGGATTTGTGTTTGTTGACCGTAAAATCGACGTCGATGTATCGTCAACTGCGTATACGAGACTACGCACCTACACCTATATATGTACTTCTGTGTCAACTTGACGAGATACAAGTTGGAAACTTATGTTAGTCACGGCTGGCGTGGGCAGGGACTAATTACCCCCTTAAACTTTCGTGCGGTTTTGCTTTAGATTGCTGGACAAGTCTGCAGAGGGGCAGCTCCCTCAACTTGGAACTCCACTTGTTCGGTATTTACCTACTTTACACAGCTGAGCACTCTGCGGATATTCAAAACTTTCTTCCAAGTTGCAGTACCTGCACCGACTTGGGACATTTGGCAGATGAGAAAATGCTCTAAGCTTCTCGCGGTGGACCGAGATCTTTGAGACAATAGTATTCCGATTGAATCCTGCATCCAGAAAAAAATATCGAGAGAGATGTTGTTCAATACTTTGACGATTCCGTGCTTGCAGGGGGAACGATCATAAACTTGGGTTAATTTCTGCACACTACCTGTACTATATTGTCGGGGAATTCCAATTTCCTGCATCATCGTTAGATCCCGATGGGATAAATTAACGAAGTGTGTATTCGACTAATTATTGGTATAGGTTGATGTTCAGGGAAATTATGGCTTTGAAATGGCGATGGAACTGTTATCTACTGTCTGCATGGGCGGTACCATTGCCGAGTATGACGTCCTTCTCATAATTCAACCGTATTTTACTCGCTGTTTAGTACGCCGTGTGCATATTGTCGCGACTAGCGCATAAATTGAACGGCCAGATATGATATTGACACGATTTCACTGGGTGACAGTTTCGTTTTACAAGTATTGACGCAACCACTATATGATCCCAAAAGGCTCATGTTAGATCAAAGGAGCAACAGTTATCCAACCGTTCTGCCACATATGTGATATGCATAGAATTTCTATTCCAAACTCCTACACTAGTTCGAGACCTTCGCATATGCCATATGGCATAAAAGTCATCCCATTCAACAAAGCTTCACCGCGATTTCATTGCCATTTGTAAAAAGATGGGAAAAATTGTTGCAACTATATCGTCAAATAATTTCAATCAAATATCGATGGAATCGATCAAAGAGTTAGCTATATCTATTCTGCACTGAAACCAAACTTCGTTGGAATCGATCTTCGACGGATTTGGGTTGATTTTGTCCTTATTATTGTCCAGGTCAAAAATAGCTTCGACTAAAATCCTAAACGGAAGAACTGTCCGGGTCGTTCGCGCTTCTTCGCGGTCTCTAAATTAGGTAAAAAAGGTCAGTGACCCAGGAGTGCATCTGGTCTCGCTTTGGGCAGATGCGTTAATGTGTTTTTCGCGGCCAAGCAACAGACATGAACGAAAAAGTTTTTGCGGTGGTTGACGGGTCGAGCGGCTTCGCGCACATCGTCAGTTCTCGTACGGTTTGTTTTGCGCTTTTAATCCCTTGTCCTGCACATATGCGTACACATGATACGAGACAGAAATTTCATTGACAAAACGTGGGATCACTACCCGCGAACAAAAATATTCATTCATAACAGTATATAGGTTCGTTTGGTGAAAGACGACGCGTAGTTTAAAAATTACTGTACATATTTTATTCTCTCTTATTATGAGATGCTTGGTATACGAAACTTTTACCAAGTACCTAGATACAGGTAGGAGAAGAAGTAATTAATAACCGCAGAATTTTATCACAGAATTTTCTTTTTTTTTAATTTTTTTTTCTTGTCACCCTAGTGTCAAAATTCTTATTGGGTAAAGACAGATCTGTCACGTTTCTGCACGGAGGGTAAAGAGGCTGAGAATTTGATAAGGGAAGACAGGGGACCGAAGTCCATTAAACGGAATTCTGCAGGGAGTATGTATGTACAGGGTGTTTCTTTTCCCTTATAAAACTCACCTGCTATGAGCATGTCTGAGTTTAACACGCACGCATACGTAAACCGTGCGAAATGTTACGTCAGAAACAAAGCCTCGGTTAAATGAAAATTTCACAGAGATTTTCACCGACTCTAAAAGCGGAGCAGTTAGAAGTCTACCTTCACTCCTCTCATGCAGTGACAAGGGCTGACGGTCTGAATTCCCTGGATCTTTTCTAAATTGGCATCTTTTTTATTATTCAACACGACGTGAAGTTTTCGAAATGACGTCACAAGCCGTACCTACCTGCATTTTCAAATGAATAAAAATTCAAAAAATTTAATATCTCTATACGAATCATGTAAGTAATGCTATTGACAGAAATGTCATAGCTACTCAGGTCTACGGGGTTACACTTCAATTAATAATTGTCGCAGCCACATACATATTCCTATTCTGCTAATGAATTGAAATTGATCCCAAATCGAGTTACAGCGAATACGTAGCCGATCTCTCATCAGTATTAATTCGTTGTAGCTCCTGCGAGCCGTCAGTTTCTAGGATAATTTGAAATTCGTATTTGTTGATAGCTGTGAAAAATTGTATCGAACTTGTTTTTTCTACCCCCTATACTTGATGGCTGGAATTTGCATGCGAATTTGATAACACATCAGAGTCTGGTTGGAGAAGAGCCGCGAAGGAAGAAAGAGTATGGAAAATGGAAACGAAACCACTTTGGTGCGAAATGATATGACAAAAAACGTCTGCGTTATGCAAAAGCGAGATTATACCTACTAGCTCGGAATCTGTGCGGAGACGCGATCATTGGTTCAGTTTGATCCCCGGGGCAGACCGGGGTGGTTTAACCTTGCGTTTATGAAAAAACGAACGGTAGGGCGTGGTGGAACTCATTAGCTAACGGGGAGATATTCTCAGGAGAAAATCTACGCGGAGAGATCGTATAAAGTTAGGCAAGAAGATGAGGGAGAGAAAGAGAAAGAGAATATGGGGGAGTGAGAGAGTGAGAGAGGCACCACAGCTACGGGGTCATCAATATTCGTCAGAGAGTGGTGAACGGGTGGACGGTTGACGCGAGAAACCAGGAGAGGCGTGATTCCGCATAACTGAGGCTTCACCAACCCCCAATTCGAAAGATAACCCTTTTACTAGTCGCCGTCGCCCTTCAAACGTCCCTTTTCAACGATCCCAACAGTTTTTGGTTAAATTTTTTTTATTCTATACAATTTTGATTTATTACACCGGCGGGATAGGTACACGCGTCTGTATCAGAACTCGTATGAGATGGATGCTGAGCTTATCTTGTCGAAACTCTTCGCGATCAAAACCCTCCAAAAGATTCTATCTTCGCAAATATACATACACACCTATATGTACATGTTATACATACATGCGTACAAGATTCCTCCACATATCTAACACGCGCGGTACTGTCCACCGGCCTTTTGACTGATCGAACTCACCCCTTATAAAACTTACCCTATTTTTATAAGGATAAATATTTCAGAGAATTGTGTTGACCAGCAGGAGTGAACCCAATCAATTATATGACTTGGAGAAATATTTTATTGACTCAAGTCAGTTTTTTCACACGGTTGCAGATTATCACAAAATTTGACAATATTTTCAGACATTATTAAAAATTGTTCAAGTTTTTCTTAACTTTTAAAAAAAATTCGCGATTTTTGGGCAAACCATTGTAAATATATTTTTGACGAATTTCATTTTTACATACGAGATTTCTTTTATTTCGAGAATATTTTTCGTAAACTTATTCACAGAAGGAAGACGTGTGCTACGTGAGAAGACTGATCTTATCTCTATATAATATCGGTTTGCCCTGAAATAACATCATTCTACAATATTTCCTCCGAATTAAAAACAAGTTTCGACAAACGTTCCGTGTAATAGTCAAAGTCCACGTAATCTAAAAGAATTTTTTAATTGTGTCTCAATATGCAATTGATAAGCTGGAAAAAGACTGAGCGAATAGAGAATTTCTTCGCGATCGAAGTACCTGCAGGAAAATTTGTCGGAATATGAAAACAACCGATGAGGTGTAAGTTTTCAGTGAATAAAGTTAAAACTTGAAGATTGAAGAAGTATTCCTTTGCAGGGTTGCAGTATCCGAGTAGTTTGAAACTAATTTATTCATGATTTGTTGTATAGGTATGTACCTACGTCTCAGAAGCACCCGCGGTTTTGTATTATTTATTTTTTAGCATAATTTAATTGAGGTAAATGAATTTTTGGTGAAAAAATTCAACGGATGACAAAAATCTCCTGCTATGCCTGGTTTTATAATTTTTGAATACAAATAAGAGAAGAGAAGAGAAGAGAAGAAACGAAATGAAAACCAACAAACAAAATGAGGGAATAAAACTCACCGTTAATTGGTTGAAACCTTGCTAACGGATCCGAGAACTGGTGCAGCCTGTCTGTAACGTATTGGGGTGATTCTCCATTCTGTAAATGAAAACAAGAACTCGTATAAATATTAATATCCATTTCACCCTAGGGCCTCGGGGGCGGAGTAATGATGATTCTGGGTAAAGCTGTTCAGGGTCCAACGCTCGCAATCATCTCGTAAGTTGAACGAACAAGGAATCAACGAAAAAATTTACCCTAGGGACCTCCAGCTGCGATCGCCAGCCATAGTGAAACAGTTTTTGCCTTTTTCCTACGTTAGTTATGTTCAGAAAATGGAAAAACACTCGGAATCTGGTCACAAATATTGATCTTAAGGGGACCAGTACAGCGACTTTTCGAGAAATTATCATAGTCCGAAATCAATTTATTTCATCACCAAAGTTCATTTCACATCAAAATATTTTTCTTTCTCCAAATAATGTGTCGTAAAGATTTTAGAGCACCGTTGGACCGATTCAGGTCATCTTGGATTCATTTTCTTCAGAAAACAAATCCTCATCATGTGAATGTAGGAATTTTGAAAATTTTTCGTTTTGGCCAAGTTATTTAAGAAATGAGTGATAATAATTTTTGCAAATTCGCTAAATTGATCATAACTTATGACATAATTTTTTATTTTAAAATCCCTGCATTCACAAGATGAGGAATAGTTCACCGGAGAAAATGAGACGTCAAGAGATTGAATCGGACCAACGGTGTGCCAAAATCCTTACGACACATGATTTGGAAAAGGAAAAATATTTTGATGTGAAATGAACTTTGGGTATGAAATAAATTGATTTCGGACTATGACAATTTCTCGAATAGCCGCTGTACTGGTCCTCTTAAATACGCATAAGTCTAGGGGATGATTTTTTTTTCCATAGTTCCCGCGTTATTCCGCGAGTGATAGAGCGAAGATTTTTCACTATGACTTCTACTGACAGCTTTCCAAATTCTTCAACACTTTAACGCCTCGCCCCGACGTTTTAAGCCGCTAAGGTTCGACCGTAAAGTGTAAAAGAGTCGGCGAGGAAGAGCACCCTCTTCTACCATCGACACATTTTAGTTACGGTAAGATATGCCGAGTGACATGACGGGCTGGTCCCTACTCCCTGGTTAATATATAGATCGCGACCTCGAAGGGTCGTGTACGTAGATACCTACCAAGACCAGCATGAAACCTAGCTATAAGAGGGCCACAAGTCTTACAGCGACTAGCGTACACTCTATTTAACGTCAGTCCCACTCTGAGACCGTTAAACGACGACAGTGTTGAAGCTAAGTGGTGTATATTGGTATTGAACAACCGACTGGTTCAATTTTTTACCCTTATTTTACTCCCACATCAAGGTGCTACAGCCCGCAGCAAACGTCGGATATTACCCCAGCCCGTACCTACACACGCCTACTCATATCCGTTGAAAGCGAAACTGCTCATGAAGCAGAAATTGATCAGCAATTACCTCGTCGAAAACATTGTGCTACATATACGTGGGCTGAAAATTGCCGCTCCTGATCGCAAACCGTTATCAAAAATATCGCGGAAATTACTCAAAACCATTTACTCAAGTTCGTTACCCTTTAATTTAATTGGAGCAAAGTACACCGGTTTTGGTGTTTGGTAGCAATGTCCACATTAGTTTGATGAACTTTTTTCCAACTAAAATAAGGGAAGCAAAAGTTTTGGACTCTTAATTGAATCCATTGAAACATTGCGAAGGGACGTTGTCTGCAGAGCTGTTCAATCTTTTTCGCCAAGGATCGGTCCGGTACCTGCTAAAATGTTGAAAGAAACTCTGGAGAAAAGCACGCGAAGAAAGTGAGGAAGTGGGAAAGTGGTATTTGGACGTAATTGTTCGAAGTTGGCTTCGGGGATTTGGGGTCCCCTGGAACTTGCACAAGGTTTGAAACGGGAAAGGAAGGATTTTCGTTCCGCAGACGAACTCGAGTTTGAAGATGGTGGTTGGCCTTACTCGTCTCGCCCGACACCGATCAAGGGAGACTTATTCTATCTGAAAAGAACATTCTTCAATGGGTGAAAAGCTCGCATACGACTTGGAAATAAATGGATTGGATCCTCCAGGTCATCTGCGAATAAAAAAGGGTCGCAGGACCCTCAGAAGTGCTGAAATTCAAAACTGCAAAACGGATGACGCCTACCCTTGGATTTATCATCCCTCGTCGCTCTTTTATCCCATTACGCAGGACCGACATACAAGCTTTTAGCATGGCTGCTGCAGCCAACGAACGATCATCTTTATGATTCTTCAAATTTCCCAGGGATTTTAGTGTCTCAAGAAAATGCGGGGCTCATAAGTTCTTGACTACATTTGTCGAATAACTTTTGAAGGAGTCGATCGTTGGTACTTCTTAAGGCATCAAGCTTTTTGGTCGAATGGACCCCATTTTTTAAATCAAGTGTGGGAAGGGTAGCAGTTTTAAATTTGATTAAAGCCATAATTTTTCCATAATTCTATTCTTTCTTTGCAACATAAACTGTACCCCCTTCCTTGATAGGTACTCATTTCTTATATTATTGGAGGAATAGTTGAAACAAGACCCTCTGACTTTTGAACATTGAATTTCAACCCTGAAAGCATGAAAATAGGTGTTTTGACACGAAACTTGTGACGGGTATATCCTTGGTTGGTTTTGGTGAACATATCCAAGGTTTGTCGGTGGATATGGTAGCTTTATCCCCATGGTGGTTGTCAGCAGGCGTCTGGTGTATGGCGCGGGATGGTTCAGGTTAGAAAAATGTCGTTGGAATAAAAAGGCGGATACAAACGTCAAAACATCGTAAAAGAGAGTCTCGTCAAGGGGCTGAATTCATAGTGGCAATTAAACATATTTTTATAACTGTCGCCGCGAGAGAAAAGAAAAAGAAGAAGAAGAAGAAGAAGGCGAAGGCGAAGGAGAAGAGCCGCTGCAGCATAGTTCGGTTTCGGAAGCGCGAAGAGATAACGGGGGATTTTTATTAAAAGTTCAACTTAGTCACTGCCCTCTTCAAAGACTTTACCACTAATATTTCCATTCCGAAAAACAAATTAATTGGAACAACGGACCACCGCGACTCGCGTCCCCTGACGCCAAGAATATTGCTGTAACATCCAATGGTTTTCAAAGAGCTTCGCGCGTTTATACGACGGATGTCGCGTAGTCGTAACTTAAAATCCACATTCTTCGGGTCCAAGTTCTTTCAAGAGTTTCAAAACGTCAAGAACCGGCACGAGCTGGAAACGATCGGGACTCTGTCATCGCAGACTTTTCCCAGATGCAGCGTTGAAGCACTTTCGTCTTTTCAGACATCGCTCCTTTTTAACTATGTACGACAATATAATATACACGAAAAGATCACACGTGACGGGGAATTTTTCATCCAATCTATTCGCTACGAGGATATTAATAGTCTTATAAATTATTACCCTGACGATAAACTCGGGCCATATAGATATATATAAAGAGTCGAACCTCGAGGGTGACGAAGATCGAGTAGCTGAGTCCATTTATGAAATTTCACAGTTTCCGTTTATCGACAAATGTAAAAAATTTGAATAACATATTTTTCTTCACACCTGCTCCGAAAATTCCCCTTTGCGAGCTCTTGAGCAGGCGCAAAACAGAACTTTGCGGCCCTCATGCGGACAAGTATTTTCCACCCGCTAAAAGCGGGCGGAAGAAACTCCTTGTCCGCCCTCGGGCGCAAAGTCCAGTCACTCGATCCCAACAGAGGCATTTATGCAGAGCAGTTGTTAAGGAAAATATCGTGTGCATCACAGGCGCAAGGCTATTTTGGCGAGTGTGCATGCAACACACTCGCCTTCGGCTCGTGCCGCATATTGCACACTCGCAATCTAGTTCTTTCCGCCCTTGATACACAATGTACTATATGATATCTTGTCTAATTTGATTAAAATCTGCTCCAAGTTATCGGAATATGTCTGAATAGAAGTTCTAGTTTTATTCTACAAGAAGTTCTCACTGCGAAGTCTTGGAGAAACTGTCTAGAATTTTAGGCACGGATTTTGCACGTGTAATGAAATTCTGATTTCCACCTAAAAGTGAGAGTTATGCCCATTTTGAGGAAGTTTAGGCGCAGACTAGAGTCCTTCGAGATTCTAGTTTGTACCTCTAGATCCTAGAATTTAGAGAAGCTTCGTGATTCTGCGGCTTTGACCTACACCTCAATATTCAATCAAACGTTTTGTGAACTGATTGACGGATGAATTCTGAAATCGAAAATCAAATTGAACATCGAGCTGATTTTTTTAGACAAAATTTAATGGGATGTAGGGACGGTGATCACTAACCAGAATTTCATCTGCAGGCGCTAATTATCATTCACACCTTAGAATCCTCAAGCAGGAAATAATTCTACTAAAACTAGTCTTGAATAAATTAGTTATTAGTCTTGATTAAATTAATTAGTCAACCTGCAGTTATTGCTGAAATTTGAAGCTGAATTTGTTCATTTTCTTGTCAACAATCTCGGGGTGGTAAAAATGAGTGACGATGAGTAGAAAAGTGTGATGTACGTAAATTGCGAAAAATAAAGAACGTTCGACAATACGATGCAATATATTTTATCGAAAGGATATTTTCCTCTTTCCTTTTTTCTCTGCGGAGTGATAATAGCATTCATTTCGGCGGGGTAGTTGATATTTTTTCTCGGATCTGAGGAGGGGGGCGCCTTCTTTCGGAAATTATATCGCACATTGGTACCCGGGTGGTTTCATTTGGCAGGCATGACGTGCCCGCCTGCAGGAACACGGACCTCGCATAAGGCCGGTCTTAGCTCCGGGACGCGAATAGAATGAGTAATCAGTACAGACTCGGTTGTCTCTGTCTTGAGTACCGTTTTCGTAGCTCTTAATTCCTCGAGTAAATTACGCACTTCGGTCCATCCCGGAGTGTGTAAGTGAACTACACTATTACTATATGTATAAGTATTCGTATTTTATCGCAATGCGACGAGGCGAAACTAGACGATTGAGTTTATAGCCATTGTTCGATTCTATAAATGCGAACGTGATTTCTAAAGACGATCGTTTATCCCACCGCTGTGCCCGGCTTCTTTCTTTCTTTCTTTTTTTCTTTATTTTTTTGCCTTCACTTGTCAGTACCTGGGCTGTAATTTTGAAAATATTAAGCGTGACGTAACAGCCGACAAATTACTGCTGTAAGTCTTTGGACACAATTTTTGTTCTTTTCTTGTTTTTTTTTTTCATTTTTTATATTTTGTATTTCGTTTTACTTTTCCGCGAGGAATTGCGGACGACGAATTGATGAACCGTAGCTAAGAGGCTCGAGTGGGGCACTTTGCGACTTGAAATTGTGAGACACTCGATTCTCTTCCGAGTTTTCCGGGACTGGCTGCTGCTGCTGCTGCTGCTGCTGCGTTAAGTTATTTCGAAGATTGCTAAAAGGGGCTAAAGTTACAACCATTAAGTCGTCAGGCGCCATCAACCAAAACGTAAAATTGTACCTTTTCTTGGCTGCCTTTGTATAGCATTAGTGGTCGGATTCAACAGCTTCAAGCATGTACCTATACGTATACAGTTTAACCACTGATTTTCGTATTACACGCTTTTCATCATTCAATTCTTATTCCTTTTTTGGTTTATTCGGAAAATAAATGGAAAACATTGAATTGATACAGAAACCCGATCGCGTTACGCCTTTTACGGCTTAAAATCATGCGATATAGTAAATTTTTTTTTCTTTTTTTTTCGAAGCATATTGCACTTCCCGAGGCTTTTTAAATTGTTTTAAAGATGGCCGAATGGGGGTGAATTACTCGAGTATAAAGTCACGGACTTTTATTTTATAGTCTTCAATTAAATCTTGGCGAGCTGAGCGAGATTTTACGAGTCACCAAGCATCTCTACTTTATTTTAAATCGTTTTGCCGTTTTTGTTTTTTGGTTTTTTTGTTTTTTTTTTCTTCTTTTTGCTCTTTCTTTATTTGCTTTTTTCATTGGACAGAAAATACTTCTGCTACCGTATATATAGTTACTTTCTGTACGTATACATATACGTACAACATGTGTAACGACTTGCCTGAACAGTTCTGCATCGTTTCGTACTAATTGAATTTTTTCCGCTCTCTTCCGGTTGGATGATTAAAAAAAAAAAACTAATAATACAATAAAAAAAAGAAAGAAAGAAAGAAACATATTATATATGTACCCTATATCTATATTTCTCACGATTTATGAGCACCGCGGGCGCGGTATAATACTCGAGGAAAATTTTCACTTCGGGTCAATAATTGGAATACGAGAAAAGAGGAGGAAAGAGGAGAAATAAAACCGGGTAAAACAAAAACGAAAAATCACCAGTTTACAATATTATTATTATAGCGGTGTTAAACTCGTATTTCGGTTCGATTTTTCACAGTTTTCTATTTTCACGCGTTCCTCGTTATTTCGATTCATTTATTTAATCAAAGGGAATCGAATGAAAAAAAAAAAGAAGTAAAACAAAAATATGGAAATAATGTTTTTTTTTTGTTCTCTCTCAAATATCATCGTATTTAGGGGTTGAAATTATAGTCAGGCGGATATAATGCACGCGGAGTTTGAAAATTATTATTTTTCAATTTTATTTTTATTTTTGTTTCTTCCATCTCAACCGAATTATAATCGATATTTACGCGAAAAACTCGCTGACGAACGAACGTTTCACATTTTCTTCTGCAGAGCCCGTCCAGCGGCGGGGACTTATACTTTCTGTCTCTCGCTCGCTATCTCCCTAGTAGCAAACATCATAAACTCTATAGGATACGCCACGGATGTCCCATCATCTCTGAATTATATCGCAAGGGAATCAGAAAAATAAAATAGTACATAAATTTTATTAAGTCTCAAATTACTCATATAGCACTCAGAGATTCTTCGTTTTTTTTTACTTCTTTTTCTCTCTCTATTTTATTTTTTATTTTTTCTCACTCAGTTTTACTCGGTTCAACTTATAACGTACCCAAAAATATTTGGCTTATATATTCCAAACAGATCCGAGCTTAGGTATATCAATACGAATTTTTATCCCATATATCCTCTCGAAAAGGGTTGCAGGATCGTTCGATGATCGCGTCTGCGGGTATCGTTTTGAAATGAAAATTCCGTGCAAATGACCTTTGAAAGAAAAATTTCATTCTATGAGCCGTATGAAAAGGCGGAGTAGTTATGGTATAGGTATAGGTATCGCGAGCTACGTCCAATTAGTGAAACTTAAACAACGCCGCTTGATGTATATCGGTCCAAAATATCGTGATTAATAAATTCACTGGTAGAGTTCCGAGCCGACAGAAATAGTGGAATAAAAAAAGTAAAATAAATAAAATGTACCCAAGGGAATACATCAGACGCCTACGAAATGGAAATCGCTGATCAAAGAGACGATGATATAGGTGGTCGAGAGCTATTCGTGCTTGAAACGGCGAAACTAACTATAATCTTTCGATATGACTAACGCGTCGATTTCAAAGTTTTTAGGGATTAACGCGTATTTCAAAATTTCAGAAACGATTGTTTCAAGAAAAAGAAAAAGATGAAGACGAAGAAGAAGAAGAAGAAAATGAATCTGTCTTTTCTTCGAGTTTATTCGACTGCGTGTTTTTAGTCCGGCCATTATTTCAACGGCTTTGGTATATTTTTCCTCGTTTCGCAGTTTGATAAATTCTTGAATTCAACTCGTTGAATAAAAATTCCAGCAACGAAAAATGGATTAAAAAAATAAAAAGAAATAAAAAAAACAAAAAAAAAAAAAAAGAAAAGACGAGGAGAAAAAAAGGTCGCGAGAGCGACTCGCGTGAAATATATTGCCGTTGCGGTCATCGCTTATCAACAAGCTTTATTTTATTGCCGAGATTTATCGCCTCGAACTTTTAGGCTTGGTTGAGCTCGACTTGAGCTGGGTCCGCGCTAATCGGTGCCTCTAAATTCGATTAACCCGAAAACATCGTTTTTTCTACATTTATATAGATCAGTGGATTAGAGCTTCCTCGGCTCGATAGATTATAGATAGATAGATAGATAGATGGCTGTGTCGCTATTTTAAAATTACGCGATTTCACCTACGACACTAAGTGAAAGACCAAAAGGACAGAAAACAAATTATAGACCGGGCTGTTCGGTCTTGTGAAAATTTCTGGAAAAGATCAAGCCTCGCTACTGGTCCAGCCTCCGAATTAGAATTTTGTCTCTTTAGCTGTCGGGTTAGGAATGTTGATCGGTGTCGCGTCCTCTGATCCCCTTGTTCATTCTTTACCCCTTCTCTTTGAAATAGTTACTTTCCATCCCGCTCGGGTCGTATACATGGTTTCATCTTTTCTCCTTCTCTATTTATTCGTATCTAAGACACGAGGATCCTACACCGGGAACTATTCTCAGCGAGCTCTCAACAGAAACTATACTAGCGTATAGCACTAGTCAGCCCACTGTAGTAGACGACGATTTAACACTTGTTACAACCAAAGATCAAGATGCCCACAACTTTTCTCCGCGTTCTTCATCGACTCGGAGTATACTAAGCTGCGTTATTTCAGTTTATACCTATACCGCCTATATACACGTGCTTTGACATCCGTATCAAAGATCTCTCCGAGAGAACGGAAATTCCAAGCCCGAAACAGTTTTTCGATCAAAATATCGACTTTCAAAAATCGTCGAAATGAATGCAAGTCTTTTTTTCTCACATTCTGAAATTAACAAATCGACGAAAATCGGATCGAAGACGAATGTAAAAATTGATTTTCCAAGATAATAATTGATCGGTAAATATGTAATAGGTATGGTAATTTTTCTCGTACGAAGCGAAAAGCTTGTAACTTATTACAGGCGGGAAATGAGTATACTGGTGCTATTAATACGAACGGGACGAGTAATCAGCGAGCTTTTAATGTGAGGTGAGACCGAGTTTACGATAATGCAAGTCGAATGGAAGAGCTTTAAATAAGCACAATGTTTGCATTCGTATACGATATAGGTAAGGTTGGTCGAGGGTTGGGAGTATTAGTCTTTTTAATCCTCTCGCCGTAAGTATCGTCAAACGTGAAACACGCTCCTCCGTGTCGTCCTCTGTGTCTCAACCTCCGTTCGTGCCAAGAAATATTCTTATTTTTTCAAGAAAAAGATTAAGCACCCTATATACCCCAACATGAGGGACAAAGTAAATTCAATTTCGGTTATGAGATTTTCAGTCGTAACATTACGTTGCATTATATTAATTATATTTATTACTTATAGAATCAATTATTTTCACCCTGCATCGTCGCACAATAGTCACAAAGATTTATTCATCTTTCTCGTCTTATTTTATTTATTGATTTTTTCGATTTTTTTTCGATTTCAATGACGCTCATTAGTACGTATCACTGCATCCCGGTAATATATTCGTAAGCTTTAATTCCAAAGACGTTTTTCTTTTTTCGTTTTTTTTTTATTTTTTTTTTTTTAGTGGGAATAATTCTTTTCAGTATTTGACAGTGACGCGATAAATCTCGTCTAGTTTTTTCTTAGAGATCGTTTAAAAACGAAATTGCGTTGAGACCAAAGCTTCGCTACGATATTGAGAGATGCGGTATTTCGTAATTAAATGAGACGCTTTTAAAAATCTTGAAGGCTCGTTATTTTTAGTATTTAGCTACGTTATTTATCTCTTATTATTCATGTTTCAGAAGGCCCCGAGATTACATCGCTACGCGGATTCAGCGCGTGGCTCGCATTTACGAGCGATATGTGATCGGGGACGCTAGTAAAGTTTGATTTTCAATCGAATCTTTCCGCGAACGTCTGGTAGGTATACATAGGTATATAGCTACGCCGGATAAAACGCCGGACAGATAGTGTGGAATTATTTTTTTCTAGCATATTTACCATAATTTATTAACCCTTTTTCATCGCCAGAATTATCAAACCGAGGATTTTGGATTATATTTAGCAAAGAAACGCGGAAAAAGGCTGCTGCAGCTCGAGAGACACGGAGAAATATATTTCATTGTGTAATCCTTTACTCGGAAGAAAATCTTATATAGTACTCTCTTATTATTACGGGATTCATCCACGCTGAATATAAACGGTGACAAATTTCCTTTTTCTGTTTTTTCTTCAAAGCAACAAAGAAAAGATATGGTTTTTTTTTTACGCTATAAGTTATAATCATTTTAAGACGAAAATCGCGGATGGAACAGAAGAGAGAAAAATAAAAAACAGAAAATAATATAAAAAAAGGAACAATTAACATGATTTCCCCGAGGATTTCCCGGGGTCCCATCAGTAGTTACAAAGTGATATATAATTAAGATTTGAATGGTTGACCGCATGGGTGATGAGGCGATTCTACCTGACCTCTCTGCATGTCTCAGTTGATGAGCAGTGAATGAACAAAACCACGGATTTCGGATTGCACGAAAAAATCCTTATTTCTGGATTTGATGTTTGGTTTTTGTGAGAAATCGAATCTTGACTTGATTTCTATTGAAATCTGTCGCCGATCGGGAATTAAAAAAAAAATCCGGAAGTTCTATCGCGGTATGCGAAAACGACCAAAGCCGAAAACGCCAAATTGAGTCTTTCAGCCCGTGAATCATACGAGCAAACGACGGTTTTAAGTTTCTCAGAAATTGTTCGAGTAAAAGAACAACGCGGTAACAACTATGCCTCGCAAAATCTATCCTGTAGGTACAACGAAGATGCGAACTTCGTTCTGGCAGGCGATGAGTGATTGAGACATTAGACGGTACCATTACCTACCTCCCACTATTTTCACTACTCAACCGTCTGCACTGGTGCAGACATGACTTCCGCTCTCCCTGGTCTGATGCTGCAGTGACTCTATTTTCCCGAGGTGTTGGTATAGCAATCAAGTAAAATACGGTGATAATAAACAAATGGAAGAATGAAAAGTTCGAGCGATCTGAATTAAACATGGTGCAGTATGAGAATAAAACTGTGCATTGTGGGGCAGTAGTATGCACCTCGCAAGCCTGCGCATGATGAAGTTCTGAATAACTGAAAAGTATCACCTGCGATGGTTTGTCTTTATAATTATCTCCGTCCCAATTCGACGAATTTTTTTATTTTTTTATCTTTATTAAAGTTCACCGAGAGCAGGTAGAGAATTTTCAATTTTTCATCAGTTGATTTTACTCGTTAGCTTCTGAAAACTTCTGACGAACCAATCAGCTGGCATATAGCTGCAGCTGTTTGTGTATGAGCAGGAGGGAAAGAACCGGGAATAAATTGTTTTAAAATTCGTTTGTTTTCGCCTTGATTTTAATTGATTAATTAATTCATTCATTCATTCTCGAGGCGAATGATGAAAATTGTTCGTGTTACAGTGGTGGAAAATGTTTGGAGACATCCTGGCCCATGTGAGCATTGAAATTCGAAATTGATCAAATTAAGGACCACCCTAGTGCGTATGCCGTATGGCGTATGGTATAGTGTAACACAGCTGATACGAATGATATAACGCGTCTAAAAGAGGCATGTGGTGAGTTCAGTAGAAAAGGAACACGTTGAAGCCATTCAAAGAGTTCGTAAATTTATTTTTTCTTTTTCCCCAAGTCCTTGTAACGGTGCAGAGACGAACTCATCCGAATGTCGAGTGTGCGTATATAGGGTCGAGGGTGGTAATGACTAGCTTCGTTTACTTCAGTCTGCGTTTCGAGTTTATGTTTGTTAATGACTTTGGTGCGTTGACAGAGTCTCTAACGCCTAGCTTGTAGACTTGATATCCACACGTCGAAGTACACGACCCTCTATGAAATATTCAACGAGCCGTTTAATTATTGAATCAACTCAGAACGTGGGTAGCCCTAATTTTCTATCTCTATCTCTCTCTCTCTCTCTTTTCATATAAATGTCTAATTCACCAATGTCCTTTATTGGCATGGTGATGGTGTACCTCTACACGGTTGTGTATAAATTTATATGTTTCAGTATATTATACCATTATACTCAAATTAACAACCTAATGCATATACCTTATTAAATTTTACCTAACCCGGGGTAAACCCTGAATTTCGGGATTCAAGCCCACTCACTGGTTTCCATAAAAGACTTAGAAAACAGTCAGAACAACCACGATTTTGCTTAATTACAATTAATCTACCGTGACAATCTCAGGACGCGGAACGCCAGGGATACCAACCCAAAACTCGTTAGCAGCAGTTTAGTAACTCACTAGATGTTTCTAGTAAGATCACTAGAAATCACTAGATTTTTAGTGATTTTAGTTGGAAAATCTATTGAGTTACTAAACTGCTGCCAACGAGTTTTGGATTGGTATCCCTGGGGTTCCGCGTCCTGGGATTGTCACGGTATATCTAAGAAGAAGAATAATGATAATTTTCGAAACGATTTGATGATGTAATACGTTTAGATATTCAAATGGTATTCAACCCCTCGTTTATATCATATTATCATGTATAGAGAGGCAACAGCTGCCTTTACGGTCGCATTGGTCCACGTCGCGACGCGACGCTGTCATCTCAGTGGTAACGGGGCTGATCGTGTCACGCATTGTGGGTTTAGTGTTTAGTATTCAGTATTTAATATCTGGAAGAGTTTTAGCTACCGATATTAACTCTGTGTTGGTATTATACCTACGCGAGTTAGTCAGCGTCCATCAGAACGCAGCGCGTTGCTGCAAGCATAAGAAGCGTCAAACCCTTCTTGTGACCGCTGAGAAAAAAGTGGTAATATATACTTAATGCTGCCATGAGGGGGCAAAAACATTGGCGTCCGTCGGTAGAACGTGGTCGAGTGTGGTCCACGTGGCTAACACGTGTGCCGAGTTTAAGGAAAAAATTAAAAACCGTATATATCTTGAAAAAATCGACAGAAATGAAAACCTGCGCTCGAAGTCGGACCTGGGGGTTTAGGTACACTGCAGCCGGTCGTTACGTAAATTGATAAGAAAGAGAGGATGGAGTTCGGTTTACCGTGGCAAAGGGGGAAAAAGAAACAAAACTATCCAATGAACCTCGGATCTTAGAAGAAAAAAACTCAATTTATCAATTGCAGCTGGGTGATGCGACTGCAGGTGTCAAGTGACTTGGGCTATGAACCAATATCGACAGATTTCTTTTATAGTATAGCAATAAATCTCTTGATCGTTTTCAATTTGCGAACACTAAGAGATACCCGAAAAGAAAATATCATATGCGTTTGTTACTTATATCACGACATATATTCACAACGGTTTTAAATCGCCGATTATAATCAAAATCAAAATATGAAAATCTAGACGAGACTATTTAAGCTGGAATAAAAAATGCCGATGAGGATAATTAATGAAAGAGTCAAATATTTACAAATACTTATAGCAGGATTTGAAATCGGGATAACGAGAACACCCGCGCTGCGTTATATTATAGGTATTCCGTGTTTGTTCGGGTGTGAAAAATTACTATTGCTATTTGCTAAACCCTTGTGGAATAGATTGTTGATCAGAATTCACCACCGAATGATATAGTAGGTATAGTAGTAGGTGAAAAATTGATTTTTATTTTTAGCCATTAAGTATGTAGGTGGTTTTTGAACCGAATTATGATATTAAATCTTGTACCTAATGTGTGAAATAAGTATACTATTGCAAATAGATCTCGGAGAGACACATGTAGAGAGAGATGAAAGAAAAACTAAGAAAACATAAAAATAAAAGTACGAAACAAAACGCCGAGGAACATAAAATATATACGAAACAATGAAAATTCCTCTCCGCTGCAGCATTTGCTACAAACGAAGCAATCTGATACTACATATGTTTCACTATCCTACACTAGGTATACATATTCCACACGAACTGGAGAATGGATTACTTTTTCCTTCCTTCGCTTTATCTCAAATGAAATAGCGGAAACATGAACGGCAAAGGATATATCCTAGAACTTAATATTTTATATCCGTAATTTTAATAAAATTTTACGCGAAATGCAGACTCCCATGATTATGATATGGAAAATGAAATTCACCGAACGAAATTTTTATTCAAAAATATATATCCCCCTCCCCCTGGATTACATACTACGTACTTTTATGCTACTTGCGCGTATTATAATATGCAGCTTTTTTTTTTTACCGCGTATTACCGTTCCCGCAAAACGGAAATTGAAAAGCTTTTACGAGTCCGTCTTTTACGTGTAAACTGCAGATCGAAGTGTAGCAGAGCACCAGGGTAGAACCCCCGCTGGATCACGTTTACCTACTGGGGTTCAAGGGTCACGCATTACGTACGAACTATACGCACGCTGAGGTAAAGAGAGAGAAAAATAGAGGAGAAAGATAGAGAGAAGAAAATTAAAATAAAAACAGAAACTATACAGGCGCGTACACCATGTGGTAATTCAAAACTGGTTGGTTTCATCCCAAATTTTTCACCCTTTCCATCAGTTTCTTCTTTATTTTCGCGAATCACAATTGACCCAGCAGATATGCGGCTAGTTTTCGATCGCTTCCGTTCAAACGAGAGGGAAAGAGTTTTATCTTGTTAAAAATTTACCGCGGATATATTGTGGCGGATATTTATTCAGTAAATTGTTGAAATCTTGTGGTATAGAATAAGAAAGAGCAGCGCGAGGAACAAAGAGTTAGCTAATATTTTTCCCCTAAATCTATGGAAACTATAAGCTCGCACCGAGACACTATCCATGCAATGTACGTGCGCTATATTTGGAGGAACAACAAAGCTGAAGATTTTTAAAACACCTAGTCAAAGAACGGTAGGAAGTCGCTTGTGGTGATCGTTGAAGCAGTCAGTTTCAATCGATCAGTCACTCACCAGAAGCTATACGCGGACGAGTAACTCTTCATGGAACTGTTGGAACAATAAATTTAGCGAGTATTTCAAAGTTTCGCCTGGCTTCTTGCTTGACTGCATCCCGCGTAGACAAAGCCAGAGCTTCTATTTCCGGCATAGAAACAATGCAGTTCCCGCGGGGACGAAGAAGCTATACTAGCTTAAACAGAAAATACAATGCTAGAAATCTTCTCAACCCTCTCGTGCAGCGGCAGCGCAGTTATAAAGCTTGAAGTAAAATAGATAGGTCAGGTTTCCAAAGCTTGCTTTAGTTCATAAGATTGCGTATGGGCTGCATCAATTTCTTCTAAACCACACGCACGCACGCACGCACGTCTCGAATAATTAAACATCAAATGATAATTAGTTTCGAATTACTGCAGGTCATTTGAAAAATAAAAATAAAATAAAACAAATCGATAGACGTACTACACCTAAGCCCTAAGCCATCGACTCATCTTTCCACAGAGAAGAAAATTACTTCATCTCCTTCCATCTTCAGCCCTCGTTAGCCGCGGTTCGGTCTTATGGAGCTCGAGGGAAATGACCGGATTCGAATCGGATAACTAGATTTCTTTTCATTTCGCTTTGAACAACTTCATCAGAGCCTTAGCTTATACCCTCTAGCCAGGTGCTTTTCCGCTTTACCGTATTCAGTCCGATGGAATTTTCTAACAGCTTTTTAAACATTGCTAATTATTCAAGTAGGTAAATAGCCAACTATACGCAGTGGTGAACGAGAGAATTGACCCTGCAGAGCCTCAAAAGCCACGAATTTTATTCTCATTGCAGAACATTGACCATCACTTGGTTTCCTTGTTTCCAAAAATTTTACTCCACGTTATGTAGTCGAGCTTTCGAAGATAGCTTCGCCCGATCTAGATTGATACTGGAATCCTGTTTCAAACTAAACTAGCTCATGGCCAAACGCAGTTTAAACTTTGCACTCTCGGCTGCTGGTCAGGCATCCTCACTACTGATCAGACACCAAACCGTGTAGCGATCCTTGTTTCTGGTGTATCGCGTGAGAACAGCCAAGCGTCGAAGTATAACCGAAGTATCGAAATTCTGGATTATTGGAAGCCGATAAAATCATGACCTGGCTCCTGCAGCGACACACCTTGGACACCATCAGGGGTATCTAGTTGCACAGTAAATAAAACCAACCCCCTAATGTGTCGTACTTGTTTGTCTTTTATCACGCGCTGTACACACATGTATGGGTACATGCGGGTATACATGCACGCGCACTCGTATAAGAACGAAACACGCATGTATAGAGATTCGAAGCGTTTAAACCAAGTCGGTGAAAGTCCCTTTATCGGAAAATGGTCTTAGCTTTCCCCTGGCGATGTGGGGAAGTAAGTGAATATCAGTGTTACTACCCGGAGTTTAGTTACATAACTGTATCGCAGAAAGGTACACATATACATGCTGACACTGTAAACACAGTGTGTTTTTGGCGAGGTGCATTAGTGGTTCTGCTTCCCACGCAGGATCGTCAATTTTGATCACTTCGACTAATTGCACAGGAAAGTTTTACTTATGTCGATCATTCTGTTCCTCAAAAGTTCATCTTCTGATATCACACGGATGAAAACTAGTATAGAGGAAGAAATGGGAAGTGAGAAAGTGAAACGTACCATGTTTTCGGTGGAAGAGTGGTCCTGCGGACCTGGAGTCATACTGCCTTGAAGAAGAGCTTCTAGACTCTCTATGTACTCGATCGCATTTCTGAGGATCTCCACCTTGGGGAGACGTTGATTAGGGTTATTACTCGTCCGTCGTTTTAGCGCTTCAAAAGCTTCGTTCACCTGCAATCAGACGTAACGAAGATAGATAACGCGAGTAGATCTATACCCGCAAGGAGTAATGGTTTGGTATTCTCGTATTGTGGGGTAGGTATTGTTCGCAAGCCGTTTCTCGAGTCATTCGTAACCAGCTGCTCGGCAACGCGACGTATTGCGAGCTTAATCTTTGCGGCAACTTCTCGGCTAGTATACATACAATACGCGGAATACGTTGAAACTATACCGCGTCGAATACGTGTCAAGTTAGTTTGATTTAATTTCATGAAAATTTCACACAAGTTATAACTCAACTTTCCTTTTATCATATCTCAACAAAGTTCTGACTTGCTACATCACGCCGCTATAAGTTTAAACCTAACTAACCCGTGCAGTCGAGGGTTGACGGTAAGTTTACTTACCTGAAAAACTAACTTTAACTTCCTTCTTAAAATTTCGCTAATTAAGTCCTCATGGTAATTTTGCAGAAAAGATATCGTCTCACCATTCAATTAGCAAAATAGATTTCAGGGATGTATACCTACGTATGCGATTAAGGGGACCAGTAAAGCGACTTTTCGAGAAATTATCATAGTCCGAAATCAATTTATTTCATCACCAAAGTTCATTTCACATCAAAATATTTGTCTTTTTCCAAATCATGTGTCGTAAGGATTTTAGAGCACCGTTGGACCGATTCAGGTCATCTTGGATTCATTTTCTTCAGAAAACAAATCATCATCATGTGAATGTAGGAATTTTGAAAATCTTTCGTTTTGGCCAAGTTATTTAAGAAATGAGTGATAATAATTTTTGCAAATTTGGTAAATTGATCATAACTTACGACATAATTCTTTATTTTAAAATCCCTACATTCACAAGATGAGGAATGGTTCACCGGAGAGAATGAGACGTTAAGACATTGAATTGGACCAACGGTGTGCCAGAATCCTTACGACACATGATTTGGAAAAAGAAAAATATTCTCATGTGAAATAAACTTTGGGTATGAAATAAATTGATTTCGGACTGTGATAATTTCTCGAAAAGTCGCTGTACTGGTCCCTTTACAGTGTGGCGCAATGCAGTTTTTCATTTCGGGTATCATTCGGGCAGAAATGCAGATTCATCTTCGAATATCTTTGGAATGAGTAAAACCCAACTCACCTTTCTCAAACGCCTTCGTTCCCGCAACGTAGCAGCTTTCCTTCTATCAACCGTAACAGTTTTTTTCTTACACGCTTTGCAAGCCCACAAAAGGCATCTTCGCGGTCCGTGCGGACTACCAGCGTCCAAGACGTGGGGATGAGGTACGTGTTCGACGTTTTCGCTTTCCCCAGCCTCTTCACCATCCGCTGAAGGCGATTCCAAATCTGCCGACGCATCGGCCGAAATTACTGACGATGCGTCGTCGGAATCTGGGATGTAGCTGGATTGCGATCTGTAATTAAGAAACCTGCCTGTATTTACGATTAAAACACCATTCGCGATATGCACGTAGGCATTTTCATCCCGATAAGTTCTCTCTGTGATTGATTCTTCCGTTTTTTTTTTAAATTCTACGTGGTTTTGATGCTAAACGATCGCGTGTCATTCGAAACGGGATAATCTACTGAATATTTTTTATCTTTCGACGTATAAATCAATTCTCAGATATTTATAAATTACGATATTTTCTTCGGGTAATTTATGCATTATATTCCCTTTTTTCTTAGGTAGAAATTTGAAGGCTTTGAATTTGGCACACATAGGTATAGCGAAGACAGATTAAGAATAACTGGCATCTTTTTTTTGCGAAAAAATGTGGTCCAGGAGATATATCTGCACTAGAATACCCGGCAGTGTTGAAGGAAATTTAAAAGCTCGTCAAAAGTGCAGCAGCTTTGCTGTGCTTGTGAAAACAGATGCAAAGCATTACGGGCTGCCTCTTCAGGAGTGAAATGCAACTTCTTCCGGGATTCTGACTCCAATCCTTGAGAAGATGAATTCCTTTTAGATTCCCTCGTGGGGAAAAATTGGATAAATAAAATTGCTGATACTTTCGGAATCAGAAAACATATGAAATTCCATAAAATTGCTGAGGCTTGATTCGAGTTTTCTACCGAACAATACCTACAATCCTTTGTTAGAGTGATGTGAATAATTGTTAATTATCAAGCTGATTATATCCGTAGGAAAGGATCGGTTTCCGGCATCAAATTGCCAGGCTAGTACCGTTTACTGTAAAGAACTGATAATTGAGCTGCTGAAAGTTTAAACGGCGCGATAGTTACCATAGATAAAAATTGACAAATCTCTATAAATCCATCATCTCTTTTCACCCAGATTCGCCCACAACGTTGAAGAATGGCGCATCCATATAGACCGTGGTATATATACCTATATATCAGTTGATAATTTATATTCACGAATGCAACCCACAAATCTTCCATAAAAAAAATTATTGAATCATATAATTGAATATTTCGCGGGACATATATATATGTATATATACGAGTACCATATTTCATTTTTATATCAAATTTCATCCCCTAACGAATAATAGTGAGGAAAGAAAAAAAAATTTGTTACGCAGAGAATCGCACTCGAAAACCCTCTCCAGCTTGATATACACACATCCTTTCGATGACAGAAAATTTTCTGATCAATATTCAATTTCCACTTCATTCCTTGGTTTTAATTTACTTCCCCTACGCGTGCGGCCCTATACCAGTTCCTAGGGCTGTGAAAGTGTCCTTTGAGTTCTAATTGAAAGAAAAAAAAAGAAGAAAAAAAATCGGTATCTTTCGCGCCAAAGTGGTTAAAATCGATAAATCGATTAGTCATATCTTTTTCATTTTTTTTTTTTTTTTTCTTTCTCCAAATATGAATAGAGGGTCTAGTGACCCAGATTTTTTTAATCGTCAGAGTCCTTTCCCACATCTTTTTTCTACCTCTTTATTTTAACGTCGATGACGAAGGATCCGTCGTGCAAATTTGAGCAAAAATTTTTTGAATTGAGAAAAAAAAACAAGAAAATTGACCCCAGCAGGTAAAGTGTGAAGTGCTTCGAGGGCACTAAAGACATCGTCAAGTTTAACCGAAGCGAATTTTCACCCCCGTCCTATTTCCCTGTGCTTGCTGTACAAAACCACGACTATAAATGTGTCAACCTCTTACGCGCTAGCGAAGCGATGCGAAGCGACGCGGAACAGTGGAACAGTTCGCAGCTACAGGCTTCGGGATTCATTAGAAAAGTGTAGAAAATAAAAGATGTTCTAACTCACGAGTCGAGAGCTTAGAGACACACTCCGGTTGATTTCGTCCGTAATTAACAATAAAAATCGTCATATAATTAGTTTTTTCCTCCATTATTATTCACGTTTGTACATTCAATAAGACGCACACAGTTCCTTTCAGACACTTGAAAGGGCAGCTTTTCTTATCGATCGGTGTATAAATAAATTGCTCATCATTTTTATACCGCGTTAATAATTATTGATGCTGGTGGAAATAATAACGTGGAAATGCTATAAATTTGGGGAACCTTCCCTCATCTGCAGATGGGTTTTTTCGGAGAGTTTTGACCCTGACAGATAACGAGCCATATTGCGCTTGATATTAAACAGTTCCTGTTCGAGAACTCGGGGTTGTAACAATTAGGGCGAGTTATGGTACTTATCATTCGCGATCTCGACTCAATGTGATAACAATTCAGGGTAATTCAATTCAGGGCGTATATATTTTCCTAAAAATGAAAAAGTTCATTCGAAATTTAATGTGATGATCGAATTCGAATTTATCCTAGCCCGGAATATATCGTGTTAATAATTAAACTATATAGCTCGTTATAACATTTCCCTGCCCATAAAAATCAGGGATAATATTTATATTTCACGGTGGCAAATTTATTACGCTTAAAAGGGCTGGTGTTATCGTATCGCCGCATTGATCTCGGTAAATTGCTTATAATTTTACACTCTTGAGAGAAAAATAATGTTCTTTAGGTGTGGCTAATAATCAATTCAAAGAACCCTCGCCGATAAAGAGAGAGAAGGAAGGATTCTCAATAATCAAACACCCGTTTCAACATACACTCTTATTTTTTGCAGATTAACGTCGAACCA
Organism: Tenthredo livida; assembly: GCA_963992785.1. Lineage (NCBI taxonomy): Eukaryota > Metazoa > Arthropoda > Insecta > Hymenoptera > Tenthredinidae > Tenthredo > Tenthredo livida. The sequence goes on from OZ023065.1 coordinate 36,267,225, forward strand.
CGGAAATGGCAAGGTTTTCAAAACAGGTTATTATCAACGCGAGATTAATTAACATCGTTAACAAGATCCTGCCACTCATCTTTACCGCTTTACACATTTACAAACCCTTATAGTTTTCCCTCCATGCTTATAAGGATTAAGGCGATCGCTTTAGCCGGGTGTCTCTGATTACGCGATTTTCATTAATTAGTAAACCGCGAGAATGAGGATCGCGGTCTATACCCATGTTGAACATGCATATTATGAGCACATGTACATGTGCTAGAAAATCTACAATAACCCAGTTATCCAATAGTTACAGATGTAGTTATCTACGCCTGCAGAACGAGAGTCAGGGTACTTTATCCATGCAATACTAGTATATGCATTGTGTTGTCGTACGCAATACCTCTGGAGTCTAGAGCCTGGAATATTGCTTCACAAGTTCACTCTAGTAGTTAGAAATTTTTATTGAAGGAAACAAAAGTCGGTGTGTTACGTTCTTTCACATTTATTTCTCATATTGGTATAGTACTACCAGCAATACGTCGAACCCGATATGACATTACGAAAGGCTATAAGACTCGGTTTTATATCTCCTATGTATACCTACTACACTCTGATATATGAGAAGATATATCGAGTATTGGTACAACTAAATATTTCGCAATATTTAGTGGTAACAATAGAATGTATAATTTTGCATACGTATTTGAACTCGCATTGAACATATTTCATTCTCTCGTTGTACATGCATGTGCAGTGTACTTGCGCCTACATCTGATCAGCGAATTTTTTTGATTTTTGACGTTAGGGAAATGCTTGTATAAAATTGGCTAATCAAAATTGACTTTCAGTCGACTCATGTTTATTATTAGAGCCGAAAACTTCCATGCGAATTTATCGATCACGGTTTGGGACTATAAGTCAGAGTATGAACTTCCGAACATATATTATGTTAGGTAAATGTGTATACAGGTAGCTAAATATTAAATATGTATACATAAAACAATTTCCTCTAAGTAAACGGCGTCTAGATCCTGTATAAATCGATTGTAAAGATACTACCGCCCACGTATGCGCACGGTTACATGATATTATTGGTAAACAACTACCGTAGAGGATCACGATGATAGCAACGACCAGAGCCAGCACTTTCGGCAGAAGCCAAACTACCATCGGCGCTAGTTGCTCTCGGATGATCCTCACGGTCGTTTGTGTATCGCTGCAAGTATTCGGTCTCAGATGTTGTAGCATAAAAATGATGATGGTGACGGTGATGGTGGTGATGATGATAGCTGTCGTACGAGGACCTCGTACCAGCCTCGTAAGGATACTGACCCACGTCTGTCATCAAGGTCATCATCTCGAGGAGTGGAATTCAAACCGTTGACAGATAGTTAGGAAAGATTTTTGGCGGGACAAAATTTACTTATTCTTATCTTCGGACCTGTTCTTTTTTCTCTCTCTCTCTCTTTGGTTTCTTTCCTTTTAATTTTTACCATGAATTATCCTACACGTTTACTTCTGTACATTTTGAGGTGGGATTATATCGTCATTTTGATAGTTGAGGTGGGTATTCCTGTTTTTCTAAAAAACATCCGTCGACGAACACTAGCCACTTTCAATCACAGAGTTTTCTTTATTTCAGGCACTTGATTAAGCTTTTAGTACAACCGGGCACTCTTCGGATTTGAGGAACTCGTTCGAAACTGATTTTCCTCTAACTGACTGCACTGAAATTATTTAGGGCAATATAAAGTCTGGTAAACTAACTGAACTTTGGACGCGAAACCGTTTGACGGTTAATAATTAAACGGGACCTGGTCCGCGGTTAACTTGATAGAATTGATCGAGGAACATTTGACCTGCACGTTTCGAAATTACTGCACGACCGCGTGCCGCGTAACAACTTGTAATTCTTTACACTCCGTAACCGACTCTAGGCTCCCAAGGGTTCTCAAGATCTGAAATCCTTGAGGTCGAGAATCGGAGTGAGAAGCTCGCAGGCATCTTCTGGCAATGTCTCCACAAGCCACATGGGTTTTCTTGGTTACATGTGTGTCATGACCGGGCGACAAGCCACTGTGTATATATTTATGTGTTCATGTGTTGGCGACTTCGGTGTATTCGAGTCACCACACCCCAAGTGACTATTTTTAAGTAACTCAGCCAATCGGGAAAGAGGAAAATTGTTTTAGACTCTGGATCGCTCCGCCCAATACTGTCATAGATGCATTAGTTTGGCAGAATTGCCAGCGAAGGTGTGGTTCCGACATTAATTAGCCAAAAGTCATCCGTCTAGTCTCTAGCTATGCGATTATATGTACAAAATCAAAATCAAAATCTAACCACTTCACCAGGGTAGAAATACTCCCATATCAAATGATCGTACGATATTCCGGACGCATCGCACGTGAGGATTCTAAGGGCTACTATAAGTGCCACATGGTTTGTCCAGATCAAGAAATCTCCATTCCTTCCCGTTTATTTTTTTGGTACCAATAATCGCGAGAGCAAGATCACCACCACGTTTCTGGTACTCTGTATCTCTCTGCACACTTGTCTACGTCCAGAAAATGAGAATTGACTACAGGGTTGAAAAGTACGGCGATTTATTCAGAACCAGGAAATGTCCAGGTCCATACGTCAGTCTACTCGCTCAGCAGGAGCCAATCAATTATCGTCACTGCAGTTTCAACAGGGTGTAATACTTCCGCCTGCACTCGTCTTAGGAGCACTTTAGAATTTCTTGAACTTAAAGTTTTTCTTGGCTTCCTGCTGAAATGTACATGTATGTACTACGTATGTATGTATGCGTCGTACATGCGGATTTCAGCTCTTCAAGACAATGAAATTTATCTTGTGATTAAACACTGTGGATAGATTGTCTCGTCTAATGTGACACTAGTTGCTCCGGAATATGGGCTGATCAGTGTTTGGTGTTCATATTTATGCTATGAATGGCGAGTTCGACCCCAACTAATATCCTAAGCCAATCCACTGCAAACAACCTGTGTTTGATTTTCGACGATTCTATCAAGGGTTGAATGTCGGGCTGAAATTACTCACGGCGATAACACAAATGACAATTAAGAGGTGGAGGGCAGGAGAAAAATTGTGAAGAGGATCTCTACAACACTCTTCATCGAATACCAATCAGTCGATGCCCGTAATGGGTAAATTGAGTGGATTGTTTTCCGATCTGGGAGTAAACTGACAGTTGAATCCGATGCGATGGGTATACATGATATGCATTATATTGAGCCTAAGGAATTATGGGACTATGAATTAAAGCCGCAAAATCGCATAGTCACACGCGAGCTTGCGGAAGGTTTATAACGACAATAAAAAGTGCTTTAGTCACGTGTCATCTTGAGCTTACGCGATTTGTACCGAAATCAATGACGCGTAGGTCCCGAGGTTGTTCCTGATTTAAAATCCCCTTTATGCTGTATCAGCAAAGTCCTCTCACATGACATAGCAGTTCCGGTTAACACGAGTACAATTTTTTCTCTCGCAAATCCTTGCGAGCCCTATACCTTTGTCAATTCTCGTTTATCGTGAAAATTAGTGCATATTTTTCCCCGCATAATGTTTACTTTCATCTTCATCTTATATTTTCCACAAGTATGTTAACCAAGGGAAAACTTTTTGAGCTCACCGCGAGCTTTTATGACCTACATACTTAATTCGCTCGAGATTTTAGCTTACCTGAAAAGTGAGCTTTTACACTTACCAGGTTAAATAAGCGAGTTGGTTGTTGAAAAAGTTCGGGTTACGAGGAATTTGTGTATGACCAGGTCGCGTTGTGGGTCATCTGGGCTATCTGGGTTATCAGGTCACTCGAGCAGGCGCGCCCAATGCCGCTGCACCATACTAAGCTAACGATAAGTAATCTCACCCGAATCATCCCTTCCCGAAAATAAGAAACCGTTTTATCATTACGTTCGATAGTATCAGAGGTATTACGTTTGATCAGAGTTATATTTTTAATCAAACAAATCCCATTTTCTTAATGCACCTACTCAATTTCCCATCGATTTACTTTTTAACGAATATTTTCCTCAACCCAAGTCCAGTAATATCCATTCCTCGGGAATTGACGACAGTTTTTAAACCAGTTTTCCTATCCCGTTGAAAGTAGCACATCGTGGAACTTTCAACCCCCAGGAGTTCTGGAGTTAAACGAGAAAATGAAGGATGAACTGAAACCCATATTCCCCCGATATACGCTACTCTCTGATTAAAGGTTAAAGGTCGGTGCAGCGAGAGGTTGCGGTTAAAACTGTACTCATTACACCCGAGTTTCTTTGTCCTGATCCCATTCAATAAAATAAAATGATTCAATGCTTCAGCTTTATTTCTCTATTTTAAGTAATCAAGTACTACTCGTGATTGCGAGTTTCTACTATGCAGCGTAACAGCTGCATATACTATGACTATCCTCTCTCGGGGAAGTTGCACGCTGAGTGTGAGTCTATGAAATCTGCAGGGATTCGGTTAGAATGTGTGAATCAATGAAACGGCCACCTCAGTAAATCGTTAGAAATTCAAAATATCCACCCCGATGGAGAATAAGAATGTTTGAAAAGTTTTCTTGACGTAATATCGCGCTGAAACAGTCTTGACCTTTCTGACGGTGGGGGTAAGTAAGTACCGGCTTTCCCGAAGGTAAAACCATCGATTATTCCATCGCGCGAAAATCCACCTGTAGTAAAAACACGGGACAAGGCCAACCCTCGATTTGACATGGGTTGACGAAAGAATGGAGTTATATAGTACACAGTGAAGACGTGAAGAGAAGTTTTTCAATATAGTACAAAAGTCTGAATAGAGGGTCGCCGGGGTATTATGTATTTGTCGTACACATGCTAGGAGTGAGGAAGATGCGGAGAAGGGCTCGTCGCTCTTGGCTAAGGATTTAATTTTTCACGATGCTCGGTGGTTCCCCGTTCCACCCACACCGTTACTCCGCAACTAGCCACGACAGCTAAAGTTGAAGACTATATACACCCATCAGGGGTGTGTGCAGCTTGTGTCCCCGTTTTACACCCCAGTAGCTGCTTCGTTCTGACTCGTCAACCCTCGGCAATACTCGGCAACCCTCCGTTCCGAAGACTGGGTCGGAACAGAGAGAGAAGAAAAACGGGTCACTCACTCCTGCAGCTTTAGGGTGGCTGGGATACATCTGGTAAAGCCCGGAGAGCGCGGTACCTCACCCACTTTTATGGGGTTTCCCCCAGGGTCCCTGGACCCCGATACTCGGATGAGAGTAGGCACAGGGTCACGCGATGCACTGAGGGGTTGGAGGTAGCGGCCTTCTTCGACTAACGTGACACGTGTCTATGATATTTTTTTCTACCTTTATACAGGGTAGAAGTAGGGAAGTTGATCCAGGTGGTGCGTGTAGCTGTCCATGGCTTTAGGTGAGATATATAAGAAAAATAGAGTCTTATGTGTATGAGTACCCATAAGTTCTTGCACTTCGACGTTATGGAGCTTTTAGCTCAGCTTTTCGCCCGGAAGCAACACCTTCATCCATTTTTCAACAATGCAAATTTACCATCTCATTATCAGCTTATATACCAGCTACTCACGCAAGATTCTAACTGTGTAGAACGTTCGGTACATACGTATATAGTATATAACATACATATATATTCAGTGCTTGTATACGTGCATGGTGATCCTGAAAGCTTTCAGCTTTTCGTTTTATACACCGAAATAGGCACTCACGTGACACGGTATTCCGAGTGAAACGATATTTTTCTCTGTGTGTATGTACTTAGCGTTTTACTGTAACGAATTGATATCGACGAGCCTTATGTTAAAAAAAAAAGAAACAACCCTTGTCTCTTATACGATAATAGATTTCAAGGTGTAAAGTTATCTTATTGACGCATTAATCTTACGACCTATACGTCAGGTTTCGTCCTTCGATTATTTTCAGCCAGATGAAACAATACCTACGCCCATTAATAATCGAACAGATAATTTCGATCCTGAATATAAGGATTTCCTTTAAAATGATAGTATATCAGGTACTGACTGAATGAACAATACATTTCAGCCTTGAAATCTATACGTGATTAAAAATCATCGATTTTTATCCCTTGAGGGTGAGTTTACCAATATACTGTAGAATAATTTGTACCATGAGTAAGCATAAACTAATCAAAAAAAAAAAGCTGCGTCAATCTCTCCGAATTATATCCACAAATAAGCTAAAAAAGTTTGACGACGCAAGGAGCTTTTCGAACCCTCCTGCATATTTGAAATATTATTAAAATCCTCCTTGCATCACAGGATATTGAGTTTTTCAAACCTAACTTTCCCGGCTCATTTGTACATATATAATTTGAAGAGATTCGTATCGCATTTTTTTTAAATTCAGAATCATTTTTCCCGTTGTACAAATTACCCTGCGTTTTTGGTCAAACCATCTGTATACATGCCCCCTATCTTTACATCAAATAGAAAGGCTTTGATGGCACCGATCTAGAAGGACACCCTTCCTAAGGGGACCAGTACAGCGACTTTTCGAGAAATTGTCATAGTCCGAAATCAATTTATTTCATACGCAAAGTTCATTTCATATCAAAATATTCTTCTTTTTCCAAATCATGTGTCGTAAGGATTTTGGCACACCGTTGGTCCGATTCAATCTCTTGGCGTCTCATTTTTTCCGGTGAACCATTCCTCATCTTGTGGATGTAGGGATTTTAAATTAAAAAATTATGTCATAAGTTATGATCAATTTACCAAATTTGCAAAAATTATTATCACTCATTTCTTAAATAACTTGGCCTAAACGAAAAATTTTCAAAATTCCTACATTCACATGATGAGGATTTGTTTTCTGAAAAAAATGAATCCAAGATGACCTGAATCGGTCCAACGGTGCTCTAAAATCCTTTCGACACATGATTTGGAAAAAGACAAATATTTTGATGTGAAATGAACTTTGGTGCTGAAATAAATTGATTTCGGACTATGATAATTTCTCGAAAAGTCGCTGTACTGGTCCGCTTAATTCTGACCTTATATCTATAATCTATTCAAAGTACGGTAAATTTCCGAATATAAGTAAAAAGATATATGGTTAACGAGATGTAAGTGAGAAACGAGACCATGGCTTAGGTCGTGAAATGGAATAAGGTATACTGGGCGCGGTGCGGTGCGGTGGAGTGCGGCGTCAACGAAGACGATGGAATAGCGTTGCGTGGTGGAAGGAAGGCCGTATACGACCGACGCGAAGGGGATGTAAAAGGGGTTGGAGGGTGGCGGGTCGTGTGTTGCGGGCTGCTGCGGCTCGGGCGCGACAGTTCGGCTCCAACCACGGCCGACAAAGCTTCGCCGTAGCCTTGTAGTTAAAAGCTCAACTAAACTATTGTCCGTCACTGATCGTCTTAGGTTTAAATTAGCACCGACTAATTACACGAGTTTTTAAATAAGCTCAGAAGTCGTTTGTTGAGCCTTTTAAAAAATCGACGACTAAAAAAAAAAAATATTCCAACAACCCGCATAAACGGCTTAAACGACGAGTAATTTTCACCGCATTTATAATATAATACCAGGATATACTTATATCGTCGTACGGTTTCATTTTAATCACCGTTACTCAAACTTCGAGTAAAAAGTTTCGAGCCAAAGTGTTCTGCTGCAGTTTATAATAAATAATAAACTTAAACGGGATGTAACACCGAAGGATACGATATATATTCATAGAAATTATCTCCCTTCAGGGTGGAACAAAAGACGAAATTTGAATTAGTTGTATCTGCGCACATCAATCGCGGAGATCATGGAAATATCAACATGATTTAATTCTTTTAGAAATTCTTACTTTTTCATTTCGATTTTATGGTCAAGAGAATTATAGTTCCTGCATCAATCCAAGATTCTTATTAAACGAAAACGTGATGATCTGCAGCAAGGGGTGAACTTTAAACTACAATACGAGATACTATGCAGTGACCATATATTACGCACATATTTACGTCATCGAAAATTCTTGCTGGATCTAAAGTGGCGATAAGTTGATAATCCCAGTAATATAGAAGAGGATCAAATATCTGCTGTTCAATTTCTTTGAGGAATAGAAGGCGACGAGTAATTTACTTGGATGATATCAACGAGTGATAATATAACAATTATTGACAGTGCAGGAAGAAGCTGAAACCTGGAGAAAGATTAAAAATTGAAAAACCGCGATGTACCTAATTAGGCGAGGAGGACTGATACTTTTTCAAATCTCATTCTAATGTATGAAGAAGTTTTTCGTTTCCTCCCCTAGCGTTGCGACTATCTCTTATACGACGACGCGTAGTCCGCATAACGAACGATTTACCGGCCCGCTGAACAACCTCCAAACAATTTTCGTTTCTATTCGAGAAATTTTCCCTGCCCTATGGGTGTATGTACATATATAGATATAGACATCGCGTTCTGCTCTCCTGGGATAGCGATCGGGGCGTAACAAACAACTGCTAACTATTTTTAATCAAAAATAAATGAGCCAAGCCTTACCCCTCTTAAAACTTACTTCCGATAATTGCTTTTCGAGAATTTACAAAAATAAGAATCATCCAATTATCTATTCGTCCAATTTTATGAAGACTATTTGCTCTCGCTACCTCAGACTGCATAGTCGTTCAATGTCTACATATTATAAGGACTCGAACCCAACTGCATTTAAGAAGAGAATTGCATCGACGATCACCTGCCGATATAATTCATAATTCTGCCGATAAGTAGTGGGGTGAGAAACGATGCGATTACAGATACTTATCTTCTCACATATCGCCCAGGATACTACAGGCGAACAATAAGAGAATAGGAGGAGACGATACCGCACAAAGATCGTCCGAGGTGGCTTTGTGAAAGAGGAGAGACGGATCCGATTGACGATACATCGGCGTCAGGTTCCGAGGAGAGATATTTGAGAGCAAACATATAACACCGTGGAGTGGAGAGGAGCAACTAATACCGTAAAGTAGAACAGCGAGTATAACTTCGATATTGGAATACATATAGACATTACGGTTTATGACGAATGGGACAAAAGCTAGTTGCAGTGGCTATCGGTGCGGAGAATATTCGCTGAATGGATAATAAAGGGGGTTTGCGAAGCTGCATAGAAAATTATTTTCATAGCCGAGTCAATAATCGTGAAAACAATAACGAGCATCAGATATTCGCCGCTCCTCCACCTACTGCAGCAGAAGGGAAAAATTTCACAGGATAAACGGAGCCCAGGAAGTCGATTAAACGATCAGTGTTAATTGGATTACTCGTGATCAACGACGCGGAAGAATTCTGCGCCCCCAATTATCTCACCGTGTAAAGGAACGGGCCAAAAAACCAGAAGCCAGTCATTCGCAGACTCGCGAGAAGCCGAAGAAATGGATGAAAGCAAAATTTGAAATTTCTCTTCGCGAATATAATAAGAAGCAATTCTCGTAACGAGAGATCAGCTCGGTTACACGCAGATATAGATGTCCAATACCCTGGGCCTGTGCGGTGTCAGTAAATTGACTAAAATCGCTTAATTTATACTTTGAATACTTTTCGCCAATCTCTTTACTCCCCTGTTATACGAGTGCCAAAGGAGTGTGACTGCGAAGAGGTGTTATGTATTGCCTGAGTGCTGCCTGCAGGTGCGGTGCTGGGGACAATGGTGGAGGAGAAAGATGAGACTGGCAGTGGGGGTCGTCAGAGAGGGAGGAAGAGGAGAGGGACGGGGGCGAAAGAGGCACCGCCATGTCATGGGAGTCCATCGCGTCCAGGGAGTACCTCAGGTGAGTTTGCACCCCATACATTTCACTTTGCACCTTTTGCGCAGCCCCTCTCCCACAGGAAGTCTTTAAGAAGCAAGATCCATTTTTGCTGGAATTTTTGGATCAATTTTCAGGAATTTTTCATGGGAAACAGTCGGACTTATTAGAAAGCTGATTTTGGTACATATTTATTGATACATTGACTCGTCGCACACACATTTTTATAACAGATTTTCGCCAAGTTTTAAACGGTAGGGACGCTGGACCGGAAGAGGCTGCAATTTTGTCGGTGCCCATGATCGCGCCCGTTTGACTGATCAGAAAGAAAAATGTGAAGGTATATTTCCAATCGATAGATGACCCTTTATAGCCCCTAGCTTGACCACATGAGAAGAAAAAACAAAATTAACGAAATGGTGACACGGTTACGAAAATTCTCAAATTCGGTACTCTTTTTCATTCGTCTTAAATTCCTGCAGATCGTAAATTTTTTTTTCGACACTTCTCCACGGTCGGGGCCATAGCGAAATGTATTCCGAACACCCTCGCGAAAATTTTAGGTCAATCGTTTCATTGGTTCCTAAGATATCATGGGCACCGACAAAATCGCAGCCTCTGCGGTCCAGAATCTTACCTGCCGTTCAGAACTTGGTAAAATCTGTTGTAAAAATTTGTGTGACGAGTCAGAATATCAATAAATATTTACCAAAAGTAACTTTTTGATAAGTCTGACCGCTTCCGCAAGAAAAATTCCTGAAAATTCGTCTAAGAAATTCAACAGAAATAGATCTTCCTTGAAGAAGATCTCGACGATGCAAGAGCATATTTCCTCCTCCTTACGTATTTCGTTTGAAATTATTTCCATGCTTGTCTTCTATTTTGTCGCCGTAGATACGGAATGGATTGGCTTTTTTTGGACTTGTGAGAAATGAATGAGGCTATTAAACGAATCATTAGTGGAAATTCGTCAATCCGTCTTGACGCGTGGGGCGTTTTAAATTGTCAATTAACAACTCGCAATAGGTACTGTTCGCTATTTAAATGCCGGATGATCAAAGGGATGGTAATTAAACTCGCCCAGAGGTTTTTCACGAAAGTGAATTACGCCGATCCAATTCCGGAACAGCAGCCTCCTCGTCATCGTGCATGATTTAGAGTAGCTAACAACGTTGAAAAAAAAATTCAACGATGAAGTATGGGATAAATAATAATTTACCTTTGATAACGGGAGGAGCGCTGAAAATTATTCCATTTTTAATTATACGCAGTCCGCGAGGAATAAAAGGAAGAAAAAAAAAACAGAAAAAAAATTATACAAAACGGATCCATACACACCAACAAGGGTCAAATTTATAGCGACGCGCAAGATTCGAGGACGGAAAATATCCGTCCATAAAATTGTGCAAAAAAAAAAGGGGAGGGCATTTTTTTTCTACCAAGATTTCGAAACTTTATTGTCAGATTTTCGGCGAGCCAAGAAAAGATATACTACGAACTTATCAATGATTCGTATAAGTTTGCCAAAGTGTCGAACGAAAAGCTGCACTGGTATTTGAGCATTGTGACAATGAGAATAAGAGAGGGGCGAAAGCAGCGGAATCATGGATCCTGCAGGAGGAGGATTGAATGTATGTAGGTATGCATGTTGGTTTTATAGTACCTACTACGCCTCAGGAATAAATGTTTATAAATGAGAGGTTGGCCCGCAGTAGAAACAAATACGATTTTCTGTATAATAAAATAACCGAAGGGAACCCCTCCGGCTGATTCTACATTTTCTTTCTTCTCGACTGTGAGCCCCTCGAATCCCGCGAACGTCATGGATGAAAGCAAGATGAAATCGGCTCTTTCTATATCTATCTAAATTTTTTTATATATCCAGAAATTCCCGAGGTAGCGGTAGCCAATATTTTCTTTCTTTTTTTTTTTTGCTACTCAGGTTCAAGTGGCGAAACATAATTATTCCTCTCTCGAGAAATAACTGTCTATACCCCTCTCAAAAACAGTCCTTATATGTACCAGTTTATTATGGCGACCGCGAGCCCGCGAAACACTTCTTTGTGCGTGGTAGCATACACAGCTCTCGTGCAGGCCGAACTCTATTTAATCTGTATTTACTACAACGCGAAAATCCTCCCTGTTTCCTAATCCGAAATCTGGGTCACCCTGCGCCTTGTATTGCCTACCTGTTCGATAAATTATTAACGGGTTGTATGCCAACCCTTAAAATGGGTTATTTGTGAAGAACCAGGTTCTCCCCAGAGAATTTTTTTAATCTACCCAACTTTGAAATTGACAAACTGTTCTTTATCGATCTTCGCAATTTTCCAGAACGAAACTCAGCCTGTTATTATATAGGTACCTACGTTTTATTTCGGACCAATCTGTGAGGGACAAAAGAGTCCGAAATCTCTAATTCTGAAAAAATACAACTTTTTAGGGGAACTATATCTTCCTCCTCAATTATTTGTTGCTGTATTTTATCTCACCATTATTAGACCTCAATATTTGAAACTCTCGTTACCCTCCAGCCTGCGGCATAAAATATTCAGGTGGATGAGCGATTTCAAGTTATACGATATCTCTGATAATTATTTTCCAACATCCCTTATACGTGCACGTATACACGTCTATGTTTTTCTGACAGCTAAGGTTCTCCGGTTTACATGACTGAGGAATACAGAACATACCTAGTCTGATAACATCAAAACTAGGAAAATGCATGAAAACGTGTCCGCGCAACGTATTCTGCATATTTATGAAAGTCCGTTCATTTCTGGACCACCGACGTCATACATACATATACATATATATAGGTACATCCTGACTACATGAATTTATGTATTCCTATACGTATAATATCTATATACCTATCTATATCTATAAGGTAGACTCGTGTACGTGTATGTATGTGCATACGTGCGTACCTACACAATACAACACTTGTCCAAGGTCTGCGCTTGTACCGCCAACCGAAAACCAACTTCGGAGAGGGTGAACACCACCGGCACACCGCCATACCGAAACGCAATAGCTTTGATTTATCCTCACTGCCCACGTACCACGATTCACAGCTACTGCAAGTATACGTGGATAAGCACATATAAATCCAAACATATACCTATGCATATACCTACGTGTATGTAAATGCGTCCTTATAGCTTTGGTGTGGATATACTATTTATAATACCTATACCTGATCAATGGAATCAGATTTTGAATTTTCTAATTTAATATCGATAATATCGAGGGCCAGGAACCGGAAGTGTCTAATAAATCCAGAAGAAACTGCGAATGCTGTCATGAGAGTGGATCTAAAAGTTCAACACGTAAGTCCCATATGTAGGAATTAAAGGACGTGTAACATCTATTCAATAATTTTTTGGATTACGCCCTGCTCATACATCTTCGCTAAATTTTCATCAATTTCAGTTTTGCTTGCTGCAGTCGGAAGGGTGTAAGCCTCCGACAATCCTTCTGGTCTTCAGCCCTCGATATCATTTCAATTATCAAATGAATAATTAATTAATTACTATCAATAAAGAATTATTCATTTTTCCTTTGAATAATTTAATCGACGATACAATATTTTCGGAAATTCTATATTAGAGTATTTGTTTCGTCTCGAGTCTCGACTATAGACTCGGGTGTATAAATCCTGCGCAAATACTGTAATAGGGATGGAATTTGGGAATCGAAAGTCTCCATAGACCCTCTGATAGCCTTCGAACGGTATCAATCAACCGCGTAAGTCTACTGTCTCGAAATATTGACAATATATCGACCTATAGGTATCGCATGAGAAAATAAACGAATTGTAATTGGATATAAGATTGATATCGGTCTATTGATTTATTGAACGAATTTTAATGTCGTATATTCTGATGTAGAAAATTGGAATTATGATTGCAATGCCGATATTTGGCCAAGGGATATATAACATATGTATATAGATATACATACATAATTCATTATCGAATGGAGACTCCTGCAGAATTGACTGTAGAATTTGGAACAGCTTAAAGCGGAGATCCGACTGTTGATTTCGAAAGCTGGAAAAGTTTAATCGTTTTTTAATCCAATTTAAGTCTCATGCACGACGGGGAGATCGGAGCTTCTGCGATCTCTCCTCGGCTGCGTAAATTGTCGAAATTGAAAGGATGCTTCGAGGGATCTAATGATTAATGAAATGACACGGCAACCAGCTTATACCTACCACGGTGCAGATATTTCGTTGGAGTCATGAGTCGTAAACGAAATATAATATTATCCTGTAAAATTTAACCGTGAAATATTACCGCACCTGGTTTTATGACCGAAGATTGGGGCGGCGGGGTAGTCGGGGTAGTCGGGCGTTAAACAGCAAACGGTACTGTAATTAGTGTACCGCGAATAAGTAAGTATAAGAAACTTGGCCGTAATTGGGAAAAAAAAAAATTTAATTTTGTGTAGCCCAAGGGAGCCTGCAGTCTTTAAACCCGACCAATCTGGACTTTATATTTCCCACACTCGCTTGGCCATCTAATGAAAAAACTTTATGTGCTATAATTGTGATTAAGAGATTTTTCAACGCTATATATTCATCATGTACTTTCCGTCCCTAAGACTATTCAAACATAAGACAGGAGGAGAACGGAATTCGAGTGTTTGCAATTTCAGCTGTGAAACATGTCACCTTATATTTATAGCATTTGAACGAAGAATTGGTACAGGTACATATCGAGATCTTGGCCGGGGTCCCAAAGTTTGATTTTGGAAACTGCTGATCGGTTGGATGCAGGGATGGGACGGGATGGTGTGGTGTGGTGTTTGCAGTAACAGTAAAGATTTATAAGGGACAGGGACGGTCCGGAGATAAAGTCTCAAGTTAGTCTCGACACCGTGGGAGTTTAGATGCAGTGTGGTTTTACCGCAATGCGACCAACTGCGGATTGGTCACGTGAAATTAACTAGTTCACGGCTCGAGTGTGTATACCAAGTGTATACCGTGAACCGTGAAGATCAAAGTGACTCAGAATCGGAGAAGGTTTCAGAATTAAATGAAACCATGGAGTGTTTTCAGTTCTACCTCGCCGCATAGCACAAGTGCAGGTAGGCAATCGTGCATTCATCCTTACAGAAGAAAACTAGACAGAAATAACAATAGCGGATTTGTTATTTACAAAAAGGTTGGATAAAGCGAAACGAGCCGGAGGAAGGAGGAAATTGGACTTGACGTGGGTCGTAATTCAGTGTAATTAATCCCAGAGACTTGATCTGTCGGGGATAATTCTGTTTTGTTGAATGAAATTCCTTTGTTTCTCGGAATAGTAGGTACCTATATTTACTTACACACATTTTTCTACCCGGTCATAGTACGCCTATATACATACTACTATATACCTGTATATAATATGTATTATGGAGACGAAGATTTTTTATAGCGGAGAACCCTATAAAACGCGATAGCATGCGCGCAGACTCCGCAAACCATGATGAAAAATACTTTTCAAAGCGGAACCTTTCTCTTTGCCTTTGCTCAGCCTTTGACAAAAATTTTATTCAAAAAGTTAAAGCAGTGTAAAAATTTTATAAAAAAAATTCCTCAGCGTAATATAAGTGTACATAGATCGAGGGGGAAGTAACTCAAACCTGGATTGACACATTAATCTTCAGTTTGAATTAATTCGCATTAATCTTTGCAGTAATTCGCGTTAATTAGCCTTAATTTCGATTGATTTGTATTAATTCACCGAATATTGGCACGTCAATTCAAGGAGTTATTTTCCCCTCGACATAGATATAGGTATATACCAAAATCATATACCTAAGCTTTGAGTAATTTTATCGAAATTTACTGACGCTCCGAACGGTATTAATGTCCTCGGAGTACGTCTCCGCGTTTTTCTTCTCGTATATAAATCCTTGGAGTCCTTTGGGACGGACGTGGCATCTCAGTGACATTACGTATTCGCTTTATATGCGAGGATCAGTAAATACCACAAAGACCCAACCAGCACGTCTTCGGATAAAATATTTCGCTGCCTAGCTGCCGGCCAGAGCAGCTTTTCCTTTGGTATGCAAATCGTCAATTCTGTGAAAGGACATTTGATTTTTGCAGAACGAAGAGTTTCCCTGTTTTGTTCTAAACGCGAACTAAACAGGAGAACCGAAGCCCATTCCGCAGGACAATGCAAGGAACTGAGGCGTGCTCGAGAAACACGAAAAGTAGAATTCTGTTATGACGGGGGTTGAACGATAATTGCATTTGGGACGCTCTGTAAATTGGTTGGGTCACGTATCGTCGCCAACGGTACTCAGGCCCGTTTCTAACTTTGTTGTAAACATTATCAGACCAGGAAACGTATCGAATTCTAATTTTACTTCGTTAACGCAATAACGTATTATGAGAGTTATTCCAGGTGGAGAGATTCGGCTCACTACCCTCCAGCTCCGCGCAATCGTCTATAAAAAAAAAAAAATACTTTTCTCCCCTGCACGGCCAAATTATCACCGGGTCTATATTCCGGCCTTTTCCATAATTATCATTAGATTTATTGAATTCTCTTAAGCGTTGCACACATTTAGATTCTTATCCATGCATTTACTCATTCAATAAAATTCAAATTAGCTACAAAGATCGCAAGTTCTATGAACGTATGGGTACACATACGGTATGTCTAACTGGTGGGGCTAAAGAAGTGAAGACGTTGGGGAAGATGGATCTCTGTCCATCCCTTGAAGCATATAAAGGTCCGTTGTCACAAAAGCTGGTACATAGCCAGAAAAATAGACAATGCACCGCGTCCAGACATTGTGCTTTCCACTAGCAATACAAATGGAGCTTTGTGTAGCCTTAGAATTCGTCTTGATTGAAAAACTCTTCCAGAATGAGCTAAGCTGAGATAATTTTCAAGGGATGGGTTTCTTTGACTAGGTTGAAAAAGCTAGCTTGGGCTGAGGCCGGAGTGCAGATGAGTTTCTTTTCGCTTACGATGAGTATAATGTATCGATACGTTGCTTTACCTTTTTTCTTTTTGTTTTTGCTTTTGTTGTTGTTGTTGCGTAAGAGAACCGATTTTTTCGTTTCTTTTTGTTGAATGTGATTATGCCCAGGTATAGTTTTAACCAACCCGATCGTTATTATTCAAAATGGGGGGGGGGGGGGGGGGGTAATCATAGACTCGTTATACTTTCAGAGAATAAGAAATATACGTAAGTGTATACAAAAGTAAAACTTTATGAGACAATATAAGTTAAAAATTCGTAACTCTGCAGAGCGAGAAAAACGTCGAAGCGAAAGATCGGTGTGGAAAAAAAATGGTAATCTATGCATCACGTTTTTATACAATGAAATATATATACATGTATATCTATAACGTATATAACATCTTCTTCTTCTTCTTCTTCTTCTTCTTCTTCTTCTTCTTCTTCTTCTTTTTCTTCTTCTTTTTCTTCTTCGGAGCTACATACTTGTATGCTTACGCCCTCGACCGCGAGCTTGCGGATGGGATAAGAAGAATATAAGGAGGTGACACTTAGCCGTCGTTGATACGGTGAATATATTTGTTTATGTATTTATTTATTTATATATTCCATTCTACGCGTAAGATTTCACGTTATAAAGACTCTCAATCTTATTCCGCGTGGAATTCACCCGCCTCGACGTCAACGAATTCAAATTCTTTTTTTTTTTTTTTTTTCATATCCGGTCAAAACGAATTCGAAGAAGAAGATAAAAATAGAATAAAATAAATCCTCCCCGAATATAAATCCGCGACTAAAAATGAAAAAAATATACAGCACACGTATACATACGTACCTACCTATGCTTTTTTATTTTATTTCATTTCACTTGAATTTTTTTGCAATATTTATACGGAAACTATATTCAGGGATGATTTTAAGTGATAAGCGAGCCTGGGTCAGCCAAATCCGTGCTTGATGATACACGCTATTTCATCGGGCGTAGGTATACCGCGTATACGTAAAATTTTGCACTGAAGCAGAAGTATTAAAAGGCCCGTCGTTATAACTCCGCAACTCTCGTATAACATCGTTTATTTGCAAAGTTTGCGGGGAAAGAGGGAGAGAGAGAGAGAGAAAGTGTACGCCAACGTTCATCCCTTAGAACTACGCCCAGCCACTGGGATGATTCTAGATAGTCGTGGTACCCCAAACGAATTCCGAACGCCACAGGGTGCGATCGATCCTTTTAATTGGCCGGATTTCCAGTATGTTTTCGGGTCATTTCCCGACTGGTACAGAGACAGGTGTACCTAGGTCAGGGGTCGGCACGGCCTGGCTCTCGGAGCCAACCTGGCTCTAAGTGTCAATTACTACGGCCGTAAGACCCCTCGGTCTACCTGAGAACGGTCAGTTGTCCTTACCTGAAAGTTCGATGGTAGGGGCAGCGTTCAGGAGAAATAAAAGGAACTAAGGGGTGTGCGGTCTATTTGGGACGGCAAGAACTGCGTATGACCGTCCAAGTCTTTTCATACCTGCATATCCCCACCCATACCTGCCAAATTCCCAGAAACGGCGTTAAAAGGATTAGTGCCGGTGAGTGGGTTGAGTGGATTTACGGCTTTGGCTCCTTGGCCTAATGAGTGTGCCGACCCCTGACCTAGGTAATACCTTCAAACGATGTGATCCCCTTGTCGCGTCAGGTTCTAACTTCTAAAGTGGCGAAAATTATAGCGTCAATCGTAATGTATAATAGAAACTGATAAGTGGACGTCTCGAGAGTGAGAGAGTAGTGGTTCTCTCTTCCAATGATCATACCCAAAGTAGAATAGCGTCGTGAATTAGGTATTGAAATCTGAAAGCCACGTCGTTCCAACTCCGCATACCCTACATATTATATTCAAAAAGTTTATAACCGTCGTGTTCAGCTTTCGAAATTACTTGACTCTGTTATACATATAGCGAGTCTAATCTAAACGTAATACACGAGTATAGGTATACGTTTATGACTACGTGTGGGTCGATTTGTTCTTTTTTTTTTTTTTTTTTTTTTTTTTCTTCTACTGGCCAATTTTCTAGTACAGTTCAATCTTTTTTGGTTTTTTTCATCCATCATTTTTCGTCACTCAAGCGTGGCGACCGAGTCATAAAATTCTGCGCGTAGGGTGAACCTCGTGACTCTGGCTCGTAAAATGGTGGTGAAAATTAGCGTTATTATATAGGGAACTAGGAAGGGTCTGAAGTGATGCCTCACGTGAGAGTTGTAGAGAAACAGAGGACGCGAAAGGGTGAGGATGAGTCTTCCTCCCTTTCAATATACCCACGTAGTATAACACATATATGCGTGAAAGGAGAGAAAAAAAAAAAAAAAAAGAAAAAAAGGATCTTCGGAAATGGGGTTGATCAATAACACGGATAACATCTGGTCGGGTATGGTAGGACGATTCCCCGAATGATTGGTTGTCAGTTCGGTTGGAATTACGATGTGGATGCAGATGATGTCTACCGATTTCAGAAACCCAGTCAAAATAAACGCCGGGGTCACACCGTTATCGGTTCTCGGTTCTCTTCCACATGCATATACACATATACCTGTATATGTACATACATCAGGTGTATGCGTGGTATACGTATACCCGTGTAACTTCAACTCCTTCATTTTTCAAACGAATTTGATATCTAACCCAGCGCACGTTTGACCCTTTTGCGCCTCATCGATAACGCACGGGTTAGTTTCGTTTGATCCAGGCACATCAAGGGGATGCTGGGTCCAAGAAGAACACCATACCTCAACCTTAACCGTCTCCCATCTCCAGACGACCTTGAATAGTATCTACCTTAAAAAAATGGCCTACCCAAAGATTCGGAAATACGTACGTCCACGTTGATGTGCAGGCCCACCGCTTGTATAACAGGAGGCTTCTGAACGAAGGGCGGCCTTGAGGGTCTGAACTCTTTGCTGATAAAAGAAAAGGTTCATAAGAAGTTGCGTCAGGGAGCAGAGTGTGCCTCTCTTTCTCTTTTTCTCTCGCAATTTTATACCGCCCCTTGTACACCGGGTAAAACTCATTTCTCTAGCTGCGTTATTCCACGCGGCAGAAAATTCTTACTTTAGTAAGTTAAAGTAAATTCGGTGGGTTCTGCAGGGGAAGAGAGGACCCGCGTTTCGAGATGTTTTCAACTCTTACGAATATAGGCATCACGTCTGCGCATGCCGATCTCCATATGCCAGAGAGCCAACCTTTGGGCGTTGCTCGAGGGTGCCAACGACTTTGAGGAACAAATAACTCCGCAGATGTTATCACGGTCTTCCAAAAGCTTCGGAGTAACTCTTACCAAGCCGACTTGAACTTGGGGATGAAAAAAAAAGAAAGAAAGAAAGAAAAAAAACGAAAAAAGTAGCGGGTAACCTTGCGACTAGGAAATATGTTTGACGATAAGGGAGACCCTGAATATCCAGAGATCCTCGAAATATTTCTTACATTCATCCCGCCGCATTGTACCCACCCTTGCAGGAGTGTTGCAAATCGTTTTAAATTATATTTTATGGAAAGTGTATGTATGCCGTATACATATTACGTATTCATAAGTCGAACTAACTCAGGAAAATAGGGTAAAACTATATTCTCGATGATTGGTAATATCGAGACGCAACCAAGACACGTCAGACCGCTGAAGAGGGGTTGGCAGAATGGCTTCCCAATAAACTGTAAATTCCCTAAGGTCATAGAGTCGGTCGTATAGGGCTCTAGGTCAGTGGGCCGATTCCGGACCGAGGATAAAACGAGATAGAGAGAGAGAGAGAGAGAGAGATGAGAGAAGGGAGAGAGAATCTACCCGTAATAAATGGTCCCGCAGTACGGAAGGCGTTTGAAATTGGTAGAACGGGACTACGGTAGGTATACTCTTCGGTTCCATGCCCCAAGGATTCCCGAAGGATATCTCTTCGGGGTTTGTAGGTAGGCTCCTGGCGGACGATATCATTTACATTTCGGGCGGCCTTTGTTATATTTATACGAGAATTCGAGTAGCGATTCTTTCTAAGTGAACAGACGAAAAGACGTCGGGATTCAATAGAGTTGTATGGCATTATTGTCGAAGGTCGTATATATACTATCGTACGCCTATATATACTATCTAGGAATTATGTATTATGTAAATGGATGTATCTATCCATGTGAAAATATCCACCTATCGATTGGCAGTTCAGTGTTCGGTGTGATTGGATTTCACGATGCTCACTGCAGTTGACATATTCGTCAGATATTTAATTTCGACCATTTTCACCCTAAAAACAAATAGCAATACGATAGTGAATCCGAAATACGTGCTGTGATGATCAACCTCTGCAACTTACTTCGTAGACGCCTAAAAACTTCAGTCTGGGATTATACAGCCCCCCCGTGGACCAAAAACGAGTCTACGACCTCTACCTCGAGGTCGCAAGTTTCTTTAGATTAAATTGATGCGACTAAATCCTCTAGGGGGATGTAGCACACCTTTGGAATAATAAATTTATCCAAAATTTACACTTCCATGCGACGCATATTGTATTTCATCTCAAGTTTTTATATTACACACATTATATGCGATCCGTATGAATGTGCACAAGAAATTTATACCCTGCGGTATACAGCGGGGGTTTGTGGTTGTAGAGGACAAAGTTAATTGGATAAAATGAAAAAAAGAAAAAACTACCCCATTATTTTTACTCCATTGAATATTCAGAATACTACGTTGATTTTCAATTGGGATGTAGAAAATACCTTATTGCACCCATTAATCAAATCAAGGACCCAATTTCTGCCGAGGCCATATTGAACTCGGTGATTTGGGTTCAGGAAGAGTCAGTGAATACCTGCACTGCATACGACGCCTTCCCCAGTTCTTGTATTAGCACCAGGTTCTACTGGATTAAATACGACGTAGAAGGAAGAGGGTTCAGGCAACGTTTACCAAAAAAAACTTATTTTCAGACGTCTAAAAGCTTTTATCTGGCCATAGCTACTCCGTTGTATCGAAACAAGTCTGACAAGGGAATCCACACTGTCCCTCTCAGGTCCCAATGAAACTTTTTTTTCCCTCCCTTAGGCCTGTGTACTCCATCCTTTTACACATTATCCCAAACCACCAGCCCGTCATTCTGAGAAAACGAAGACTGAAGATCTGGAATTCGCGATTTTTTTTTTTTCCTCTTTTCTTACGGTACTGCGTCTCCTTCGCATCGACGTTTATTAGTATCGACAAAATATCTTATATTTGATAAACTTGACGAAGGAAGACCTCAATTCCGGGGTATTTGATAATTGAACTTTACCCCGTAGAAGTTAAATAATTAATTTTCATTTTATCTCGTTTCGTAGCGGTTCGGCAAGCCATCAGCTGTCGGCCACGGCGCTGCTAGGAAGTCCGGACGGCTCACGGCACCCTCTTGACGTCTACGAGTTTGCTGAGGAGGATTATCGTCACCAGAACGGAAGTGGCAGCGGCCATCATCAAAATGGTAGAGCAGGTCTCTGGGAGTGCCTTGTCGGATGCAGACATCGATTCGATCAGCAATTGGCAAGACGAAGGGTGAGTTAAAACGGCCGAAACACATCGGTGGAAGTATTCAAACGATGGGTTCAAATGGCGCGTGACATTCGATAAGTACAAAGTATTTTCTCATCAGATTTTATCGATATTTTAAAGTTTCCTGCTACGCAGTAATCTCTCGCGATTTATGCCATCAGGAATTGCCATGGTCGTTGCCAATACAGCCGCGTCGCGTCCTTTTGCTTTGCTTCATTAGATTCGTTATCGCGTGATTGACGAGGAGCGGAATGGAAGCTCTAATGCCTACTTTGCCAAATGTCAATTCGTCGCGGCCCCATCATCGCTCTTGTTCCATTCCAGAGGTAGCAATTAACAACGAAACAGTTGAGCGGGTTTCATTATTACTTAGAACCGTTAAAATATTTACTTGCTCGTTAATGAGCACAAACATACTCACGGCTTACCGAAACCACTCGCACTTAACACTCAACAGTTGAGGGCTTTTGTCAAACTAGCTAATTACGCGCAAATAACCGGGTAAGAGTTCATCGTATTGTAACGTCAAGATGAAATGTAATGAAACATTCATTTTGAGTAAAACATATTTCTCTATTCCGTGTCAGTTCGCTATTCATGTTTTTCAATCATTTTTTAATTACTAATAGCGATTTTTCCGCTGCTGAAACCGGCTTTTAGCGTTTCCAAATGAATTCGTGATACTCGAAATACGACCTGGATAGCTAATGACATCTAGTGAATTTTAATGACTCTTAACAACTTCTAAAACTTTTAAAAACTTTCGGTTATACTTTCAGACGAATATACCTACCATCAAAATTCTCTTTGACTTTTTACTAACTTTTGCTGGTACCGCATACAAGAATTTTTCACTGACTTTTAAGACCCATGAAACTCTCGGTGATTTTAAATTTCAATGACTTGTTTCAGAGTAGTTCTATGAAAATTTCATTTCGATTCAAAAATCCACGCATACCTTTCATCATGGCTAAATAAATACTGTTTCAGAGTGGAAATACTTCGAAGAACGACTGATAAGCTAAGTATAGCGATTTTCGTTGTTTCCACAATTTATATCACTTGGTAAAGGTTTTATATGTCAAGGGTCACTAACTGTACCTACGTCATATGTGCATCATTTCATAATCACCACTTGAAATGTCGCACTAAGCTGTTTTGTTCAGAAATAACTATATTAACAGTCCTTGAAAATATGAAGAGTACTTTTTCGCACCTATAATGAAAACGACAATGGCCCTTAAATTTCTAATGAATAGTGCAAAGAAGTTTGGGATTGAGCTCAACAACAATGTGTAAAAAGATCATCCAGTGCTTGAGGAAGATTCATTGTAAACCTAGGGGTTAGTTCATGAATCAGAGGGCTTGTAGGGTCGATCGTACTTAATTAGGAAGTACCTCCGGGTAAGTTACGGTTGGGTTGATTGCAAATCGCCGCGTTAAATGCGAAATTTTGATCGCAAACTCGGCTTCTTCACCTCCCTTTCATTACACTAAAAGCTACATGACCCCCTGCTGATACCACGGTGGAAACACTATCTTTGATCCTAATTCCGCAAGATCTTCTGTATGGGTACACATCGTTTCTACATATTGCTTCGCATATCTTCCTAATCCAACGTCGTAGAATTAATGACGGTATAATGGGACATCGTATAATTAATGAATGATGCGCGGAAATGCTCATCGTCTTTTTGATAGTTCCAAAAAAGGGTAATACTTGATCACCGGAGTACTAATGATTATTCCAATGAAAATTTCGGAGGAAGAATGAAATAAAAAGGGACATTTTTGGCCATAAAAATTTGAACTGGAAGTTGAATTCTTCTCTTGTTGAAACTTTTCGACACTTTTTTATCTTCTTCCTCTTCCACTGTGCAGCTTCTTTCTCAGAGTAACGAGTCCAGACTATAAAGTACTAATTTTAATCATATAATTTAATTTAAAGCAGCTCTACCTCGATCACTGTCCGCAAGCTGCTCTATCTCTGGCCACATTATCCCCGCGAATTCACCAACAGTTCTCGTGGTGAACCAGAGCTCATGTTTTTGCTCTCGGTTCACAATTTTCACATATAAATTTGATGAATTTTTTTGGTCAACCGAGCAGGGCGTTGTCAAAATGCCAAGCCAGCTAACGGTGCATACCTATATGCAGTATAGTGCACGTCTGCCACTCGACCTTTTGTTGGATTGATGAATAGCGCGGATCCATTCGCCGAAAAGCGGATCTCTCGTGACCGATGATTACCTGGAATTAACCGAGCCAATCAAACCCACCGAGTCAATTGCACGAAAAGAGTATATATGTATATATATATATATTTTTTTTTTTTTCAATCTAACTCTGATACAGATACCAAACGCGTAATTTATGCATAGGCTACGATAACGTTCATTTCTTTACATTTTTTTCCAATTTTTTCCGTTTTTTTTTTGTGTGCTGCCTTGCAAGATAACCGGATGTGACAACCGTGTAATATAATTATACGCCCGAAATGTACGACTGAAAGAAGTAAATAAGAAAAGAGAAAAAGGGGAAAAAGATTAAAAAAGTATCACGGCCGTTCATCCACTCCCTTCTTCGTCGTGTAATTAAAGCGTCACTCTCAAACAACTTGCCGAGAACTGACAGGAGAATGTAAAAAACTAATTCTTCAGGAATCTTAGCTCCCTAATTTTTTTTTTTTTTTTTTTTCGTAGAAAAGCTTTGTGCAACCTTTCACGACCATTTACATTATCTGAATTTTGGGGTCTGCGGGAAGGCTAGTCAACGACATTGATTGACTCTCGAAATTTATGCTCAATGGTCTTTATCATGCTTCATGGAATTCGAGGAATAATTTCGTCCAGATTCACAGCGAAAAGCTTCACCTCAAAACATGTTTTGCAGTCATTTGTGGATAGCTGATAGAACAAAAAGGCCCCTAAAGATTTGATGAAAGGAATCGATCGAATGCTTAATCACATCGATATTTGAGAATCCTGTTCTCACTCGACTCCATAAGTAAGTGAGCCAATCGAATACAGAGATTGAGATCGTTGATTGTAAGTGAAAAGTTAATTCCAAGCGTATTTCGATAGGATTCCTTTCGTGCATCGGTCTACTCAGGCACGTCTAGCTAGCTGGATGGTTTGACCTGGTTTGTCCCATTTTACTCGCTTTTTTAAAGCTCTACAATTTTCTTTTCCTATCGATTTACTTCGCACACTTTACCGCTGTCAATTTTCGCACTTCTACTTCGGTTTACCTTTTTTTATGTCTCTTATTTTCTTCTTCTTCTTCTTCTTCTTCGCCTCATGACTAGTCACGGTTACCCGATTGAAATAAGGCAAGCGAAAATAATGCCTCGATGAATCCACACGACCCCAACTTATACTGCTCTCTTTTCCCTGTAGGTACCCACTTCAAGGGTAGAAATTCCCCACCTATACCTTATTCCTATACAAAGACCCCGCCATTCTACATCCCATTCCACAGACCGAGACAGACGTCCCTTCAACGTCGTTATCAACCATGAAACATGGAGCTTCCAGGCGTAGAATGTACAGGGTAACTCGTTTGATTTACTTGCGGTGGTGGATTCTTTCCTCACAATTAAATAGTCCCGGGAGAGATGACTGCTTCATTTTATAATACAGAACAATTTGAAAAAAAAAAACGAAAAAAGAAAAAAGGGATGCTTATGATGGGCCATAAATATTATTTAAATTACATTTTCTCTTGAGAAATTGATCGCTTCTTTTTCGTATGGAAAGAAAAATAAAATTAGAAGAATAGAAAAAGATTCGCCCCTTTTCTACATGGTGAAAAAAGATGCGATGAATCATGGGGAAAGAAATTCGTCTGCAATTTTCAATCAGATATCGAAATCAATTATTTGAAAACTTACATGTTTCGCACACTGATAAACGAGGGAATAATTAATATTATTTTTTCCAACTATCGCAACCCCCGGCCCTTATATTATTATATGAGAAGTGGTTTAAGGAGGAACATCAGCTTCATGAAAATGGTGACAACTAAATGAAACTTTCAGAATATATTCTTGAATATACATTCGATGGCCTCTCAAATTTTTGAACAGTTTCATTCAGCCATTTTTTAATAAATAATTTGCAAACTTTGAATGTTTTACACGTGGTCATAGGGAATAACTCGTCGGCCACATCTTTACATATTCATAGTGAAATGAAAAATGGTGATAGCTTAGAAAAAAACTACCACTGAACAGCTCAAACAATCAAGGACCTGTATGCAAAGTTAGAGGTGTTTTCATTCTGCCATTTTTCTATAATTAACAGAAACTCTCCAAGAAATGCGATATTTTGACGTTTTTTATGCCGAAGCATGGAAAACGCGGCAACACGGGTTCATCAGCTGATCGCAGAGCGCTCGTATAACTCAAAATCATGGCACACTCGTTGTGAAGGTACGGTGCTGTACTTTGTGTACATAGTGTTGAAATCGAAAATGTTGTAGATGATATTTTGAATATTTTTATTATCTCATTATATTTGTTGTTCGAATCGCATTTATATTATATTTACTGTGAAACGAATTACATTCTTATAAACAATTAAACGTATATTATGAAATTATTTGTGACTTTCAAGATAACTGATGACTTTCTGAAGGACATTCTTACTTTTGCTGATACGAGGTTTGTTGTTAACTTTCTCAGAAAATAATGTGACGATTCCATCTTCGCCCTCAGTGGCAAATATTTCTTTCAATTTGGCCATTGTCACATTCTCTCCAGCTAGTTTTTCGCGCAAAGGAACTGATATCACTTTCACCAAAGGGCGAAGAGTCATTTTAATTGCCGTGAGACTGACCTCTTTTTCTTTTTCATTAATACATTCGTCAACAGTATGACTCTTGGATATTAAGTACTCAACTGAAAACTCGTGCCTTACAAACGTTTCTAATAAGTAAATATCAAACGCTGCATCATGAGCTTTTTTCGCTGCGTCTTCAACAAGTGGTGAGACTAATGTTACAAGTTTGCAGTCGCCTTTTTTAAATTTTCGTCCTGGAAATTTATCTTTGTAGCTGATGAGAGAGCATACAAAGCCAGCAACAACTGATTTGAAATCGTCCATTAATGATAACTTCTTCAAATCCCGCAACAAACGAGAAGAATCGAATGCACAATTATGTGCTACTAAGATGCAAGGCTTTTGGAATTGCGCTAAAAAAGTCAATAATTTTCCTAAAACTACTCTCAATGGATACGTTGTTACTCTAACTCCGTGTAAGTAGAGTTCTCCGCGGTTGTTCGTTAAGCCATTAACTTCAGCCGCTCTTGGATGAACTGGTTGAATAGGATTGACGTAGCAATTGAATCGAAGAGAACCTTTCCCAGCCGCGATTTGCAAGATGTCACAAGTTGAACAGAGACTTGAAGTCTCTAGATCGAAAAATACGATTTCATGTTTCTCTGATGTATACTCTGTAGAGAAAGAATAATCGTTTAGAAATGTATGCTCTCCATGACCATCAGCATTTTCATTATTGCAGAGGTTGACGGCAGGTGTGCTGAGTAATCCAACGTTTGATTGATATGTCACTCCTTCTTTTGACTCATTTTTGTGGCGAAGCTCTGTCCGTTCTTTTTTCAGCTCAATCCTCTTCCGTTTGAATTCAACAGTTTTAGCCATGGTTCTTTTACGTGCTTTAATTACTTCTATGAAATTGATGTAATTTGTCGTTAATTCGCCAGCATTCAATCGCAACTTTTCACAAACAAGTTGAATGTATTTTTCACCCAGATTCTTTTCAGCAACGGCAGATGCAACTCGGAAGTCCATTGATTCACTTTGACTATAACAAATAGGTTTCGGTGCCTTTCGAGATATTGCCGAATTTAAGCTTTCATTTGCCTGGCTCGAAACAGAGAAGGCGAACTTATCTGAGTTCGTTGCTAGGTCGTTAAAGATTTTAGTGAGTTCAAAATATAATTGCGGGTTTGCCAATCCTTCGCCAATCGTTTTGTGGGTATAATTCTCTGGGTCATGTTTGTATCCACACCAAGAATTCGTCACACAACCGTCATGATTATTGAATGCGTGCTCAGGAATATTTCTAACGGCAGTAGCTAGCGCCACACTATCACCGTGATGCTGAGCTGTTGCATATGTGAAGCAAGTGAACAAATAGTCGATGGTTCTGCCATTCAGCTCTTTATCAAAATTTCTGGTCTTCAACAGTTGGTATAAAATTTTTTTCAGCCCTTTGTTTAAATGATTTCTGTCCGATAATTTAACAATGGGATGAGAACTATTAGCTCGAATAGCTGCGATCGCACAGCTGTCCTCATCGCCACATAAAATTCCCAATTGCAAGTTGTTCTCACTTAAAATTTTACTATTTGCCGCTATATCGGCTGCTAAATTAGCTTCCATGGCCTTAGCGCTTCCGGTGAAATTTTGGCGACAATCGTGGTCACTCTTAGGGTGACTCAATAAACACCTTTTGCAAAGTCGATTCCTCGTGCCATAGTCAATGATAAGTCCACTTTGTGTACCAAACATTGCTCCATAACCATTCAAGCTGTCGTAATTGCGACCCGAACCACGTTTGGACCAAGCCATATCAAATGATAGCATCAATCTGACTATACCCATGGCAGTGAGAAGATCCTTCGACTGTCGACCTATACATAATAAAATATATAATATACTCACTTCATTGCAATTCCCAATAAATATTAGTTATGCTGATCCTGGACACGAATTTTCATCAGCAGATTGTTATACAAAAAGAACAAACCTACAGTTGCACTTTTTCTGTCTTTTTCTCCACTCATCACTTCTGTCTCGTCGGTCGTTGAATTCGAAAAGGACTGAACGTCGTATGACTCACTGTTATTGCTTGAATCACTTTTTTGTGGATTATTATTTGGTGGCACACTATCATTTTGCTCAGTATTTTTTGATTGCGTCGTGACTAAATGGGGGACAATAAAACCTTTTCTAAGGTCTGGGGGCCTGCAAAGGTATGGGTCAAAAGGTATAAATCAAGTGAATTACGTCATACATATTTTTATTCATACAAATTCCATGAATTGTACACATTTCGTGATATACAGGTGTAATATTATGTAATATGTGGAATGCTATGTATAGATAAGAGATTATGTATATGTTTGATAATTCACCCTGATTTATCAAGCGCAATATGCAGACGTGTCAGTGTCACAATTTCATTGAAGGAAATTGAAAGGCTAACGAATATTGAATTCCGATATAGGTACAGTAAAGCTTTTCTTGACGAGTGTAAGGCTGCAGTACGAGCCGAATGCGAATGTTGCAATCACACGAGATTAGGAGAAGTTTTTCCGTCGAGTATTGTACAAAATTTTACTTTATAAGGTGTGAAAATTATCACATTGAGTAAAGTAAATTATTTTATGAAATTGCCGTAAATCGCCATATGTTTTACAATTTATAACGCCAATCATGAAACATCTTACAACATTTTTTCGATTTCATCTCTGTTCTCCAAAGTTAGTGATCGTTCAATTTTTGCAGCTTCGTGACAACTCTCCTTGGCTACTTTTTCTATTTCTCGTCCAACTAGCCGCTCGTAAAACTTGAATGTGCCTGTTACAATGGAATGCATGTTCAAACATGCACAAAACTTTTGTAACATTTTTAATCCACTGCCAGAATGTAGAACGCCTTGAAGAAAAAAATGATGTGTTACTCAATCAGTATCACCTGATGTGCGAGGAATCATCCGTATTAAAAGTTCATATATATATTTACCAATCACAGCCTTGAAGTTAACCTCAAAAAGCATACGTTTCGATTCAGCATTACGTATTTTTGGACTTGTATGTACAAAATTTTCCAAAAGACATTCATCACATTTGATATGCCAAGTAGATGCAAATCCATTGAACGTTTCATTGGTTATGTTGTCTAAGCTCAATGCTTCCTGACAACTTTTGCATCTCAGTCCATTCTTAACTGTCTCTACGTGAATCATACGATATCCTTGCACAACGTATGGAGCTTCTTTTTCATTCCTGTTATCTTCGGCAGCGGTATCTTCTTCGGTTTTAACCTTCTTCGAGTCTGCACTGTTATCATCAAACTTGTGCTTTTTCCTACTCTCTCCAGCTTTTTGCTGAGCGATTCTTTGATTGTGGATAGCTTCCGATACTCTTTTGCCCTTCCAGTAAAAGACACCAGCATTGGAAAAGTTTGGCATGACACACGTAAAGATATTCGCACTTGCAGTGAGAAATTATTGTTTACTCGTACACAGCCATCAACATAACGTCAAAACGTCAATTTACGTGAATATCGAGTCGCGAGTCGTTTTTTTTCTCATAGCTCAATACTACCAACCCAGAAACGAAAAATGCGGTGTTGTGAAACCTTGCAGTCTCAATGTAGATATTATAATTAATTATAATAAATAATAAATCACGATATAATATGTTTGTATCGGTGATATATTACTTGTATATCAAAATCACTTCGTTTGTACTGAAATAATTTTCGGAAATGTATAAATTATAAACTCAATTTTTACGTTGTAAGAGATGGTAGCAGCCGTAGACACAATTGACCCTCCCTATGAATTTCCCCTCACGCGCGAAGCTGATGTTCCTCCTTAATATAAACGTCGTACCGGAGAGAATCGAGTGGGACGAAGTCGTTTCTTGTTCTCCGACAAAAGAGGAACCCCTTTTTTTAATTCGTCTGGTAAATGTCCGAAGCTGAGAGTCGTCATACTTATTTTGGGACTTTCCTGTGCCTGTTAAGCCTCGACTTTACCTCGACAAACCGCGAGACTGAGGTAGCCTCAGCTTCACAGTAAAATATATGACTAGCTATATTTAATTTTCAAACTTTCAGACGATTATTGTCCGCGCCTATATCGTGCGGGTAAAACGAACATTACGCGCAATGAGTGCGAATATTTTATGCGAATTGATCACCTCGATGATGTAAATAATTGATGAATATAATTCGGCTGAAAATTTACATAATCACAACCTTGACTGATAATTCTCAATGGAATTTCACATAATTTCATCGAATTGACCCGAAGGCCGTTCAAATACCTCCGATTTTTCGAAACTAATAAAAACCTGCTCTTGCGTTCCGGTCACGATTCATACGAAACGAGGGAGGGGTTGGTGTAAAAATAACAACTCGTGATTTAGAAGCCGAATTTAAAGAGAATAACTCACTATAACTGTAACTGTCGTAATGTGTCTGATTGTAAGCCGGATAGAAACGGAGGGAAAATATAGATCTTTCGAATAGCGCAGTAATGGAAGGTTGATATGGCCGAGGTGTATCTAGCTGTAGGCAGGTCTATAAAAAGATTTCGAATATTACGTCGTCTAAAAAGATCCGAGTTTGCTGCTCCAAAGAACACATTTCAGTACGAGAAATGCGGGATAAAGATTCCCGATTTTCCTCCTCGCAGTTTGTGTACCCGGAAAACGGAAAGTAGATGGAAGACTGCGAAAGACAAATATAAAAAATAAAACGCCCAACGATTTCCGGACAAGCGAACGAGGCCTTTCCAACTTTCACGGTTTTGCCAAAGGCTGAGGGTTTTCGCGGTTACAAAAATTACTATCTTGCCGGGGGATGACACTTTCAGAAGTTATATTTTTTCTTTCTGAAAACTTACTTCGCTTTTTCCACTTCTTATCCCCCGCGTCTCTAAATCAGCTTTCTTTTCACCCTCCCGCATGTATGTATGTTTTACAGACAAATACCGTAGGTAGTACTATAGTATAACTTTCCCTTAGTTTTGCACCTCGGATTTATGCCACTTTTCTTCTCCTCTCTCTCTCTCTCTCTTCTTTCCAGTATTTTACAACTTTTAATCCCCACATCAGAAATCCGAACCTTCGTCACTGACTTTCCGTTTTTGCATTAACGAAGTTTAACGGAATCTCATTCTACCCGTTTAAATTTATAAAACACCGACCCCTACGTCCATGTTTGACGAGTCAAAAAGGGCACCAGCCCAGTTCGGACGCGAGTGATTTGGCGCTTGGAATGACGTGGGCAGAAGTTGGAATTTGTTTATGAAAAATGAATAATCAATCCTTCATCCGTGGTGGGTAGCACCTACCTACGTCTCTATTGCTGTATCATTATGTATTATGTATCCCCAAAGCCCGAACAGTTGACAAACTAAACGAGGTTCGAGTGAAATCTGAGTAATTAATTCAGGCGGTTATTACGGGCACTCTATTCGAGTTTGTGACGTCATATCCGATGTCCAATATCGAGCAGAAAATCCATGCAGAATATTAAGGGAAAGAAAAATTATATCCCCGGCATGGTATAGGTAATAAGCTCGTTGAGTTTTGAAAATCGATCAGAACCTTTGACAGTAATTAATCATTTCATACTGACGAATCTCGGCCGAGGAATGACTGTGGAGTTCGAATCCCTGGACGTCTGGTATCAGGAGGGTTAGACGAGACCGGCACTCCGAGTGGCGAATAGTGACTAATCAATCTTCCACCCTATTTAAGACGTGGCTTGAAACGGCAATCTACTCCCCTGACTCGTGCAGCCCCGTGGATACAGAGTTGAAGTAGCTGATGGCCCCCCTAGGTACTACGGACGGAATAAGAAAGCAAAAAATTTTCATGCACGAATAAACGTTTCGAAATGTCGATCATCCTTTCAATACATACTATACACGTATGGAACGCGTGGAAAATGTGAACTTCTCACTATTTTCGCGGGAGAACAAGACATGACTTGGTATCATGGAAGTTGAATTCATTCAACTATTCGATCTATGCATCGATACGCGTTAGATATCCAGAATTTTATCGACAGTATCAGCGATTGCCAAGTCAGCACCCTCGAAAGTGCATCGCTCACGTTCCTCACTCTAGTACGATGCAGATTCCTCATGGATCGTTCGAGCTGATCCGTCTTCAGGGAAGGCAGTACAACCCCTGGGGATTCTAATAGATCGAGTAGCAGCTACAAACACTAGAATTTGAATTATTCCCATACGTCTATGCTCCCGTTTTTACTTGGCTTGATGACATTTTCGTTTGACATGCGAATAGCAAGCAACTGAGCAGCTGGATCTTCGAATACTTCCGAATGTGTTAAACGGTTATTCTCTCAATGCCATAACGATTTTTGGAAACAAAATCTGCTCTTTCGCCGTCGTAATCTTTGTCGCAAAGTTACCGGAATCCAACAGAAGTTAGGGTGGCTAAAAACCCCTCAAGGGATGGGGAACGAAGGAAATAACGTCAGGAGTCGTTTCCCAGTTCCGCGAGCTTTGAGGGTTTGGTGTTACCCGTGCGTCTTGGGGTATTTCGGGGCACCACCGGGTTCTATCGAAGAATCTAGTGGGTGGATTCTTCGTTGATCCTTAGCGGCCCAAGACCCTGAGACATCTTGATCGAGCCAGCAGCATGCCGTGTAGCCCAAGGGTACGCTTGAGCACGTTTAAAAGGGCCAGCCAACAATCAGTATTGAATCCCCTGAGGCGTTTGTAGTCACATCAAAGCCACATCCATCCTCCACATGGTAGATATAGTAATAGTAACGTATGTATGTATGTATGTATGTGTGTTACATACGTAGTACATGCTACATAGTGTGTCCTAATTCTGGCTAAAGAAACTTGATTAAACACGTATGCAAAGCACGTATAATAATAGCAATTTGTTACAGCCAGAGAAAATAACGTTCGTCTGGACCCGAGGGGTTAAAATGATAAATTATATTATACCCTGCACCCTTACGCGATATAGGTATTCAGATCTATTTTCTTATTACTCTGGTTCATGATTCAGGATTAGACAAATTGGTTCTAGCAAGTGACGAAGGTAGGGCGTGAAGGTAACCCGCGAGCTTTTCTGCCCTGTAAATAAATTGGTAAATATTGTCACCGTCAGCCTGATTGTAAACTTGAACGGTGACACGGTAACGTTGAATCCGGTTGGAAGCTGGATACGCGATACCATCTCCAATCTTCGAATTGATTTTCGTTTAAGTTATCTCGATGCTTCCGTCGAGAAAGGCGCCACGAAGGGCGCCAGTCGGAGGGCTGATTCACACACCCGCATAGATAAGGACCTTCTTGGTTGCTTTATAGATAGATAAGATTGAGAGGATCGCGAGGAGGATCGTATATGTCTATACTTACCTTATACTCCTTCGTGCAATTTCAAGCTTCACCAGGCAGCTACCAGCCCCTGTAAAAATCCTCCAGTCGCACGTCTATTCTCTTCAGAAAAGAACAAGTTTTTAGCTTTTCAACAAACTTTACTTACTCTATAAATAAGCGCGCTAATTAGTTGTCCTTTAGCTCACACCGAATGCAGGTTTTCTAATGGAGAGAAAAAAAAATATCGAAAATCTAGTGGAATTGAAATTGTAAGCCTGTGGTCGATGTTAATCAAATATTGTAGGTACCATTAAAATGCTGAATCCCATCCTGTTTTGTAATAATGATCGTCTCTTACGTATTAGAGTCAGATCCTATTTCGCAAAGCTTTGCAGGATGGGGTTGAAATCTTGGGATCTTGTTAAGGGGGCAGCCCATACAATGGATGAAAAAGTTTCAACGAACCAAGATGAGCTAGATACCTTTACCCACAAAGAATGATGTTGTGAACCATTATTACGGCAGGCTGAACGCGATCGCGATTCTCGTGATTTCGTGGGTCGTATTTATTATTTCCTTCACGTGTGTAGGCTGCGGATAAGTTGAACGAGCGTGGAGCCTATTTCGACGAAAAATACCAGAGTGTGTGCAAGATGATGATCACGCACACGGCACAGCAGGGGCCACTGGGATTTACGAGCTAATTTCGATTATGGTTGCTCTTTACCGCGGGAGATTGATGTTAATTAAGCATAATAGATCATCGCAGCTACTGAGGGAATATAATGAAAATAAATTGGAATAGGCATTTGCTCGACTTTCGGGCTTTCAATCCGCGAGGTCCCTAATGAATTTCGAATTATTCTTCACATTTTTTCGTACCAGTTTTCCAAAATTCTTGAACTTTGTTTTTGTTGATTTCAATCATCTCTCCTACCTGATGTTGAATATGGATTACTACGTGGGGCAAAGGCATTTCTAACGTATACTATATCCATAAAGCATCAGCTGCGGTAGAGAAAGTCCAAGCAAGGAGACAATCCTCGGAGGATTCTACGGTTGATTGATCGGCAACGGGTCATCTCGTGGCAGCTTGTTTCTAGCTCCTTGCAGCTTGTAAGCCCCTTGTTTTATTTATATTATACCATGGTCTCAATTTGCACGGTACAAAGTTCAGGGTTGAATCGATACGACTCAACCCTCTTTCCTTTCCTTTTCTTTTTCTTTTTCTTTTTCTCATTCTCTTCCTCCTCCTTCCCTCCTTCCCTCCTCTTCCTCCGCTTTCTCGCCGCTGTTCCTGCCTCGGGCTCAACTTCTTCCCGGTGACTTAGGGTCGCGATAAACGCCAGGTGCGCGGAGAATCCAAAGCAGTCTAGCACACCTTGTGCAGAGGAATAGTCTAACTACCATTTAACCCCGTTGAACGTGGTGGTACGAAAACCCCATACCCCTGAATCCCTCTTCAACCAAAGACATTTCGACTGACCAGAACCGCACCAGATGCCATGAAGGTCTTGTTTCGTCCTATAGTCTTCCTCTCTATTCCCCAAAGTACAGAAACTGTGTCCCCAATTTTCGACGTTTCTCGATAGGTATGTACCTATGTACTAAATGGCGTCAACAAGAGCCCCGCAGCTGTGTAAACTCTTAACTACTAATTGTTAGTCATAGTCTAAGACTCTGTGCAGATGAGTGATGAATTTCGGGAGAACCTTCTCGCAATATACGTAAATAACGTATTACGTCCTAGTTCCAAAGCTCTTTGATGTCGAAGTGAGCTGAGCTGGCAAAGCGTCGTTTACGAGCTTAAATTGTGTTCGTATTTAGGTGTTCCGGGCCCTTGTAGATGATCCTTGAGAATAAAATGTTGAGTTTCTTTTTTTTTTTCATTTTCAGGTTGAACAAGGGCTGAAATTGTATAGAGCACACAAGCAGCAAGCAGCAGTACGAAAGTGGAGCGGGGCTCTGAAGAGTATACGACAACGTGACGACAAATTTACCCTTCTTGGATATTTGTATCAAGCCTACATGGACTGGGGTAAATACAGGTAATAATTCACGCATCGATAAATTTTCGATAACTACTTAGATACGACCAAAAAAAAATAATAGTTATAATAATAATAATAAAAAATACAAACACCCACACTGCAAGGGGGTGTAAGAATAAAGGCAATAACTCTACCATAGATTGTTCACGTCACCTGCAAAGATACCTTCAGGGTCTACTTGATCTGACGGGATGAGAAAGCGATTCACACCGAGCCTAGGGTAGAAGATAAAAGGGGTTGCACTTAACTTTGGACATAATTTTGCGCTTATAGTTATAATAATCGTATGGGTACTTTTTTGAAACGTTTTTTTCCTACCGGGAGTAGGAAAAAATAATTGGGCTTGAAATTTCGCGGTGAGGATGAGACTGATATAATTTTCGAACACGTACACTTATACCGTAGGTGTGTATATATATATGCTAAATGTGCTGCTCATCCGGTACGACGCGCAAATAGGCAGCGTAAACAACCCCTCATTGTACTAAGTTTTGAATACATTAATATCGTTTTACCTACGCTTCGCTGCTCGTAATTACACGAACGCTTATTACCAGCACTTGGAGTCTCGTCGTAAACCTGAACTTGCAACTAGGTATACATGTATGAGACAGATAATCGCGCAGATAAGAAGAAAAAGACTCTGCAATCGGTAATTACATTTTTGCGTCTTTTTTCATAATCGAAAATCAGAAGTACATAGGGGGTAGTATAGACTCCATTCTATTTTCACGGCAAGATTAATCGAACCATTTTATCGTTTTTCTGAAAACCGCAAGAAAACCGAGGGAACAGGGTGGGGGGTCAAAATTTCGAACGGCCAAAACGTAAACTGACCAAAATCTCTAATTTTGAAATGAGCGAATACCAAAATAACGAGAATTGCAATTTCAACATTTTTATTTCCGACAGACCACTGAGTTGAATAAGTGTTTCGTCGAAAGGTTATTTATCCGACAGGTCGCTAATTCGACAATGTGTTTTCAGATCATTACGAAATACGTTTCGAATGAGCAGAATATAGATTATAATGACATGGAAAGTTTATGTTTCCAAATCTGAAAATCGAAAATGGCTAATATTTTAAACAGCTAACAAACCAAACATAAGTATAGCGAGAACCAAAATTCAAAAGGAGCAGAACTCATAAACGCCAAATGTAGAAAGGTAAAAATCTCGAATGATAGAATTTTCATGAGCTCCTAAGTATTACTACCCTTATCCGGTAGCGTAGGAAACAGGAAATACCTGGAATAAGTGTTGCAGCACTTTCGCTATTTTGGCCCGTCTATGTGTAAGCGATTCGACATTCGGACCATTCGAGTTTTTGACCTTTCGTTTGCATGAATTCAAATTTTTAAACGGTCCTTAGATTGGCTATTCTAAAATAAAGAGCAGTCCAAATTTCGTATATTTGATATTTTCACTAATTGGATATTTTGCCCTCCGTAATCTTGTCCATTCTTAAATCGGTGCTTCGATTAAATTTGATTCTGATATTTCCGTATTCATAATGATCTTTCGTATACTTTATAGAGTATCGTAATATTGCCTGTTCTGAATTTTGCGTTTCGCTAATTTTGAAATTAGAGATTTCCGCCAGTTTACGTTTTGGACTTTCGAAATTTTTACCCCCACCCAAGGAACAAATAGAAAGTACGAAAGGGAGTGCTTCCGTTTCATGATAAACGAAAAGATTTATTGATTAGTTGAATTTACTCCAACTAAAATTTGATTCTGAAATCCGGTAGAATCAGATTGCAACAATGATTGAGAACTCAAAGTTTTCTATCGATCCTCGAAGTTCTTGTTCGTTTGAAGCCCTGTAGCGCGCAGTAGGTGTGCGAATTGTTGAAAAGCAATTACCGTTGGCTGTTATAAACATAAACACATAAACACGTCACACAAGCTTATCTGCGTCACTCGTAGTAGTAGCTCGTATAGTAATTACAAGGCATACTATAAGGGTCTTATGGATTCGACGACGTTTGCATTTAGAGTTGTAGTCGATCGATCCGAATAATCTCGGATTCGTAAAATGAAGGAAGGAGATTGTTGAATGGCACGTTGTTCCTGGAGCGGTACAATATGTCAGCAGCAGCAAAATTAAAGCTTAATCCATTGTAGGCTTTTGTCTGTATATATGTGTGCATGCTTGTGTGTCTGTGTGTGTGTATGGTGTTGCTCCAGTATAAGGTAAGAGCGAAGCGTACGCATTCGAGAGGAGTTAAACATTTCAATTACCCCCGTGAAGAGGAGAGTCTATTGTTTTCTCAAAGGGTCTACCGAACCCCTTTCTCGAGCTGGTTTCGCGTGCGACGAGTTAGGTCCATTAACACAAAATCCAAAATTGCCTGAATCCTCTAATTCCCTGTGTCGTGTTCGAAGCCTTCCGATATCGCAGAGATTCCATATTCTTCCATTTATTAACATTCAATTTTTTACCCGCCACATAAGTGCCCTATTCTACTGTCTTGCTCTCTGATAACACGAACAGCAATACCCACCCTTATTATACCTTTTTTTACTCGTGAGGAATGGCATTACAATGACGGACACAAATTGTTAGGAAATTTCGCCAATCTGGTGGTTGTTACGGTAATACGGAATGATCTGCACAACCAAATAGTAATCGTTCACTTATCGATGCACGTGTATTGATATATGGGTCGTTCTACAGCAGTGCAAACGGCTTGCCTATTATACAATGCAATATTTCATCGCAGATAATACTGGGAACTATCCCTGACCCATTGAATTGTGGCGAAGTTATAATGTTATGAGAAACGTGCATTTTCGCATCCCTGCATCGTAATGCCTGTATGCGATCGTATATGGGATATGGTAAGAGTTCGCAATAACTCATGGCTCTATACGTCTCAATCGAGCGAGTGTGCGTCTTCCCATCTCTGATATATGGGTATGACTTCGCCCCCAGGGCCCCAAGGCGTGCAGAACGAAAAGTCGGAATTTTATTTTTCCCTAGAAAGAAATATGGTGCGCTACTATGCCCCTGTTTCACCGGCAGAAAATGGGCCCCCAGACTCTGCAGGTGGATCCGCATGTTAGTTTACATTATTCAAAATTCATTGTTGGACGCATTACATCACCAGGGGCATTCATACACAGTCCGAAACATGATGAAATCCTGGCAAATGTTGTTGAGCTTGCAACGTGCTTATGATGGAATTCCTGGATTAGTAACGCGTGCGTGATCGATGTGTGATTTACGATTTGCGATTTGTGGATATAATTGCGCAATGTGTATCGCGGTAAGAGACCATAATCATCATTAATTAGTTAAAACTGCGTTAGATTCATAAATTTATAGCCAAACCATTCGGTTTAGTGGTTCGAGGTTGATGAGGTGGCAAAATACACATTTGCATAAGTAGAGTAGGGCATTAAATCAGGATATTAATAACGAAAAGGAGGGAATTTTGTATATCACAGCGTGATTCGCTTTCTTGAACGAAAATTGCCGCGGCAGACTTTACGGCGTTCTTAACCGGCTGTCGTTGTACTACTTAGCCTCGGTTTTTGCAACCTCGCAAAAGTTTAAATTCGTTATATTAAATGCCTCTGCTGTGATTTATACCCTCGTTATTTACCCCGTATACTATATATTATTCTATATACCATACCCAGTCCATTTTACGGGATGTAATTATTTCACAATGACCGAGCACAGGCTCCCCGCGCTCACTCGACGTTCACGCTAGTTTTAATAATGTCAAAGCAACACGGGTGCAATCGACTCGAGAGGGGCGAGTTTCGCTTGTATAGTTTCAACTCAGAGAGAAAATTGAGATTAAAAATACCCGAAGAACAGAGCAAAGAACGTAAAAGCACTTTTGTATCTCACTCATCAACCCTTAGAAATATTTCATGTCGAAAATCGCTTGGGGTCAATCTGGACCATATATGCACTTTAAGATTCGCCACGAACAGTTGAATAGGTTGAATGAAAATCCTCCAAATTTTGAATGCCGCTATTACATCACGATGATAATATACTGACAAGTTTCCGGGGTGGCAAAAATCGAATTAAATATTGGATTCGAAAAAATGGCGAGAGAGTTGGATCCATAAAGAGCTAATACATGGTTATAAATATATGTACATATGTGCGTTATACCTATATGTATAGAGGGATAGAATGTATCCTATTTGGGTTCGCTTGAAAGGGTGACATGAAAAATATTGAAAAATTGTGAGTAGCTCGTGTGTATCGTGGGGATGCAGCAGATGGAGGCGAACAGGTTGCCTTAAGATGTACATAAATAAGTAGAAGAAAAATATCTGTATACCTTAAAGTCTGCTACTTGAAATACGTGTGCAGCTGCCTAGATGTAGGTACATATACATACGTGTATGCATATACCTTAGATATTTCTATACGTATTTCTATACTCGTTGATATTCTGTGGTGAATCGAGTGAACCCTCCTCGCCCACTGTTCGATTTCCAAAGCCAATTCGAATCCCTATACGTAACATACATCTATTGGCTATATACCCATGCATGTATGTATCTATGCGAATATTCTTAGCAATATGTATACCCAACTTGTTTCTACAGGACGAAAGATTCTCCGCTGTTGGTATCGTGGAATTGATTTCCGTATTGTTTTCTCCTATTCTCTCTCACGTCTTTTCGTATACCTATATACCCCCTTCCTCTATCATTTCACTTATTTTCTCCATCCCCAAGCTTTCTTCTTTGCTACTTCTTATTTAATTTGACCAACTTCTGTCTTCTCCGCGTCCTGTGTCATCCTCACAACTACACAGATGTTTCTCGCACGGTTTTTTCGCCCATATGCCGAGGCCGGCCACGACTATCATATTATTATACTCTTGACCTTATACGTTATTAGACTTATCCTGGCCTGTCCGACACCTCGAAAAGCAGAACCGTCGCGAGGTTTGAGCGACATATGTATCTGTATAGAGATACAGTTCCTCTCCTGTTATTATTATTATTATTATTATTATCATTGTAGTTTTCACATTTTTTCTACCTATGTTCATCCCTCGACAGGTAAAAGACAATAAGCCTTGGTCGCGTTGCTACTTGACCACTTTTCTGCAGGCGTTTTATTATTTTCTCAAAGAAATGGGGCGGCAAACTGGCTGCTAGCTAGTTTTAAACAAGGACGTACACTTCAGACAGCGAGATACGAGAAAACTGTAAAACTAGAGAACTAGAGAGAACTAGAGAGAACTAGAAGAGGAGAGTTGGAGAGTGAGAAAGTTTGTCTTAACAAAGAGATTGTTAGTTGAAGATAGCTTTATTATACGCTAGTCGCAAAAC
Organism: Tenthredo livida; assembly: GCA_963992785.1. Taxonomy (NCBI): domain Eukaryota; kingdom Metazoa; phylum Arthropoda; class Insecta; order Hymenoptera; family Tenthredinidae; genus Tenthredo; species Tenthredo livida. Next base: position 36,308,998 of record OZ023065.1, read on the forward strand.
GCGCCCAAGGCTTGGCAACACGTTAACTCCTTTCCGCGCTATATAACTTCAGTTTACTTCACGAAGCTTTTCCGTCTAGGCTTGTCACATCGCTGGTTAAATCTAATCATAAACTCGTCTATGAGAGAATTAGAGAGATCTGATATACATACTGCATGTGAAGGGCGTGAGTTTATAGGATATCGGGGAAAAAGTTTATTCGACGAAACTTTGCGCACATGTATCTATAACACACGTGTGTGGTTGTTCAATTGCAATATATTGGAACAATTGATATACGGAATGTAATGTAATCAGGGTCTCTGGTCTTCATGGGTCTACACGATATGTTCGATCGACTAGATACTAAGAAAATGAAAATATAAATCAGCCACCGGTTTACTTACGGTTATTACCTAGGTATACAGTTTCGAGATTCGGTTGAATTTTTTGGAAAGATTCCAATTCAATCGAGCTCGAATTACAAGAGCGGCCAATTTCCCGTCGCACACATCAAGGAAAATTCAAGATGGCGTCAAAAGACGTCCTTTATCTTTCTGTCTCTTCCCTTATCTCCTTCCTTTTCCCATTCCCTTTCCTCTTCTCTCTCTACCTCTCTCTCTCTCTCTTTCACTCTCCTGCACTGATTTTTTCTTGACTTTTTCCTCCCTTTCGCAAACATATTCGCGGATTCGATCTCGGTTGCGTAAATATTTCGCCGGGCGGAAGCAATCGAGTCGAATCTTTATCTCCTATAGGTATACTACAGGTAGTTGAATATGAATCGATTCGCGAATTTGATCAAAAATTCTTTTTTTACCCCAACGTTAGATAAAAATTCTGTAACGAACTTGTTACAAAACTAACCGCGGGATTTCCTAGACCCTAACATCAGTCCATACACATAAAGTTGCCCTGATGTTGTTTCTACCGGGTTAAACACACTTCTGTACCTGTTCAGAAGTTTGCGACAATATTAAAGAGAAAGTTTTAACGAGATCCCAATGTGATTTCAAACACACGTACATCGTACTTCAACTACGACATACTATATGTCAACCTCGTTTAGTTAAAAGTGAACAACGACTGATTCTGACAATATATTATACAACAGTGAAGAATATCGTCATGCCTGACTGGAATCTAAGTCAAATCATCGAATTCGGTAAAGTTTGTTGATAAAAACAAGATAAAAAATGAAAATTCACCCTCGACGCTTTTGGCTTTTCCTTTTTGCTGCACCGAATCTCACATTCGATCTATATTTCATATGATATCGTCTCGAATTTCTTCGACATGTATATTACATATGTAATATACATAAGATGCGATAGGTAGGTACATGAGTGATGATAACTTGGTTTACGATTAAATCTGGGTACCCGCTGTATGGCCGTTGGGTAAAATGACGGGGTGTTAGAAAGTAGAATTTGCACTAACATGCAGAGTATGTATGCAAAGTATGCGGGTGTTTGTATACCTTGTCGTGAAATATGTATAATATATGCCTATATGTCTACCCATATCTGGATATAGACGTGAGGGTAGTATAGGTACTGCAGGGTGTAGGTACGGGAAGGGCGCGAGATCCTTCCAACGATAAAGGACCTTTGTTATACCGTGGCGAAAATTTGTAATTTATCATCCTATCCACCGAGCGTTACTGACAAATATGTTTTTCACGATATATCCCACGCTTATACTTTCGCTATCTATGTAGTACCTACATGTAGGTATACGTACTTATACCACCGCTGATATAAGCGAGGAAAAAAAACTCCTCGGATCTGTGAAATATTGATTTTCTTCAAAAAGCCTAGTTGTTATAATAAATAAATAAATTAACTATACAGCTGAATAGAAAATAAAAAATGAGTAATTCAAAGCGAAATTCACCCCTGTATAATAAATGAGACGTAATCTTTCTTCCGTTTCGTTGTCATTTATTGTCGTATAATATAATCTAATTGATAAATTAGGATAATTTTCCCAAGAATTTACCGCAGCACATTTATACTTAGGTATATCCTACTCGCGTGGATTCGTTTCCGGTTCAGGAGGAAGGGATAAGGAAAAGAAAAAAAAAGAAAGAAAAAAACCGCGTCAGCGTATATATAGTTTAATTTGTTGATTTATTCCTTTAATTAAGTTTATCTTGCTGGCTACGCGGTGGCTCATTTTTTTGCTCCCTTACCCGATCTTCAATCTCCCCTCTTGCTTTGACTCCTGCCTTGAGGACGAAGCTAATGGCAATTCAGTTTTTGCTCTTGAAACTTAACTTCGTATACGCGTGACGACGATCCTATGCTGATCAAGACGTCACGCAGTTACAAGGTTGCAGTCGAAACCCGAAATACCATTTTTTTTTTCGTCCCTTTTCCCCCTTCTCAAACCCCCACCGTTAGTTTCCTTTCTTTTCCCCCTTTTCAAAATGAATTACGTATAGTTTCCATGGAATCCTCGAATTTTTATCGCATAGGGATGTATCTTATCTGCCTTCGCTCCGCATTTTGGCAAGAAAACTGTTTGTCGTTAAATTTTTTTCTTACAATCATTATTCTTTCGCAGCCGAACTGCTCTATGAATATAAGATGGATAATTCTCGCAGAAGAATGATTGAATCGAGAAAGAGGAAAGTAAATAAACAAAGTTCTGCATAATTCAATGCCCTCGATTATTACGGAGCTCCGCGCCGTATCCGATGAAATATTTCTAGTCACTCCGGGTAAAACCGAAAGTCAGTAAAATCGATGAACAAAACTTGATCTCTGATATTACGCGATAAATGAGGCTTGGCTGCTCAGAGGTGGATTGGTGATGGTAGTGATGTTGTTGGCACAGGAAATAGCAGAGAAGGGTGTGAGAACTCTACTTAACCTATTGATCCTTTGAGAGGCAGCCATTGGCAGAATAGAATTGGAAGGGGTAAACAGCCCCTATTCCCTGTACCCTATGACGGGTGCTGCATATATCCTGCACCAGGAAATGATACCCCCAAGGTATTAGGTAGCAGAGAGATACCTGTTACCTTTACGCTGATACAAACTTAAACTGGTTCAATTTAGGGCTTATGGGATTACTGGGGAATATTGCTTGCAATATATGAAGATGAGGGAAGTTGCGGAAGATATTCTTCAACTCAGAAGTCATCACGATAGTGCTTGATAGAATAATGATACATTAATTATTTCAGAATTTTACACTACATAATTTAGTAGTTATGGATTTTTGAAATCTACGAATTTACCCCTAATAACTGGATGGATAATCACAAATCGCCAAAATTCTTTAAAATTTTATGAATGATAGTTCTTGATAGAATAATGATACATTAATTATTTCAGAATTTTACACAAAATAATTTGGTAGTTATAGATTTTTGAAATCTACCAATTTAACCCTAATTTCGTAAGATTTCGCTTCAATTGATACTAAAAAATTGCAAATTAACACTTATAAGTGTTCATTTATAACTAATTCAGCTATTTGTGAGGTCAAACATCCACTATACGATCGAGACCTGTAAATACAAGATTTGCCCATTTTGGACTAACTTTTTCACCTGACTGTCCATCCAGTTATGCCTTAAGTAAAAAATGAAATTTAGCTATTGTAGCTAAGTCCTAAGTTTTTGGTGTTGAATAATAAAGCGACCAAATAAAATAAGAGAATTGAACCTCGGGCTTTCTCATCTTGCCGAATTAGATATTTATGTTTTCTTACGGTGAAATTCTTGGCTGAATTTTCAGCCCCGTTTTCTCGGATCCCGCGAGTCATTGTACTGATTTACGCTTGAAAGGGGATTTCGCGAGACGGAGGCTCCGAGTAGGTACGTTCTCCTCGCAAGATACCAGAAGACTCACTTTCAGAAACTCCCTCCCATTCTTTCTCCTTTTAAATTCTTAAATTCCCTTGACTTTAAACTTTACAACACTTTCTCGAGGGGTCAAATATTTGACGAAAAATGATGAAATTTTATGTAAAATTTGTTTCCTGCAGCAATCCTCGAATTTCAATATGAATACATACAAAAGCGTTTCTTTCAGGGAGAGCATCGAATTCGCTCACAAGCAATTATGCATTTCTGAAGAGCTTGACTCTCCGAACATGAGGGCCGAGGCGTATTTGAATTTGGCCAGAGCCCATGAGAGGCTGGGAGCTTTGGACCGAGCGCTTGCCTACGCGAGACACAGGTTTGTCATCATTGTGTTAGTCGATAATTTTCCGAGACTGCTTTTGTCGGTGTGTAACGCTTCTAGCTTCGTAACGTCGCGTCGCGTCGCGTTCCCTTGTCAGTCCATCTCTCTGAGGCTTTACCCCGTCGAAAGATCACGCTTGAGGAGAGACGCGGTCGTTGGCAAAGGACAATTTCACACAATGGAAGATAACCAGATATTGCAGAATACTTGATAATTACACCTCGAGAAGACGTCTCGTTTCTCTTACAATACCAACATGAGAATAAGACGGTATCTCTTTCTGCATTCAACAGAGAATCCGGAGACTCAAATCCCACGTTCGATATATATACCGAGAGTATACGTGGGAACGCTTCATGGGACGCCTGCATACAGGCAACTAAAAAATTAAGCGATTAGGTTTTGTTCCCACATCGCCAATGGACCCGCAATGTGCGAAATGAAACCTAATCGCTGATCGACTGTTGAGTTGCCTGTATGCAGGCGTGTTCACTTCCCTATGCGAAGCGTTTCCACGAATACTCCCGGTATATGCAGCTGCGATATAAATCGTGCATAATAAAAATGCCAACAGTTTAGGCAACTCAATATACTAAACTCCGTTTTCCCTGTCATAGAAAGTCGTGTTTTTTCAAGCCCCTCATAATCCTGGCTCATCAATCGCCTCTGTTTCTGTCATTTTGTCTCGAGATTATTCTAGAGCACGCGTCTAACTCCCTAACGATTTCTCAGCAAGAGAACTGCCGGAAGCGGTGATATAAACTTGAGTAATATCTAGGTCGCGGCTTAATATTTGACGGGAAACTTGAATTTACCATATTTTATTAAAAATTTTACCGCCTCAATCTGAATAATGACTTCCTAACTTTACACGCAATACGCCCTGATGGCCGTAATTTCGTCACTTTTGAAAAACAAAAAACAGAATCAAAAATCAAAAATCACCACTGCCCCATCTCTAACCGTGTATAGAATTAACCATTCTCGTTACAGTTTGTTCAACGAGTGTGATCAATGTGCGACTGCTGGTCTGGTGCATCTGACAGTTGCTAGAGTTCACTTGGAGCTCGCTGGATTCTGCAAAGCTCTCGAGGCGTTTCAAAGAGCTCACAAAATTGCCCAATCTATTCAAGATCCGTCGCTGGAACTGCAGGTAAGTACGTTCCAAGTTTCTCTCGAAGTACAAAAACGCGAAATGATGCCTTCCTCATTTGCATGCTGTAGCAGGTATATAGCGAATGAATAACACTGAAGGAGGGAATGATTGAGAAAAATTTCAACCCTTATATATCGAGGAACGATTTTCTCCATAAATCGTTCCTGCAGTATTATGCGAGAGAGCTAACGGGGCTCAAAATTCCATCGAATACCCACCACCTTTAGCCTAGGGATTTAGACCAGGAAACTTTACCAAGTTAAAGCGCTGATTGCACAGGAGAATGATAAATGTTTCATCCCAACACCCCGTCCAATCGACCAACGCTTTTACCCCCCAAGGAATTCTTCACCTGCAGGCTTTAGTCTAACGGGCTTTTAATATTTCCCATGCCAACTTCTAAACCAGCATTTGAATTTGCTGAAACACTTTCTTTGGATTCTAGGATACCGTTTCTTCCAACTTGTGTATACACAATTGTTTGAATAATTAATGAATACCTCAAATCCTTACATTCGTTGTTATTCTTTCTCGTTTCAACAATTTCAGGTATACGTTGGATTGTCAGAACTTTTTAGCAGGCTACAAGATGCTGACAAGAGTGCAAGGTATGCGGCAAAGGCTTACGATTTATCCCGAAGCTTACAGCTGGGAGATTTGAACTCGAGACATCACAGAGCAGCCCTTTTACAAATGGCCGCTGCTTTGAGAAAGCAAGGTGAACTCGGAGACGCTCATGATTATTGTTCGGTGAGTCCTCCCTGCATACTGTATAGCAATCTTCATCTTAAATCTGCACCATCGCGTCTCCGATAGCTAAAATTGTACATCAGGGTTCCCAAAAGGGGGAAAAACCAAATGACAAATAACAAGAGAAAAAAAATCCTCCGGAAAAGCGCCCGACCCGCAGCTTCCTTTCAAACTTTTAAAAAGAAAGGAACATAAGCTTTTGTTAATTTTATTCAGGAAGCAACTAGATTGTCCGTTGTATCCGGTGACCAGGCAAGCTACGCTCGGAGCATACGAATAATGGGTGATATTTACAGAAAAAAGTCTGACATAAATGTGAGTTTTAATAGTTAAGATATATTAATATTAAAATGTTCATCGAACGGCTGCGAAATATGTATTGAATACGATATATGATACGATAAAAATTAAAGGCTGTATTGTGAAGAGGGTTGAAGCCGATTCCCTGCAATAGATAAATTGCGTAGACCTAGAACCCAGTGCTTGTTCCGTTTGTGTTTAATTAACTCCCAAAGGGGTAGTTAGCCTTTAGTTGCCAAGTCGTTACAACTGCATGGTGGTAGAGCGATATCAGCGTGAGATGAAGTTGGACGTCTTGCAGAAGGCGTTTCGACAATACGAAAGTGCTATGGGCTCAGCGGCCAGCACAGGCGATCGACTTTGCCAAATGGAAGCAATGGACGGGGCTGCAAGGTGCCTAGAAGCTCTTCGCCTTCAGCACAAAATCTGCAATTGTCGTCCTCTCGAGTTCAACACAAGGCTTCTTGAAGTCGCGGGTTCGGTGGGCGCGAAGGTACGAAAATCCCATTTATGTATTCCGAAATTGACTTTGCGCGAATGATAATCATGAACTTGACTATGTAGCCGTTAAAACGAGGATCTGCTTTTGACGACGCATCAGCCCGCATCAGTAACTCTTTATCACCATTCGCGACGTTTGTTAAATTTTGCAGTTGCTGGTGAGAACAGTCAGGTCAAGATTATCGCGAATTTATGGTTCACTTGGCGACGAGGAGCAGAGAGGTCATCACGAACGACTGGCTGCAGCTATGGAAGAGGATTTGGAATTGAGATGCGGAGGATGCAGTGAGCCGTTTGGCTTGGAGGCAGACTCGCTCGAGGCTTTGCCATGTTCGCACATCCTTCATGCAAGGTTGCTAAATTAATATTGAAAATGAAATCACAATATCAATTGCATCGTTTTCTATTATTATTATAAATTATTGCGCAGGTGTGCATACGACATCTTAAAGAGGCGTGATAAAAAGAAGAAGAGGCTATGCCCAGACTGCCACAAATCGGTTAGCTCCAGGCTATATCTGCACTGCGAAGATCCTCATGGATTGAGCGCTCTAAACCACAGCTCTTTAAGCTTGGCTTCGCTCAGGGCAAGCAGCTTAGCCACTTTGGAAGATTGTCACGCGACTAGCAGCGTCTGACGTGATTAATTCTTCAATCAATTAAGAATTTTACTATTTAGTCAAACGATTGTTACATCGCGATAAATACTATCATTCACGTCATCGTTAGGACCTTCATGGGGATATCAATGACTAATGAAACTGTGTGGTAAAGCCTGAGTTTCCTATGCGATCAATCGGAAGACCTCAATGACGTTACAGGATTTTGAAAAATCGACGATTCTGCAGCGAGTATATTTCACCTGAATATCCTGCACGGTATAGGAGATTGTTCAGCTGCCAAAATAGTGCCAAAATTGATATTGGCAGACGGGGAAAATGAATTGCCGCACGAAATCTTCTAATCGTTGAATAAATCGTAACAGACGTTTTTTGATTACGGTTTAAATATTTTCGCAGAATTGAATTCGGGATATTATGGGTGTACTCCGGCTCTGCGTGTTACATAAATTCGTAAAGAACGTACTGTGTATATACCTATGCATATAGCATATACATAAGTGTGTGTGTATATAGGTATATGAATCGCGAACCCACAGCGATCCCTTAACTTATTCATTACGGTATTACCATGTATGTTTCGGGTCTGTCAGCGCGTGGAATGTGGATCGATTCATATACAGATTGGTCGACGTTCGCTAAAGGAAAAGCAAAAAAGAAATTTAGCATACGTAGGTACGTAGGTACGCTTACACTTTGGATTGATTGGCTTTCCTCGAGTTTTCGAGCCAAGAAAGCTGTAAATACAAAGATGAGATAAGAGAAGAGAAGGATAGAAGGGTGGGTATTCATGCTGGAATAAAAATTGAAAATGTAGACTTCTGCACTTAATTGGGTATTAAAATTCGTCCAATACCAGCTCTATGTGTATAAATGAATACTATTATTGGAAACTAATTGAATGGAAAAAATGAACACATCAATATTCATCACCTCGAATAACTCACATGAATGTGAACGAAATGATTATTAAGTATATACACGTTGCCAAAAGTAATATAAAAATAAATTATGTTAATATGAATATGATCCTAATAGCTTATTCAATAAGTATTTAAGAGTAATATGCGATGAATTCATTAATATATATATATATATATTATTATATAGATACGTTTACCTACTATAGGTATATCATATAATTGCGCAATATAAAATATAGTAGTAAAACAAATTTATTTTGTTAATTAAAGTCGCAATATCAGAGAATGTTATTATATGAATACATACATTTATTATATACGTATATATATATGTATATGGTTGATTATCTGTTTACAGATTTCATTATATTATATTATATTATTATATAGGGATATGTTCAGATTAAAAAAATAAAACTAACAAATAATAAGAAAAAAAAAATGAAAAAATAGTCATAACCGTGTAACCTCACAGTATAAAACAGGGGTAAAAGCGTAGAAAAGTTCTAAAAGAGCTCACGTACACATACACGTATTCACGAAATATAAGAAATATTTTTTAATAATTTCCAAAACTATAATAATATCGACGCTGCAGTACATACTACATATATTGTAGATCGAAATTCTCGCAATATTACTGACTATCAATTAATTATTGAAATATTCGCGAGACTGCATATTACGTATAACTTGATCAAAAGATAAAAGCCCAGATGGAAAAATCTTTCGGAAAAAAATAAATAAAAATTCAATAAATCAATATAAGATGAAAAATGGAAAAGAGAAAAACTGAGACCCTATAGCGAATACAATTATCAAAATACATATTTCGATCAGTCAGAAACTAATAACTATACCTATAAACTATTGTAGATATTATAATAATGTAATAATACCTACTCGGTGATTATATATAGCGAGTATTCGGGGAACAAAACGGCGGCGTATTTCCTCCTGAATAAATTGTGCCGAAATTAATGAAAAAATAAAAATAATAAAATAAACAAATAAATTATATGAAATAAAAATTAACTATGTAATTATAATAATCATCCATACCGTAATGTTGGCATTAGTGATATTACTAAATCGGTATACGAGGAATGAGGCGAATAAAATTAGATCATTGGTTGTTGACGACTACTTATGTAAAATTAAGTAGTAACATAATAAACCATCAAGTATTTATTCGAACAATTTATTTATCATTTCGGCTCGAAGAAATTTACGCGTACCTATATAACGTTATTTTATATTATAGAATGAAAATAAAAATGAATTTAGTTTTAGTGAAATTATAATATTTTTAATTATTATACCTATTCTAAACGTGTATAATTGGTCTTAGGGCATGGAATTAATAAGCTTCCAACTTATTCCGAGTACCGAGTGACTGTTTTGGTATTAATTTTGACGAAGGCATTACTATTAATATTATTATCATATTATACAGCCTATTTATTATACAATTATGTAATAAATTATAACACAGCCTTATATACGTCACTGCTGTAGATATAACACTCGAAATCTTACAGTTAGACAAATATATACGTAGGTATGTGTATTGAGATGTGCTTATTTTCAGAGAAAAGAAAATTGATCTTCAAAATTGTCTATACATAGGTAAAAAATTGCTTTTGATCAACATGGCCTGTAATTTGTTAGATAAACTTTCGAAGGTTGATTCACTGTGAAACGACGATTGATTTACACGGAAGTAATGTGTTTTGCGTGTTTGTAGGAGTTTTGGGGAAAATCTTATTTTTCGCAAATTGAGCATATCTCTCAACCCAGACAGCACAAAAATAAAAGTTGTCTTGAAGTCGTCCTATGGACGTCTAATGCGCCAATTTCTGACGTCTATATGTCTTACTTCTTCTAAAAGACGTCTTATGGACAAAAGAAGGTCTTAAAGGGGCGCATTAGACGTCCATAGGACGACTTCAAGACAACTTTGATTTTTGTGCTGTCTGGGAAAATACATACTTCGCATCCTCCCGATTTCTTTGACAATCCAAGATAAGTTTTAAGTATATTGAAAGGAAATTGAATTTTGAATGTTGATTTTTCTATATATATCCACTAAAATGAAACCAAATCGTAAATAATTCAATGTTATACCTATAGGTATATCCATTGTCCATGTAACTTGCAGTTTGATTTTCGGTGCAACGATTAGTGAATTAGTTACTCTCAGAATTAGCTAGATAATGAAAATGATGCCTAGTCATATCTAAATTATCGTATTAGGTGCGAATTAAAAAACAGCCTTTCCCATTTGTGGCCGAAAAATTTCTCTCTCGTATACTTAAACTTCATTATATTTCATTGCAGATTGAGTCATGACTAATACGTCTTTAATATCATTTTTTCTACTCTGCTTGATCGTTATTCCGCTGTAAATTCCGAGTTCCGACCACTGAACGGAACCGATATTTTAAAGATATAGAAACCTGGTTTGTCTCATTTGTCTTGAATAAGCACGTTTTTGTACTTTTATACGAGAATTGATTTCAGATATTGGAAAGGCTGATTTGGAGTTTAGATTTCGGATTGTTCAATTATACCTATAAATACGAGTAAACTCTCTCTATATAAATTTATGTGATCTATTGTCACCGCAATGTATGCACAATCAGTCAAGAATACAAAGAATCACAATGCACGTATAGTTCATCTACAAGCACAGTGTACGACGAGAGGTAAAAGAAAAGAAGACAAAAACACGATAAGAGAAGAAAAAAGAGAAAAAAATAAATTAAATTAAAATGTTAATAGGATGTAATAAAATTATGAAGAAAAAAAAAATTATTAAATGACATGCACAACGTTATTGTAAGCACAGCATACATACTAAATAAATTGGTGAGTTTTATCGTTGTATTTGTTATAGGCCCAATTACAAGTGTAGATAAATACTTCGATCGCTAATTGATAACGATTAACAATAATATAATAAAGGAGAATATCGTTTTGAAAAGTTGTTGATTATTTTTTCACATCATCTTTATCAACATTCCCTACCTATGTTCGAATTTCTAATTGTGTTCTTTCTGACGATTTTATAATTGTAAAAAAATAAAAAATAGTGATGTTTCGATACACCGAAACGGATTGATCTCGGAATCGATCATTCAGTTTTTCGATGATTTCGGGTTACATAAGAGAAATTAAAATTATGCGAATTCACTTCGAAATCAATTCTAGGTATTCGTTTCATTTTATTTTATTTCGGCGACTTACGATTAGTTCGAAACGAGAATATTTCTTTGGAAGCAGGTGAAATATAAGTAAAATGACCGGAAAGCTGCAATAGTTATGTATAATAATCAGGCATGGAAAGCCCCCGTCTTATCACGTATCTTTTGAGGTGATGTCCAATTCTGTGAAAGCCAATTTCGAAATAATGCAGTACCTACACATGAAATTCTGAAAAATTTCGAAGAATTTCGTAGGGTGCCCATTTTTCCCGCTATTTTATAACTTTTCAGGAAAGGGCGTTCAAAACTCGACATCGGTTAGGCTATCATTTTTTGGTGAAAATTCGGGGATCCATCGATTCAAATCTCGATTCGAAGAAGCGTTAGTTTCTTAGTGAGAAAAATCACTCAGCGATCAGAAATCAATGCATCACGATCAAGAATAAATCAAAATAAAATAAAGATGATTGATATGATTGAATAATGCGAATTGAAAACACCTGTTCACGCGAGCCTGCGACTTCCTACTTAGGGATTATGGCAATACGACGAATTGGCAAACCAGGTGAACTCTTCATTCTCCGATCCTTACCATTGCCCAATTTCTCTCTTTGTTTTTATGTTTTTTTAGATTGAAAATAAACGAACACGTCTTTTTTTTATCTTGACGTTTTTTACGTCTTACGAACCCCTTTCAATCCTGCAGTTGCTTGAGATTATGCATATCTTCGAATTTGCAAATTTGTCAACGCAGTTTGTATTATATGGCAAGCTATTTCACGACTGTTTCACCTATTATATTATATTATAAAAAATGCGAAGTGAGAAAATGGTTACACAATGTTTATCAATGATTCTTACGCATACATACTAACATAATTATTATGACATTTCCAAATAAATTTGTTTAAAATTCTGAATCAACGTTTTACTCTCATTTTTATATCGAACGTGCGTAATATTTTAAAATAAAACGGCTTGCCTGATACGTTACATAGCTACACACAAAGTATTATGGGTATAACAAACAGTAATTTTTCTAATTCTACAACAAAGATCGACTGAAAAGAAAAGAGTGAACATTGTAGTTGGGAAAAAGAAGTTATTCATTTTCTAAACATATTGATAACGAACTATGATTCTGTATATTTCCCGAGTCTTGATCACCTACTTATCTCATTGTTCGCGAACTGTAAGCCGCTTCTTATATACGAGGTAACATTGGCCCGCCAAGTAGCATTATCTCCAAAAAAAATTTTCTTCTAATTTTGGCGTTTTCATTTTTATATGTTTGCGGTTTACACCAATAGAAGTGTCAATAAAATGCCTATCGCTATATATATGGTTCTACGTAAAAAGACAAGATGACTATAAAAACCATGCCTCGGAAGGCCGAATTATGAATTAGAGAAAAAGTTAATGCGATGCAGGTACGGGGCAGTAGCAACTGATGTTGGATTTTTTTTACGTACGAGGTGCGTTTTGGGGATATTTTATACAACAAAAGCATGTTTTACAAGTTCAATGTTCATGCTCGATCCGGTTTACAAAGTAGACGGACTACATACAGTAACAACACGAGTCGAAAGCTACGGCGCATGTGCGGAGTACCTTAAGTATTAAGGGGGGGGGATACCGGATGTGTTACCGACACCGCCTATATCTCCGAAACGGGGCTATCAATCGACTTGTCCTTGCGGCAGTCGATGTTTGACGAGTAATGGGTTCAAACTGGTACGTTTGATCGGATGAAATCGGATTTTTTTTTTTTTTTTTTATCGAAAAGCGTGGTCGTGCCATTTATTTCGACTTATATCAAAGCCTACGGATCGAAAATGCAAAATCGGCTTCCTGAGCCCGATTCTGTATGGCATTCCGAACACAACCATCCAAAAACATCTTTGGTTTCGACAACGATGAAGAAACCACATCTAATCTACGTTTTTGTGGTAATTTTCGCGATTGTCAAGGGCCGTGAGCGAAAATGGCCGCTCACGGCTGTTGATATGATGTGGTGGTTCGCAGAACGCCCGTGAGATGTCGCCGCACGCCCATTTAAGCTTCTCCTTTTACCACCGCTGTTACGTTGGTACACCGTGTAAAAGGTAAAAGGAGAAGCTTAAATGGGCGTGCGGCGACATCTCACGGGCGTTCTGCGAACCACCACATCATATCAACAGCCGTGAGCGGCCATTTTCGCTCACGGCCCTTGACAATCGCGAAAATTACCACAAAAACGTAGATTAGATGTGGTTTCTTCATCGTTGTCGAAACCAAAGATGTTTTTGGATGGTTGTGTTCGGAATGCCATACAGAATCGGGCTCAGGAAGCCGATTTTGCATTTTCGATCCGTAGGCTTTGATATAAGTCGAAATAAATGGCACGACCACGCTTTTCGATAAAAAAAAAAAAAAAAAATCCGATTTCATCCGATCAAACGTACCAGTTTGAACCCATTACTCGTCAAACATCGACTGCCGCAAGGACAAGTCGATTGATAGCCCCGTTTCGGAGATATAGGCGGTGTCGGTAACACATCCGGTATCCCCCCCCCTTAACTGCTAGGACTTAAAAGTAGCTAAAAGTAAACTCTGCGCATGCGCATTCGCAGCCCGCTCAGCTGTCGAACGCGCACTTTGTGTACCGAAATCGAGCATGAAAAAGTCGTAAAACATGCTTGCGTTGTATAAAATATTAATTAACAATACTTGGGTGCAAGATTTAAGGTACTTGCATTCAAGAGATCCGACAAAACTAGTATATGCAATGTTTACAGCCCGTCACCGGTGTGTGAACTATATGAGTGAGAGAAATCACACTTCGCGCGCTGCAGTTGTATTGCACAGCAGCGCAGCGGGCCAACCTAGGCTTCAGTCGCCCGCCAGACGCAGAGATTGACAGTTCTTTTTTTTGTTTGTTTGTGCCACTTTAGTGTGAATTTTGGGTAAGTAACAATTTTATTTAAATCGTAGCTCATATTAAAACGGTTGTCGGGCTGGACCAAATCGATGGCTTAGACGAATAACGTCGCACCTCTCGCGTTCAACTAACATCTTCGAAACCGCGCTACCTCGGGATTGACCTCGCTAAAACGTTGCATCTCCAGAAGAGATCATTTCTATTTAAATTCATTTTGGCAGATTTAAGATTTCAACTTATTTGGTCGAAATAAAACTATAATTACGACTCTGGTCAATTTATATCACGTATTCGTATCATCACATGAGCAGTAAGAGATGTAATAGAATAGAATTTAGTATGTCCATTCCTCAGAGAGAGAATAATCAAGAGAGAAAGAGAGTGTAGGTCTTAGGGAGTATTTGTTCGATAAGAACAGAAGATTTCAAATTGTCTCCGAATTATTTTATAATTTTTGGAAATTATTAATGACTTTGTATTATTAACCACTTTCTACGTACAATGGCATATGAAAAAGTCTGTAGTATTTAATCTGAGAGATAGGTACCCAGATACAGTTTGACATACATGTCGAGTACAGGAACACATACATTTCGGCCTAATATAAATTTATATGAAGGATTATTTACATATTGATATCGCACATACAATATGCTACTACAAGTGAACCGCCGGATCGTAGAAGGTCATAATATAAAATCATTTTGTCATGTCGAGCTGGCCCTTGACCACCCTTAGAGAAAATGTCAAATTTTTATTTTCAAAACCCAAGAAATTTGATTGCTAGAGATTCGTTACGAATTTTGAATCACTCTGTATAACTAGCTCATCATAAATAGGCGTAGAAAAAGATTTTCCTTGACCACACATACCGAGAGTTTTCGGTGAAACTTAACGGTCCCCTTCCTACGGTAAAGCCAACACAGGCGCAGGCTGCGCGTGCGTGAGGCTCGTTCGGGGACCACCACTGGTCATCCCCTCACGTACGCGGTGCGCGCCTGCGTTGGTTGGGAGTTGGGACCGTCCAGTCTCACTGAAAACTCTCGGTATCTTGCAAATGCCTAACTGAGAGCATCTGGCAATTGCTAATTCGGCCTCATCCTTCCATAATTATTCATTCTTTTAACTAATTATTATTTATTTCTCAACCGTTATGATTTAATTTTTTCAAACCAGAATATGGGAGAAGAAAAGGAAGCTAGGTTGGCGGTGGAGTGGGAGGAGGTGAAGCGAATGAAAGAAGAATTGGCAAAGGAGATGAGAAAATTAAAAGAAATGCAGGCTGAGCTAGTGGAGGAAAAAAAGAAAGAAAAAGAAGAGACAGCGGAGAGAAACGAGGTAAATGAGGCAATGATAGGGTCCCAGGCAACACACGTTATCAACGTACAACATACTTTGTCATGTATTTATAATCTGCAAAACCAATGACTGACAAACTTTTTATCCGCGCGAAGTTAATTTTTATCACGAGATCACTGATCTCACGAGATACTTCCTTCTCAACTGTTTCTCTGATATATTTTACTTTTCGGACGGAACGCGTCAATATGTAGCCATCTTCATTCGTAAATTCGTGATTCTTCACGCGCTAATTATTTTTTTGCATAAAATTTTGTCGCATTGGACTATATGTGAAAGCCACAATCTAATAATAATTCTTTCGTTGACCTCGTCATTATCAAATTTTGTACCACTGCCTACTCATTTCGTCTCGTCCATGAGTCACCGGCCTTACATTTAACTATATGTTTTGTAATTCGTACTTTTAATCGCTTTTCTGAATATCTGTGATCGACTAGCCCAGTGAAGACGCCAGGAAGGGGGAATGGAGTATGGAGCCCATTGGAAAAAGCGACGATTGGAGGGAGGGGGGAATAAAGCAGGAGGGGCAGACGGAAAACGTAGAAAGAAAGAAAACCAGGAAGCAAGAGCGAAACGAAATGTTAGTGTAACATACTTACGAATGAATCGTTCAAGCATTTGGTCTTTCATCATGTCAACGTTGACATGATGAAAGACTACTGTTTAAAGAATATTACGTATTTTGATTGATTCTAGAACATACAACGAAGATTTAAAAAACACATCATTAACATACGATTTTTTTTTCTCGCGTACGACCGCTTCCATATAATATCACGCTGTTTAGGGAATATAATATAGCAATTTGAATATAAGCAATAATTTTTTGCAACTTTGTTTCTATATCTTTGATGTACTAGTACATGTATCATGTCATATGTAGGGGATTCTATGCCAAACCAGTCAACATCTTGGCCTGACCAGTTTTTTTTTCGACTTGTTTTGCACGAAGTAGTAGTCGAGATATGAACTTGAATGACTTTGGAAATTTTCAAATTTTCAAATACCTGTAACTTTACTTTTATTCGAAAGATGTGAGGAAATATGACCCCCACGAAAATGATCTAAAATGAATATTTCATACAGCTCGATTTTGATAATCATATTTATTTGTTCGTTTAGAATACAAAAATTGAATTTTTAAGAAGTATGTCACAATTGATTATTTGATTCCGATCGAAGAAGTGTAAAAATTTCTCGTATCACTTACTAACATATAGGCATATAACTTTCTGATTTCAAATATTTTTAATTTTCTGATACCACTTTGGATAAAATTCGAAAATAAAAATCGCGAATACTTGCCTTGGTATAAGGTGATTTACTCAACCAATAATATGGCGTGTTTTTAGGTATAAATGGTCTAATCGCCGTAAATGGGGCAGCGGAGGCTATCGCGGCGGCAAGGGTGATCGCGACGGCGGAAGTCATTTTTATTTTTATTTTTATTAACCTTTTGGCCTAACGGTAGAGGTGATCGCGTTGGCGGCGGACGAGGTGGGGTGGTGGCCGACAACGCGACAACATAGTGTACATTTTCACCTGAACCTCACAGGATGAACGCGTTGAAAATGTATATATATAAAAATATTTATACATTTATATGTTTATAATTTTATATACATATACATACTATAATAAAAAAATTATATCTAACAAATCCCAATCTTTCCTTTTTGTGAACAACCTTTTCATCATTCGAAACTTTGCATAGTATCAATATATTTACTCGAAGCTGTCACGATTTTTTTTCATCAGAACTATGACCGTTATTAATATTGACGTACGTCTCAGTCTTCAATTGTTACCATTTTTAATTATCATTTATCAAGTAGTTTATCCTATCGCATGAAAACTTACTTTCTAAAAAAATTACGCATAGGTTTGATGATATCTTCATTCACTGAAAAGATAGAATTCTTGAAATGGTCCTAGACGTTTTTTTAATTTTTGGATGTCATTATAGGGTAATTCGCGGTCGCAAATGAAGCCTAAAAAAAAGTTAATCACTTTGTTACGACTTACCGCTCTTGTAAGCATTACATCGATACCTGCGCCGAATAACCGGCTATCTCGGAGTCCGGTTGAAGAAGCGGCTATCTCAGAGTCCGGTTGAAGAAGCGGCTATCTCAGAATCCATGTGAAAAAGCGGCCTGTGCCTATATTAATAACATAGGCAACAGTCGCTTTTTCGAATGGATTCCGAGATAGCCGCTTCTTCAACCGGACTGTGAGATAGCCGCTTCTTCAACCGGACTCTGAGATAGCCGGTTATTCCGCGCAGGTATCGACATGTAGTCGAACATGAAACGAAGAAGTCTTCTTCTTCTTCTTCTTAATTTATTACTTGGTTATTTGCTCAGTCAAAAACGAAGAAGTCAGTGCATTTGTTTTGTTCAGCCATATAGTATGTAGATCTTTACAAAAGTAATAAGCGACGTTTCTGCGATTGTTGTTTATCTAGTACACATATCTATTTGTTGTATGTAATCATTGGTATAAAAACAAAAATCTTGAGGATCCGGCTTCAGGAAAGTTTTTATTGCGATTGGTAGCGTTCTCTAGCGGGGAATACCGGAAATTTATAATGTAGTGAGGAGCGCCATGACCGCCATGACAGCTGATGTCTTTTCCAGCGCTTGACGTTTAGTCGGATCATGACATTTTGGGAATTTAATTTTGACAAATGGCAGACTCTTTTTTCGGATTTGACACATCTATTGGTGTAAGTGAAATTGATATAATTTAATACCCGTTAATTTTCTTCCGATCGATAATTCCGCGACAAAGATATCGTTGAAATAAAAAAGTTAAATTTTTTCGGTATTCGGCAGCGTCGCGGTACAGCATGGATCGAAAATTTGTTATTTCTCAAGCCCACAGCGTAGATAATGCGTTTCAAAATATTCGACATTATCGTTTCATCCAATCTCCGCACACCAACACATAAATAAATTCCAATATTATCAAACTTTACCGTTCAACAGCCAATAATACTAGCGAATTTTTAACGGTATGCGAACCTCAAATCTGGCCACGAATGTACCATACATAACCTAACTTTTTCCTTACCCCCGCCCCTCAAAGGTCAATAACATTAAGTATCGTTAAATGCGAAAATTACACAAAATATTTACCTCTACATCTTATCACGCTATTTTCAAACATTTATCGAACATTCGATAATCATCAAACACTTAGAGGTTATGTACCCGCACAATTTTACGCATTATACTTCACGATTTCAAATCAACATATCAACTAAACTTCATTTGTTTTCGATGTTTTTTCACCGTTTATAGCACCTAATAAACCCTCGATGTTTCTTACTGTATTATATTCTTAATTTTCACAACGCACACACCCATTTATATAATAATAATTCCGAAACCCAAATTCAGACTGATCAAACGCTAAGATATGCTCATATATGTTATTGCCTAAGAATCTAACGGCCCAAATAATATTTAGCTGCCTTCGTTCCATTAGATATTCACCCATTCAACATTTTTCATTCATATTTATTAAAGCCATAAATCCCAATCCATTTGTACAATTCATCCAACTCAAACTATGGAATTGACGATGAAAAATATCTCCAGAATTAAATTCTAGGTCAATAAAATTCTCGGAGATTTAATGTCTGATCTTTAATTCATCTCAGGGCGATGGTTTAGAAGATGGAATCGACGGACCGTTAGAAGAAGAAGAGATTATCGGTGAAGAAGATGAATACGACGCGTTAAACGATGAAACATTTGGAGCGGATGCAACGGGTGGAGACTGGGAACAAGACCATGAAAAGTTGGCCCAGATCACAGAGTCTTGTCGCACGCAACACATCCCCAATTTACCTCTGCACAAGGTTGAAGAACATTGATTTTTGCTGTGTATTAAAAAGCAGAGAACATCGTTGGACGTTATCTAATCCAATTATTGTATTATTTCATTTTTAGAACGGTATTGAGGTAGATATCGAAGACAGTTTATCCCACTTGGTGTTGGACGATAGAGATGGAACCACGCCACGACCCGGTGTCTGGGACAGCCCTACAAACCTCCCTTTACCAAGGGTGCAGCAACGTCACCCCATCGCAGTTACTCTTAAGAATGTATGTACGGTTGAAGAACTGGAGAGAGGTCTCATCGCTAGCAGACCTCCTCCTGGTCTTGGTAAACCGTTACCTCCGCCGATGCAGCAACAGCAACAGCAGCAGCCAAACGTGGGGGGATTTATGTTCGATACTCTGCCTTTGAGCGAACTTCAGATGAAAGGCCTACCACCTCCTCGTTTTCCTCCTGGATTGGGCCTACCGGGACCTCCGGTTGTTCTACCTCCTTCAGTCAGACAACCACCTCCTCAGTTTATGCAACACCACAGGCTACTTCCTAGTTAGTGAATCGGACGATTTTCTACCATTCATTTATCGCTAATGATGTTAACATTGGCAAACGATTTGATGCATCAGAATAACGAAAATGCAAGATCTAACTGAAACTTGTTAGTTTATCACTCTTCTTCTGTTTCAAATGAGACTTTTTCGCTCTATTCTAGATCAACCAGGCAACATGTTGAGGTACCCACTGCCTCCTCATTTGATGATGCCACCGGGAGCTCAAAGACAACCACCACCAGCATCCTTTCGTAATAATTATCCTGTAAGTTGTTTGAAAGAGCGTAGGAAAAGGAAAAATATGATATACTGAATGTTGCAATGATTCTAACGTATGTGATATTCTTTATTTCCAGCAACCACCTTACCCAGGTATGCCTCCGCCTCAACTACTTCGTCCTGAACACCCGATGATGCCGCCATTTGCTAATAACCAAATGAATCATAATCATCATCATCAACATCCCCCTCCTCCGCCTCACTCAGGAAATCAACGACCGGTTCAGAACAATCGACCGTTTCATTCCAACGATCAACCATCATCAGGTCATCAACCTTTCTTCAAAAACAATCAATACCCGCACCATAATCATAATAGGAATAACCAACGGTATCATCAGCAACATCATTATCAAGGAATGAATGGATCCAGCGGTCCTATGGGTGACTACGACGAGTACGCCGGCCTTATGAGCAATCGTGAGAAACAGTGGCTGATCAACATACAGCTATTACAGCTCAATACCAATCAACCATACGTCGAGGATTATTATTACACCGTGTTCTGCGATAGGCAAAATAAACTACACGAAAATCAGGAACACAGAGATAAAAGACACCATAATAACAATGGTCATCACAGAGATTCCAGGTATTAATATACACCCTGTTATGTCTCTAAGCCCTTTATCTGTTTATTTAAAAACCTTGTTGTATTTTCGAATGATATTCGATACTGAAAAGAGAAATAATCCACCTTTTTCAACAGGGATAGGGATCAGCCACAGCATATCTTGACTAAGGTTGTTTACACACCTATGCAGTTTGAAAATTCATTAGGAAAACTTCAGTGTGGCAGCGTCACTGCTCCTCGAAAAATTATTGATATGGACGTTGTCCCAAACAACGACCCGCAACAAGCCCCACATTCTCAACAGAAGGATTCGAAAAAGACTCGTCAACTTCTGCTTGAGATCGAAAGGGTATGATCATTGTTAGCAGATTTTCAATTGAACGGTCTATGCGTTTGACTTGTTGATTAAATTCACAAAAATAAACTAACAGATGATGTGTCGCGTGTTTTAAAGTGGTTTTGCTCATTTTCTCTCATAGTTGTACACGATGCAGCTGAAGCTAGAAGACTTGACTAATCCTTTAGCTTTATTGGCTGCCGCTGAACAACAACAGCAACAACAGGAAGGAGACGGAGAGAAAAAACCAATCAAAGAAACGAAAATCGAATTGATTGGAAAGCTGATAGCCTCATTCCTGCAATTGTTGCGTGATGATAAACTGGCCGCTCTTCTCAGTATACGCAAAGGAAAAGTGAGTATCTCCGGTTCTTATTATCTTGTTTTATGGAAAAAAAAAGACTAATTATTTTTGATTGATTAGAATTGAACTTTGGAATGTGTGAAAGCAGGAATAGCTGAACTACGTAAATAAATATATATACTATAATTTCTCCCAATTCTAATAACAGATGTTGTTACTTCGACTACTACCACACATGAGCGTTACAGAGTACAGTTCTCAACTGGGAGATTTGTGGACTGGATTGCTCAGAGGATTGGTAGTTATAGGACGCAGAGATTCCCATCTCTTGGCAAATTTTTATCCCGAATTTAGAAGGTGGATTCATACGTTAACTAACTTCATAACTGTCCTCCGTCTGGCGAAGGGATTGTCAGAGTCAGCTTCTCAGCCTCTGAAAAACAACAGTTTAGCATTTGCGCTGACTAATAAGGTGAGTGAAAAGTTTGATTCGATATTAACTGGTTACATGATTTAGTAAATGTTGAGTTTATAAGCCAGAATTGATCCTAAAAATGAATACAGGAACCGAAGCGAACCGAAGTTCTCTTATCTACGTACTTGGAGTTTTCAATCTGCTTTTATCCCCTTTTTTTCAGTTTGGTGTGTCCGTTATAGCTTCGGTGTTAGAACAAGCTGAGACACTATTCCCAGTCGAGGATACATTGGCTCGTGAATGGTCGATATTTGTCATGACTTTAGTCGAGACAATTGGGGCTACGCCTCCAAGTGTTGCTCCGTGTCAGCCGATAGCTGCGAACACTCTTAATCAACATTTGAACCGGATTCATTCACTGAAAACGGAAAGGTACGCACCATTGGAGCTACTGTTAACGGATGCAAATCCTTCGCGATAGTCTAAAATTTTAATAAAATATAAAGAAAATAAAAGAAAAGAAATGAAACAAAGAAAAGAGTAAAAAAAAAATGAAAAAATGAAAAAGAAAAAAGAAAATTAAACAAGTATGTGATTTCATTTGAAAAACAAAGATTTGTTTTCTTTTTATTTAATTTTGTTTTGAGGAAAAAAAAAGGAAAAAAAAAAGAAAGAAAAAAAAATATCAATTAAATTGGAAACAATGGTTCAAGTCTCCGTGTTGTCCGTTACCTCAGATTAATGTTAGAAAGTATACTGGATATCATCAGCTACGGTGTCAAAATGAATTGAAAATATTATTGAAAAAAAACAATTTTTACCAGTATCGTAACTGTTGATGAGAAAAACTATTTTCTTTATGTAATAAGGTATCGAAACACATGCAATTGTGTATCGCTGTTAATAGAATTTATAATATTAATAATAATAATAATAATAATAATAATAATAAATCTATTAATTTTTTTGTTTTTTTTTCTTTTTATGACAAAGTTTGAAAATCTGCTAGTATATACCTGGCTTATCGCCTATACTCTTTTGTCGGAGAGACTAAACAATGTGAGAAAATAATCACAACTATCCACACTGTTTGTACTGATATCCGGTAGTCTTGATAAATACTAATTACCTAATTAATTTAAAACTTATTCATATTAATTTTTTTTTTTTTTTCTCTTCCCCACTCAACGCGGTATACGTATTCACAATTTAATAATGAATTTAATAATCAGGCTCAATTTATTACAGATCTCTTAACATTTTCGAACAAGTCTTCGAGTTACATTGGGGGTGTTTTTTTTGTTTTTATTTTTTTTTATTATTTTTTTTTTTGTCTTCACTCTTTTTTATTTAGGTAGCATAAGTCACACGACGCTAAGATTTTCATTTGTAATTATATTATTATTTTTTTTTTTTTTTTTTTTTTTATTAGAAAAAAAGATAATGTTGCATAAAGTATGTTTTAACTTGGCAACAATTTTAATCTGTATGAAAAACAAAGAAAAAAAAAAGAAAAAGAAAAAAAAACCATAATATATTATATATTATATTTTATAACTATATCAAATATGTAAAATGTAAAAAGACTTTGCTAAAGATCTAACTTACGTAATATTTGACTGAAATAAAAGAAAAAATAATATTTATTATAGAAATGTTAGCGGTACCACTAGAATTACTATTTTCAGTCTGTGATTTATGCTATGAAATATTAATATTGTTAACTTGAGATTAAGAAAAAAAATGAAGAAAAAAACTGGTTGGTATAGGTACGCATGATTTAGCAATTGTATTGAAATCAGTAACTTTATCAAAACAAGTTAACTATGACTGGGAATTTACCTATTTTAAGAAAATATTCAATTTGTAATCATAACTATTAATTAAATAATTAATTAATTAATTATATAACATTTATTCTATCCGACAAGAACGACAAACGCAGTAATAAAAAAAAAAAAAAAAAAAAAACAAGCAGGGTGGGATATGAATGTTATTTTTCATGTTAATTTTATTTAATATATTATCATATACATACATACATAATGAAAAAATACATACGTGTCCATAATACAATATATTCAGTTATGTCCGTATAATAATAATAATAATAATAATAATAATAATAATAATAATAGGTGGTAATGATAATTGAAAAGAGTCGAGTTTATTTTATACGAATCTGTTCAATTATCATTCAATCTAACAGATAAAAACAAAACATAGAGATTATTACCTAGTAAAATAAACGACATGAAAAAAGAAAGAAAAAAAAGAAAAAGATGAAAAAAAAAAAACAAATTTCAATCAAGAAATTATCATTTACGCTTAGATCTATTTGTTTAAGTATATTAATAGTATATAATATAATATTATATCGCTAACATCCATGGAGACAAAAAAAAGAAAAAAGGAAAGAGAAAAAAAAAATTAACTGGCCTATCAGGTTGAGAAAAGAACAATTGTAATCGATCAATATTATGTTTTTTTTTGAATCGATCATAATTTCCAATTAAATTGATTAAATATATATAATACTACTATAACGATAAAAATCATATTTTCGACGTCCCGGTCCGGGCTGTTAAAGAAAACGAAGAAAAATAATAATAATAATAATAATAATAATAACACCACGTGTACATTTATTGCAAATAGTTCACTATTATTTTTCTTGTTACTATTAATTATATATAAAAAAAAAAAAAGAAAAACAAATATTATGTATGTGTAGTGTGTACATAGCATGAGAAAAACAAAAACAAAAAACAAAAAACAAACAAAGAAAGGGAAAAAATAACGAAAGAAAAAAAAAACTGATAAACGAACAATTCATATATTTTGTAATTACCTAAGTGTGAAAAAAAAAAAGAAAAAGAAAAAAAATACGCTATGTCTTTTTGCACCGACAAGTTGAGTCACGATACTCTTTTGCAAGATAGAAAAAAAAAAGAAAAAAAATAATCAATACCATTTCTTTTATTTTATAACTTCTTTAATTAATAAATATATCATTTAGTCATCGATTAGCTATTATTACGTTAGAGTGGAACGAGAAAAAAAAAAATGAAATAAACAAATGAGAAATAAATAAATAAATAAGAAAAAAAAAAAAAAAAAAACACAATTACAAATAAAATCATGTCTACGTGAAAATAAGAATATTAGATGAAGATTTTGACGCTTATCGTCAATTCGATTTTAAATAAAACTAAAATTCTTATTTAAAAAAATAATGAATTTTATTTGCGGATTTATAAATAAGGGGTAATCATATTATAATAGTATATAGTATGTATATAATTATGCGTGAAAACTCTTATAGTACTGACTAGTATAACGCGTTAGTTTTTACGGCCTCGAAAAACAAAAAAAAAAAAAAAACGAAATACTTGGAGGTAACCGATAAGATTATTTTAAAACTCTCAAGTGAAAATTATTTTTTTTTTTTCCCCCCCCATTTAAATATGTAAAATATGAAAGTTTTTTTTTTTTTTTTTCGAAAAAGAAGAAAACTATATTAGATTCAGATAATTAATTTTATCCAAGTATGTAATAATACCCAAAACCCTTAATCATACATCCGTAAAAATAATTGTATCGGACCATACTAGTTCAAAGGTTCTATTTTTGTAAGGTGAAATGAAAATGAAAATGAAAAATAAAAGTAAAAGAAAAGAAAATAAAAAATTTTCTCATCGAATATACAGTATAAATATGTATATTATAATTCCAATTAAATTAACCATCCGGAATGGAACCTTTGAGTTAATATCTGTGGTGTATCGTAATTATTCATTCAAACTGCATAACTTAAATTATACTTGTTCAAGTTTGAATATATAATAAGAGCACAGCTTCGCGTAAGATTATTTAAAAAAAAAAAAAAGCGTGAAGAAATAAAAATAAAAAAATGAAATAAAAAAAAAAACAAGTAATAATAATGAAAGAACAAAAATAATAATTATTATTATAAATCCCAAAGAAGTATAAAGAATTCCTTTTATTTTCTTTCTTTTCCTTTTTTTCTTTTTTCTTATCTTCTATGTACTACATCTTTTCCTCTCACTCTCTCTCTCTTTCACTCTCTCACACACCTATCATTCGTGCAATCTGTAGACAAAATGCATTTATACTGCCAATAAATAAACTGAATTTGTTTTCTTTTTTTTCTTTTTTCTTTATTTCTATTTATTTATCAATGTTAATATTATGTGACAAGTTCCGCAGATTGCGCTGAATTAGAATTAATACACATTCAAAAGATATGATAATAAGAAAAATGAAGAAAAAATTGACATAAAGTTAAAAAAAAAAAAAAAAAAAACATACATATATAATATCGCTGTGCAAGTCAAAATTAGCCCTATAAGTTACGATATATTCTTCTTACAATGTAACAGGGCAATTCGACGATAAATGCGATTTATGAATAAAAAAAAATACCTACAACTTAAAAATAGTTATTATTATTATTATTATTATTATTATTATTATTAGTTAATGTATGTTTTGTATTGTTGCTTATGGTCCAAGCATTCTAAAGTAATAATTATCACGTGTTAACACAGTTGCGCAGAAATCATGCATTGTAAAGTAGTAGCTTAAAGCTGACGAGGTAAAGCTTAGTTGTAATTATTAAAGCATTACTAAACAAAAAAAAAAGAAGAAAACAAGAAAAAAAGAAGAAGAAGAAGAAAACAAGTAAAAAATAAAAAAAAAAAAAATTGCGGCTGGGAATTTTATCCATGCCTTATGACTCGACCTATTTATTAATATGTTTCGAAAATAGGGAGTTTGGCAAGAAATTGTGGTGAGAATTAGTTGAAGAATAATGCCGGTGAAAAAAAGAAAGAAAAAGAAAGAAATAAATAAATAAATGAAAAAATGAAGAAAAATAAGTTGATACTTGTTTGAAAAATTTGGTAAAAGAAAAAAAAAACCAAGAAAACAAAAAAATAAAAAATATATATATATATATGGGATAGATATTTGTTCTAATATTCTCACATACTTTGAAACGTTATTCATTATTAATATTTGATTATTAAGTTTTCTTTAGAAAGAATGAAATGAATTTCGATTAATGATTGAAGATAAATATTAATATTGATAAGAATAATTTGAATGAAAATAAATGAGAAATAAAATAAAAAAAAATAAAAAAAAATAGAAAAAAAGAGAGAACCTCGGCGATTTGAAATTATTAAAAATATGTTTTATTTAATTTAAGAAGATAATAATAAATTGACTAAAATACAAATAGTAAATAAGAATGCAAATGAATACTTATGTTTATAATATTATACTATTAATGATATGTGTAACCGCTCTGCTAACTAAAAAAATATTATAATTAATGAAATTCGTGTTTTTTTTTTTTTTTTTTTTTTTTTTTTTCATCTTTGCGTAATATTGAGTTGAATTTAAAAATCTTATAATACGAAAATTATAGATATATTTTTATAGAAATGCTGCTACGTTTATTGTGTTGTTTAAAATTGAATAATTAATGATAACCCGACTTCCTCAAATCCTACTTGAGATTTATTTAATCAGTTATTTCGAGAAAATAAAAAAGAGTAAAAAATAAAAAAAAATTTAGATTTATAATAAACTTAGATAATGTAATTATAGATATTTGTACACATTTGGTACAGGGGGACATTGAGAAATATATTTAAAAAAACAAAAAAACACAAAAAAAAACAACTGATTGTAAATTTTTTAATGCTGCCGATAAAGAAATTACTCTTTAACTGTTAGTAATGTGTATGTACAGATTTCATCTTATTTCATTTCGAAGTAGTAAATAAATAAATGTTTTGCATCCTATACATCATTTCTATGTATATTCATTGCTTATAGTAATACCTGTGTGATCCTATCTCTTATATATTTCGAGTAATAATTAATATTATATATAGGACGGGAAATAAATAAATACGTGTAGATGATAAAGTTATGCATATAATATTTATTCAAATTATTAAATTTCTATACATCGAATATCGCTGTATGAATACTCTAATAGCTTGAGATATTAATAAATGTTCCATTAGTAATATGTGAATAATAATATCGAATGTTTACCGCCTAAAATATTATAGGCTGAACAGTTGCGTAAGCTTGTATTAAAAATAAATACGATTCTACGTCAATGCGCGTTAACGGCGCTAGTTTACATCGTGTGACACGGACTTCTCCAACGGGCATTTTTTTTTAACTCGCATGTAGCGTGTGTGTAGTCAAGATCCGATGATTAATTTTATAATAAATTGAGTAGAGAAATTTTATTATTTTCTATACTTTGATATACATCGAAAAGTGTGAAAATTTAAAAGACTGATCATCTTATTATTGAATAATAATTTCATGAAATCGAGAAATACAAGACAGAGTTCGAAACGAAGTTGTTTCGATTCTCGAGAGAATAATCGCGGAAACAACCTTCTGCGTTCAGTCTTCCGGTTAAGTTCGCACCTTGCGCCTCACATTGTCAGTGGTTGTTTTCAAAGGATACATACATACTGTTATAACGTGTATGAGTTATTTGTGACTGTTATGTGTGTGTTATTCGTTCAGTGAATATAATGCGGATCTTGGAAATTGCGTTATTTATCAAATAATCGGCGTAAACTATAAGAGGTAAGCGATGTTCGAATGATATTAGAAACCTGTCGACACACACACACCGATTCCGAACGAACGAACGAACAGAACTACCTACTGCTCTATCGCATATTTGAATTACGACCTTCGTTATTTATTGTAGTTTCTAAACCGACAAAATACCCGTAATTCAACCACCTCATAACGCTCGTTAATTTTCTTGATACTAAATACACGGAAGATCAATCCTTGCGTAAAAAGTCATACTTTATATCAGACACACCGCGCGTGCGGTGTGTTTCGTGGTTATGTTAGGTCAGTGCCAGGTTCGTAACCTATTCGTAATACCTAATTCCCTACACTCATACCGAGTGGAAGTAAATTATCTTTCTCTGAATATAGAAACTAGTAGATATTTTCAATGGCAGAAACAACTCGCCAATATACCACCTGTTGGATTTTCATCTAAATTTAGAACCGACTTGTATACAGTATATGCGTATACCGATATACTACATTCAAATGCCGAAACGCTTCGTTTCACTTCACCACATTCACTTACTATACAAAACTCTTGCGTTTAATTGTTATATCATATCTAATACTTGGTACGAATGTGAATAATGTTATTTGTCAGTAGAAAAGAAAAAAAAAAAATGAAGAAAATGAAGTAAATTAAGTAAATTAACAAGCTACATGAATAAAAAATTCTATCTATTACACGATTCGAATTTCATCTATTGATAATTGTCAAACGATTATGTTATCTGTTAATAATTATCTGAAGAGAAAAAAATAGAAAACAAATAATGACACGCATGCGTGTAGATGTTATATTCGTATTGCCCACAACATCCGTGTCACTATCTAAACTTCATACTTAATTATTGTAAGTCATGGTAAACCGGATAAGGTAAAGAGTTAGAAAATCACTGGAAATACTATAACAGTTCGTGATAAATTATACCCAAGGTCTTGTTTGTTTTGTAGTATAATTAATCCTCACGGTTCGACAAATTTTCTATAATAATAACAATAATAATTCAATGAATTTCCTTCTCTATTTTTCGTTAGTTTTTTTGCATGTTTTTTTTTTTTTTCTTTTGTTTTAGATCGTATGCTGAATGGGATAAATATGTATCAACGAGTGTAACTGCTGAAGCGGAAATAAAAGAAGAAGAAGAAGAAGAAGAAAAACACCGAAAAAGACGAGAAAAAGAACAGGAAAAGAAAAATGACGAGCAGAAAGGATAAAGTGGCCAGCGGATTTGTAAGTAAAATTTTTCATTCGATTATTTGAAGAAAGATAAGAATGTACGTAAAACTAAGTTTTGGGCACTACATTGATTTTTTTGGTTTTTTCATTTTTCATTTTTCATTCTCGTTTCCATTAATATTTACGAAATATTTGAGTCGTATGGAATAAATGAGGATTCGAGAAAATAAGAAAAACACTTTTTGGAATATATACATAATATGGTATATACACTGAATGATAAATCAAGTAATGAACGAAAATACGAGCGATGAAATAACTCATTTCCGTACATCATTAATATTGTAGTTACATACTAAATGTCTCGCAGTTTGGTTTCGCTTGTAATTATGATGTCATCGGTTCATTTTATATTATACATATATTATAATATATGCTCTGACCAAAATGGGTCTCGAGAATGAAGATTGTTCCACGATGTAGAAAGAAAATAACTGTTATATACATATATATGTATTATATATAAATATATATATATATATTATATACATGACCTGAATTTTAAACGAGATATTCATTGCATTACAGATATCAATGTAAAAACCATAATACCATATAGATATTTATGTTTACTGCAGAGACATGTATCATTTGATATGTACATACTAGTAGCAAAACAGATTATCAATCTATAGATTAGCGATAAAAAGATATATTACAGTTATAGTTTATTGTATAGGTATGTATAATTGGCAAATTATTCGGAAAAATTATAACTATGAATGAATAATTTATATTGAAGTTAGAACAAATATTATAATGATCCAATTAAAAAAGATTTCCCGCGCAAAATTTGTACGTATAAGATACGTACAACGTATCACTGCTGCAATTCAAGAAAGAAAGAGGAAAATCGAATGATCGCACTGCACTTGTCTGATATAGTAGTACCTTTAAATTTATATGTATATAGTGTGGTTGAAAAAGCGTGGGAATTAGTCATATTAACTATATTTATAAATAGAATACAAGGATACATGCGGGAATGAATAATTTACTAACACACGAGTATTAAAACTACGTAATCCACATTACTGCATGAATATTAAAAATGAACGTAGGAACGATTAGGTATATCTGCGTATTTTTTTTATCGAGAACGAAATAAACGATCGATTACAGTACCGCATGTATAAATTATTGCGAATTGAGTATAACAAGTATATATCACGTTATTGCTAGAAAAGATGATAGATATTTCTTACACGTATACCCATATCAAGATTCAAGCATATAAGGTTTATAGCTCAAGTCGAACCGCGTACCTACGTAGGCATAATTATTAATGTCAGCGAAAGATAACACTTTTGGTCAAGAAGTAATTAAATCGAAGCAAGAGTAAAAAATATAGTACACATCGCGTCCCGGTCCAAATGTTTCGTTTCATTTTCTGACTGTAAAATTTTATCATCTACTTAGAAAAAAAAAAAAAAAAAAAAAAAAAAAATGGGACAGAAAAAAGTCCAACTCTTTCGTTGGGGATTTACCGTTTTCACTAAACCATACCCTAGCTTCGTACTCGTATCAAAGTCTCTTTTGCATATATCGTTTTACGTCTGCTTGCGGTTACTCGTGCGTTCAACAGCTCCGAAAGAAACTCAGCTTTATCATTAAGGGGACCAGTACAGCGACTTTTCGAGAAATTATCATAGTCCGAAATCAATTTATTTCATCACCAAAGTTCATTTCACATAAAAATATTTTTCTTTTTCCAAATCATGTGTCGTAAGGATTTTAGAGCACCGTTGGACCGATTCAGGTCATATTGGATTCATTTTCTTCAGAAAACAAATCCTCATCATGTGAATGTAGGAATTTTGAAAATTTTTCGTTTTGGCCAAGTTATTTAAGAAATGAGTGACGATAATTTTTGCAAATTTGGTAAATTGATCATAACATATGACATAATTCTTTATTTTAAAATCCCTACATTCACAAGATGAGGAATGGTTCACCGGAGAAAATGAGACGTCAAGAAATTGAATCGGACCAACGGTGTGCCAAAATCCTTACGACACATGATTTGGAAAAAAAAAATATTTTGATGTCAAATGAACTTTGGGTATGAAATGAATTAATTTCGGAATATGACAATTTCTCGAAAAGTCGCTGTACTGGTCTCCTTAACATGCACATTGAGGTGTTCCTTAATTCGGTCATATTCGAATTTCGATGCTCCCATGGGCCAGAACTACTCCAAATATACAAAAAAGAATGTAGTCAGAACCCAAGGTTCATATCTCAATTCCAAGTACTGCCCCAAAGCCCTTGAACTTTACCATATAAATAACACACGCGGTTTTTAGTACTCCGATGTTATTTTTCACTTCCTATAGCATTATCGTTCCAAATAATCTTAAACTCCGCACACTTCTTACCTATAGCATAGTATTTGAAAATGATCAAATTAAGGACCACCCTAATGCACATATATGTATAAATTTATTGTACTATGTAGTTTACGGATGTACACGTATGTACGCAGCTGGAATATCCGTGTCTATACGTATACTACTATGTATATACATATGTACGACAGGAAGTTGCGCCCTACGTGTTTTTAACGCAGAAAACCGGAACAGGAAAGCAGAGCCTACTCGAATCGAGTATATACTACTATGTATGTAGATACCGATACATATGTGTAATACTATAACTATACACACTCTGGACAATTAGATACGCTAGCTTAATAAAACGCGGTAATTTTGCAATAATATAAATATAAGCCTCGCGGAGTAGAGAACGCGAAACAGTGCATGAATTTAAATAACGGTCTTCAGTTTACTCGAAAAGCAAAAAAAAAAAAAAAAATTTAGATAAAAATATAATATAATAAATAATTAATAAACTGATTTTTTTTTATGCCTGAGGTGAAAATGATTTGACACAATCTTATAGTATTTCCAAAAATTTTTTTCCCGCGTAAATTGAGCAAATAATAGATTCTAAACTATAATGCAAAATGTTACACAGAAAAAACGAGTTGTACCAATTTAAATTGGTCCAAAAAAAAAAATGTTTTTGTTCCAAGAAAAATTTGTTTGTCCCAAGAAAATTTTCTGCAAACGCATTGGAAACCGAAATTATCTTGAATCAAGTCGAAAATTTTCTCGAACCAAGAAAACTCTCTTGGATCGAAGAAAGTTTTCTTGATTCGAGAAAATTTTGTCTTGATTCAAGATAATTTCGGATTCCAATTGGTTTGCAGAAAATTTTCTTGGGCCAACAAATTTTTTTTTCTGTGTACAGAATATAAACTTTCATATTCTGGTATAACAAACCGCGTTAAATGTTGATTATAAAACCGTACGACAATAAAGGAGCTAACTTTACCCTGAGTCACTCGACTCAAGTAGCTGCGAGATAAGAGTTAAGTCGGTCAGAGTAGGTAGGTAAGTAAGGTAACATAACGGTGCGCCAGGTCCAGAGTTAGAGATCCTGCAGCCTCCCGCGGGGCTAGCTAAGAACTGGAATGTTGTTCTTCGGTATACGCATCCTTACCTTACGTATACGCCTTGGTGTTGATCTGAAATCTCATACTATCCTATTTTTTTTATTTTTTATTTTTTCTCCATACTTGTTCAGAGTTCTAAAACTAGCTCCGATTAACGTCTCCTACTCTCATATATAGGTGAAGGCACACGCGTGTTTAATAATATACCTAGTAATTTCTACGAGGCTAATAACTCATTTTTTATTTATCTCTTTTTCATAGAATTACTTTTTCGTTTAAGATCTCGACGCACGTTTGTCTTTTTGATTTATTATATAAGTACTCTAGTATAATGTATATAGTTGGTCTGTATAACGAAAGTTTGTTGAACGGTATTTCATTTACACTTGCGTATGTATATATGAGATTGTAGTCTGTTC
Source organism: Tenthredo livida (assembly GCA_963992785.1). Taxonomy (NCBI): domain Eukaryota; kingdom Metazoa; phylum Arthropoda; class Insecta; order Hymenoptera; family Tenthredinidae; genus Tenthredo; species Tenthredo livida. Next base: position 36,342,981 of record OZ023065.1, read on the forward strand.
GATATATAATCCCAAGTCAAATGTTTAATTAATCGATACCTAAGCTCGCGGATAAATCGAGAAAGAATTATCCCACCTACGTTTAATATATAATCCATCATATGCTCCGCGATATGGAAATATTACACGCATGCATATACTATGCCTATATTTACTAACGATTTATTTTTGCATCAAATCGGAGTTCATCTAATTATATTTTACGCTTCTGTTTTACCTTATAATCGAAGTTTTCAACTCGATTATAATATGAGAAAGAAAAAAGGTAAAAAATATTCAAATTTTGTACAGAAGCTGATATTTTTCATGTAAGCAAGATATCAGTGAACACCTGCTGAGCACATCTGGGTTTGGTATAAATGTTCTTTCCCTTCTTGTTTTTCGCGTGAGATATACAAGCCACGCAAAACGAACCCGGAAATCTACTAAACGAGATAATATGGTCTTCTAATGTTTCATAATTGGTGTTAATTACTCCATCGCAGTTAATTGAAACAACACTTTCAACTATCATAGGGAAACCGCGGAATGTTATCCCTTTCAGCTTCGTCACGATGGTATCCCATAAACTTTTAATGTATGCTATTAACTATTTACGGCATAGTTAAAATGTCGGAAAGAACATTTTTCTCTTTTTTTTTCTTTCTTTTCTTTCTTTTTTTCTATCTGAGACATGATAAAACCGTTAATCGTCTCCCTTTCGTTTCTACATTATGTGTATAGTTGAGAGAATAAATTACAGTTCAAAGAATTTCGCATTAATAGAATCTTGACCTATATGTCGTTGATTAACCTTATCTTATATTATATTAGTCGTACGATTGATTTCTAAGCCGACCTCTATCGACTCTTGAGAATTATCAAAGTCTTGCGTTGCAGAATAGCGATAACTAAAAATTGCAATTCAAGAGATCGAATACGCTAATATGCGGGTTAACATAAAACATCACCACACACATATGCTGTTGAAATTAATTAACCACATTCTCTCGTTGATGTGAAAAATAAAAAATAAAAATTCTAAACGAGCTGAGAATAAGTCAATCAAACAAACAAACAAACGTAAAGAAGTTATAATCTCATCCTTTTTGCAGTTCGTTTAAAAATCTAGTTTTTTTACTTAATTCTTTTTTTGTTTTTTTGTTTCAACTATGATTTACGTACTGGACAAAAATAGACTCTAGTTTATTTGGAATATTTTTTCTTAGTTTATGTTAAATCCAGCACTGCAGCACTATATAGGCGACACATTTTTTTTTTTTTTTTTCTTCCCCCACTTGTATATTTCTCTCTTTTGCCTTATCATATACAATTTATATACAAACATTACAGACGGGTGCAAAACTATAATAGTAGTAGTAGCGGTGAAACGTCTGGATCTTTTAAGCCTGAACCGACTGCTTACAATTAGAAAAATGTCTCGTTTACACAGCCTCACCACCACATATGCATACGCATATGCATACATATATGTAGGTAATATTTAGAAAATAATTTATCCGAGATTAGCCGCTGGAATAGCAAGAACGTGTGTACAGCTCGGTTCACAAATGCTTGTAAATGTGCATCGCGATCTAAAGTTTCCTGGATTTTTTAGTTCGTAATTTATTGTACATTGAATTTCTATTCCTCGATTGAGAAAATTTAGTAGGTATAGAATCTCTAATTTCTCATTAGGTATGAGGAAATTCTCTTTTTTTTTTTGTTTTTTTTTTTTTCGGTTTGTATAATTCACAGACAAGGAGTATAGTAGGTGATCTACATATCAATTTGAATCTATGAAATCAATTGCACAACTGCATGTGTCAGAATAATGGTAGATAAGCGATCGATGTTTATTGTTTATATCTGACATGATAATATCTGCTACGATAACACCGTACGTTAGTGTAGGTATCTATTTCTAACGGAATTTGCTTGAGAATCTGCAGTACGACTCGTACCTACTTGGGAAATGTTCGTGATTTCAATTATTATATTGCCATACAAGTTTCGGAGGTTTGGCTCTCACGATCTTTAGCCCTTGGAATTTTCAGCGTACGGTGATCTTCGTTCTAAAGTTTTCTGAATCGTTTATGTAGATTGTAGACTTTCGGGAAAACACCCTTTCCAATATAACTGTAACTCGATAATATTCAAATTCGGTGCTTTTCAAATTTAGAATTCCAACCCGGCCCTCGTTATACGTATAGGTATACCCACTTTAAAATGTGTTCAAAACTGCTCGTCAATCATAATCTTATAAATATAGGTACCTACAATATTGTCAGACCAAACTTTATACATTATTCAAAAAAAAAAGAAAAAATGTTGCAACTAATCTACATAATAGATACACACCTTTGCCTCTATCAGCGTACATTAAATATTAATGCATTCTTATACGCTAGGCACGTACAATTCCAGTACGCTACTAGTGTGTGGAGAATTTGTGCATGTATACGACCGCCAGCGCCGCCTAACTTGTGTGCCAGGCAACTCTGGGGTGAAAATCGCATGCATGTATACGAAAACACAAGCTCGTTCATACGAGGGTAGTAGTACAAGCCTAGCGTATACTATATACATAATATTAGACCGTGTTTTCATCACACACCTCTTCTTCTTCTTCTTCTTCTCTCTTTCTTTTTTCTTTTCTTTTCTTCTCTTTTCCATTTTTTTTTCCTCACTCGTATCTATTTGTAAATATCCGACTGTTCACTCGGTACCTAAACACAATCGAATACTACCCGCCTTCTATTCTGCCTCTATCTTAACACCGGCTGTTTACGCACCTTATCAGTCCTTGTTTTGCACGAGTGTTGGGTTTTATCAAGTAACATATATTTCTGCGGGTTTAATCCGCGGGTAGATAGGTATAGAATCGACCTGACGCTTTCAATTTCATCGCCGCACAGTCTTAGTTCGACGCGCTTACACCACGGGCCTCGCGAGCCGCGTTTAATCGCGATATTATTAATTGAGGTAGATATAATAACCAAATTAATTTGTGAACTAGCGAATAATGTGTATTCGGCGTATTATAAGCTCGCTCATTTGCGTCGAAAGGAAAAGTCCAAATTTCGTATCGTACAAATATTTCCAATAAATTTTTCCATCGATTTGACACAATTTTTGGTACTATTTTAGGTCCGTTTTATCTTCTACGGACGGTATTTGCTGCAATTAATCATAACGATAACGTTCAGGTGTATAAAACTGATAATAGTCGACCACCTAGGACCGTATAGATTAAATATATGAAACAGTATATAAATTCGACTCTGAATAAAAAGAAATGAAGAATTTCCAATAATCATACAAATTTCTTCATAAATAGATGAAATCAACATTCTTTTCTATTCGAATTTTCTAGACCGAAAATATAAGCCGTGATATCTACCATTTCAGCTATCATTTCTATACTCGATTGCAACATACTTATTGGAGAATTTTGAACCGTTTGAAATAATTAGATAATCGACCAAAAATAGCATCAACAATTTGTACATGGTACATAATACATAAGTCACTTGCGATGACGTTGAATATTTAATGTTATCGAAAGTATCCAGTCACAGAAAGTTACTCATACTCTCTATGTACGTTCGTGCATACACACTATGAGTATCCGCGATGAATAGAAGTTTTGAATAACGCGATTAGTCGAAATTTACGCATAGCCCGATCGAGTGACACGAGTCTGCAGCTCTGCTGGGTCTAAGATAAAAGTGTATTATTTATAAACTAGGCTAATTATACTATAATAAAAACAAACACCAACCGCGAATAATAAACGCGTGCAGATATTTTATGGTTTGAAAGAATTTATTAAGGGGACCAGTACAGCGACTTTATCATAGTCCAAAATCAATGTATTTCATCACCAAAGTTCATTTCACATCAAAATATTTTTCTTTTCTCAAATCATGTGTCGTAAGGATTTTAGAGCACCGTTGGACCGATGCAGGTCATCTTGGATTCATTTTCTTCAGAAAACAAATCCTCATCATGTGAATGTAGGAATTTTGAAAAATTTTCGTTTTGGCCAAGTTATTTAAGAAATGAGTGACAATAATTTTTGCAAATTTGGTAAATTGATCATAACTTATGACATAATTCTTTATTTTGAAATCCCTACATTCACAAAATGAGGAATGGTTCACCGGAAAAAATGAGACGTCAAGAGATTGAATTGGACCAACGGTGTGCCAAAATCCTTACGACACATGATTTGGAAAAGAAGAATATTTTGATGTGAAATGAACTTTGGATATGAAATAAATTGATTTCGGACCATGATAATTTCTCGAAATGTCGCTTTACTCGTCCCCTTAACTTGTCCGGAAATGTCGTCATTTTATCATTTCACCATATCAACGCGACAATTATTGTAAACATTATATTATGTTATATACCGTCTGCATTTCGCGATTATACATTAACTTATCGCAAAATGCGCAATACTGGAAAGAGAAAAAGAAAAAATTGTTCAACTTCTATAGATAAATTTTCTCCAGTTTTTATTTGTCCGTTAACATATATTCTGCAGAGTTTTTTTATACCCATTTTATTTTATTATACTCTCAACAATTTGCACCTCAACCTTGTTACAGTACATGCGGCTACTAACCGCTAATAAGTACAGAAGGCCAGAGCCACAGAGTTTCACCTTCGTAGCATCTAGCTCTCTATAGGTATATAATACACCTAGATATATAAATTCTCTCAAATTACTGTTACGTTTATGTAGACGCAGGATACGGTGTACAAGGTATTAGGTAGGTATAGGTACCGACACGCGCGCACTGACGTGTGACTGTAATAACATACTAGATCGCCCCTTATCATATAATACTTATATATGTACGTATATCTATGTACACTAACGTAAGACAAACCATTATAACATTATAACATCGAAAGAAATGACGTTTACATAAACCCTACTTATAGTATCTAGAAATTTTGAAACTAGTGACTAGTCAGAAACTAGACACACCCGCTGGTAGGTACCAGTACATACCTACACCCAAGTACAGATGTGTGTTATCGTTTATACACAGTACTACGCACTACCGCCATATGTACATATATATACACGTAAAACCCTACCCGAGAGAACTAGAGGTGTACAAGAGACTAGTTAGAGTGCAGTTCAACTCTGGCCTTGTTAGAGACGGTCTCGTGTATAGTGACTCTGTGTACGATAATTCAAGTAATGCTCGATCATTGTATACCTACACAGAGTGGTTCGGGTAAAGCGGTGCCATATTTTGAGGGTATAAGATTCCGTGCGAAATTTGAACACCAAATTTTATTTACCAAAAATTTGAGGGCACAATAGTTTACGAGCTATTGAAGATCCCAGTTCACCGATCGCGCAGAACTCAGTGGTGAGTGGTGACACAGACCAGGGCTAGGGCTGCAGGCCATGAGCGGAAGTCGAGCGATGCCCTGGCTATGCAACAACCTAGACGCTCCGCGATCGGTAAACTCAGATCTTCCACAGCTCCGAAAGCATCGGTCCCCCGAATTTTTGGTAAAGGAAATTTAGTCCTAGATTTCCTTCGAGTTTGCCGGTCCCTACTTACTCGTGTCTTTTCATAGAATTTGAAAATCGTGGGAAGAATATCTTCAAATTCGATGGAAACGCATGCGTAGAGGTATTCTATTTACCGTGGGTCAACTAACTCTCACGCTGTTACGTAACTGAGCATATTTCGAAGGGTATACAACACTTGAAGTTGTTTTTCTGTGTTCCACAGTCGACGTTGTGACTTGTGAGAGCCTTTCGCTGGATTAATTTGAACAATATGAAACAATAATCGGCGGAAATTTGTTTAATCTAATTGTTCCATTCAGAATCTCGTAATTATAGAAGAAATTACGTGACGGTGCATATGTTAGGCGATGATATTCAATGATAATAATAAACTAACGAATTTTACTTCATATGACTAATTTTTAGGCTGTGCGGTTTTCTTCGTGTAAAATTATACACATTATACAAGGGTGCTATAATAACATAGTGAAGTTGAACGAATATTGAACACTTTAATTATTTAGTGAAATAAAATTACTGAGGGATTTACGTACCGAGATAATATAAAATAATAGTGTCAATATGTCTGGGAGTATTAAACGACGGATGAGTTGGTACCAGAAGGCAGAATCTGGGATGAGGGTGAGTCCGAAGATTCATTTAATCATTTTCTATATTATTGTGCGTTAACACAAATCTGAATAATAAAATGACAACGATACTGCAGGAAAATGACAATTATGCTGTACCTATATAAATGAATTTATATTCTAAACTACTATACATACATACATACAACTATACATATACGACGTTGAAAGAAGAAAGACACAGGCTGTAGACACCTGTCGTTCAATACGTCACATATATGAACACATGCTGTATTTCCTCCCATAAACATGATCGTCAACACCGACTTGTTACTGCAGCTAGACTGCAGCAGCCTCGTTCTCAACGGATATATATATGTAATAACATGTTTATTTTTTCGAGTCACTTCAACATCCATTGGTATATTAGTGTTTTATTTAGAAGAGAATAGGAAAATAAATCTCTGTCGAAAGACGAATTACTCGAGTCTTACTTAATAATCGCCATATTTCCAAACGATAACGTAATAATAAATAAAATAAATTAAGAATTGCAAGAAACAGGAGAGAAAGCAAATAGACACAAGTCGTAATGAAATTAGTAATAAACATTCAACAGTAATCATTGCCTATTTATAGTCTTCGTTTATCTCGTCTTCTTCCTGCTGTATTATACAGGGTGATTCATAATGGGTGGGTCATATTTTCGTGGTAGATTCCTCGAGCAATTCTAAGACTAAGTTTCATTCACCAAAAATTCTAGAGCGCAATAGTTTCCGAGCTACGAAAGATCTCGCAATTAGTTTACCGATCGCGGAACTTAGTGCATGCATGCGCTGGCCTGCGCGAGCGGAAGTCGAGCGCTGCCCTAGCCGAGCTACGCGACCTATACGCTCTGCGAGATTGAACGACTCGGATCTTTCGTAGCTCGGAAAGTATGGGTCCCTCGAATTTCTGGTAAAGGACATTTGGTCTTGGATTTTCACGGAGAATCTCTTAATCCTAGAAAATATGACTTGCTCAACCTGAATCACCCTGTACACGTAATATAATACAATATATGGTGAAAATTGATAAGAAGCAACATAGATTGTAATGGTTGTTTGTGTTGGTTAGACTGATATTTTCTCTTCTTCCTCCCACGCACTCTCTTCTCTTATTATAATTCCTATGATATGATAATGAGGGGAGAACGAGTGAACGCAATTTCGATTGTCTGCAGCGGCGTTTTGTAATAAGCTTTGTATAAGTAGGTATAGGGGCAGAGGCCACGATCATATACACCTACTTGTGTTTCTATACTTACTCGTCCGATCTCACTTACCTCTCTCTCTCTCTCTCTTCATTATTTTGTTTACCTTGTCTAACATGTTATATGTACATACCTATATACGCTTGGTAGGTATATAATCTACGTAAGTCTATTTTAACCTGACCCATCGCGCGCGCTTTAGGCGCGTGATTCACCTGAAAATAGTTTTACGAAGAGGTTTTCAATTTTTTTCATCTTCCTTGTCGTATAAATTACGATCAAAGGGCATAACGAATCATGAATTTTTTATTGACACACAAAATTCGATAATTTTCAACGGATTTATCATCGACGACGAAGACCGGTTTTTCATTAAGACATAATATGACGTTCCTGGACGATGAGAACATTCCTTAATAATCGTTTTGGAGATATGACTCAAAATTTACATGCGGAATATGCTTCTTTATTTTTCGCCTCTCTCTCTCTCTCTCTCTCTCTTCTGGTGTGAAATATTCCATCCAATATATCACAGATAATCTGTAATTGATTTCTGACTATAAAAAAAATAATATCCCACACTTTTTCAACATTCATACTTATAACGACTGCGACCCTATAAATTTTTTCGAGTCAAAATTCGCTGCCTATAAGTACGAGCGAAAATAAATTCTGCGAATCTTAATTCGACTCGAAAAAATATTGAAATTTACCTATCGAAGAGTGAAATTCCCATTTTCACCCACTCTGCAGTTTCACACTATTATTATAGCTCAAAAAAAATCAGGGAGAAAACTGGAACAAAAAATAGAAAGAAAAAAATAAAACGATTTTGTTTCGACTTAAAAGATCCTCCCATAATCAGATCCTGCACGACACTCGTCCATCAGTTCGCATCTGGTCGCCATGTGCGTAGCTGTTACACCTACTACTATCACAGATAAAAATTAACAGACATGTACGTGATGTACGCCTGCGGTACTCTAGGTTTGAGAGCACAGAGTATCTTTCTTGGTCGATACTGTTACGGCATCGATATGTGATTTTTGAAAAATTTTCCATAAACCTCGTGATATTTTATAACGTCGTGTCTATTATGCGGTATTATCAAGAAACACCAAAAATCTATCATATTTATTATCAGTTAGGTACTATATCGGTCGATCACACCAAATAATATTATCAGTTCTTGGTAAATATATGACATTGGTATTTCGGTCATGCGATTGCGATCTTACGATCGATTTCAACGATTTTTGGAAGTATGCCTTGATATATAAAAAAAAAAAAAAAAAAAAAAAAAGTAAAAAAAAAAACGGATCGATGATTCAATCAACAAATATATAACTCTATAGACATCGAAGAGTTTCAAACAAACCGCGTTCTTACGGTTCGATACGACGGATGCATATTGTATGTAACATACGAATATCATAAATGTCTGTTACTAATGTGGAAAAGTTTTTATTGGCATAAGAACAGTGAATATTCTCTCTCTTATTTTTCAAAACTATAATATAACTGACTAAAAAAATAAACTAAACAAGTGGCTCTCCGGTCGTGAAATGTTGCCTCCGTCTCTCCCCGTGCGCAGTAGTGCGAAATCACCTCATCTCTTCATCCGCGAACGTGATCTCATATTCCGGCGCGATGTGTGTTACACACCTACTTCGCACGTGTCTTAACTATTGCGGCGATATATATTTATTCGGAATAGATGTCAGTTTCGGTTGGCAAAATATATAAACTTTTATATAAATAATTCTTACAACAGCTACCTGCACGAGTACCCAAAATAACAATATTATTGGCTAAAAAATATAGTTTTATCGTGAGATTATTATAATCGGATACAGGTATGATAAGATCGATCTTTTCAGATCAGCAGACTGATTATTTTGCATATGTATAACGTATGCAGTTGCTGCGGCGCTGCAGGTGATAGGATAACGCAGTTTTGATCCTTATGTCATCGTGACGAAAGCTTGAAACTGAAGCTAGTATATGGAATATGTAATTATTTTTACTCTCGCTGCAGTTTCCGAACCGGTTAGGAATCGATCCGAACGACCTCAACCGGCTTCTAAGTTTCTCACCCAATAACTGTAGGCCTGCACCTTTGCGTTATGTCCTGACAATGTATTTTTTTCTTCGCACTATACTGCAGCGGGAAGACCTAAGTGGTGTTTTTTTTTTCGTGTGAAAACAGGAGAGAAAAGAAAGAAAAAGAGGGAAGAAAAGGGAAAAGGGAAAAGAAGAGAATCACGAACACTGTGCAGCACTTAGCACACGTGACAATCAGTCACACATATTGATATGTGAGTCGCTGTTACAAATCGTACGGAGGCATAGTAAAGCGGACAGTTTGAACGTACAATTTTATCGTCTATATGGGTAAAACAACGTTCCGGGGTGTGTCAACAGATAACAATGAAAAAAAATGGAAAAAGAAAAAATGTTAGTAAAGTAACACCGTTTAGAGTTATAGACTAACAGATGATAACGAGAGTTTCTCTTTTTTAAGCCTGCAGCAGCAGCAGCAGGGTCATAAAACTCTTGAAACGAGCCGCGATCAGTGACTGTTTTCGGAAGAACTTATGTAGGTACATATGTATGTTATAATATATGCGGCTACTACTGTTTGCATCCGGAACTTTTCGTAATCTTTTTGAAAACAGGAAAAAAATTAAAAAAATAAATAAAAAGGGAAATTATGAAAGGGACATGTTCGTTAAGGATATATTACATATATGGTTGAATGCCAAGCTGATTTAACCATATGTGTAATTGCATAGTTAGGTAATATCTCATTTAATATGATGATAAAAAAAAATTAAAATAAATTGCGTGTATAGTATTTGATGTGTAGACGAGTCTGCGTCATGATGCTCTCGAACTGATATGTTTCGCGAAGTTTAGAAGAGGAAAAAAAATAACGCCGAGCCATTATACACCTACGAGAGAGCCAAAGGCGAGATTAACTATGACGTCACTCTCATCAGAGTGACCTCATCGAACTTTACTTCGAAATTCACGTCGTAGGGGTATCTCGCAAAAATTGAAGCTGTATAAAGTGCTGGGAAGGTCTATCCTTGAATCGTTCAGGATTTTTTTCAGTTTCTTTATTTTTCTTACACGATCAAACATTGTAGGACAAGATCAAATCTCTGACTAATATAAACTCAATGTCGAGTACGTTATAACTTATATAGACACCGCATAGTGTCCGCCGAAGCGACGGTTAAGTTATTTATACACATTACATATACGTACCTTATACACGTACGGTTGTGCAAATATATTATTTTTATTTTATTGCACTTTCTTGAATTTTGTTTCACAATTATTTTTCGCTTCATTCCTCCACCATATACCTATTATACCTAATATAGAAATTATTATGTACCTACAGTTCTGTGAGATGTTCGAGTTTAGCTATATGGAAGACAGAGCTTTTGATCAGGTCACGCGCGACTCTCATACGTCTAGGCCTCTTTCTCTCTAAAATTTGTGGAGTGAAAATTCACTCCAATAGAGTGAAAACTCACTCCAAGCGTTACTGAAAACAGCGCAAATCCAAGTAGAGCGAAATTTCACTCTTATTGAAGAGTGAATAATCGCTCAGTCTTAAAGAGTGAAAAGAATCACTCTTTTAAAGTGAAATTTTCACTCTTTTAGAGTGACACCTTCACTCTTTTAGAGTGACATTTTCACTATTTTGGAGCATAATTTTATGAATAGTGAGGTGATGCTTTACTCGTTAGAAGTGGGAATTTCGCCCTACGTAGAGTGAAATACTACGTCTATATTGGAGTGGATCGTCATTACCAGTCTACCCAGAAGTTGTAGAATTAGTATCTTTCGTTGGTGGGTTGAAGGTTTCCATTAGAATTATGAAAATATCTAGAGTGCAAGTAATATTTTTCAGACGAACCGGTGAACCGAGTTTATCCAAGCCTTCACAAATCTCAAGTTACATAACCTCACTTTAAGAACACAATTACGAGCTTGAATAACTGTTATAATACGGCATGGCACATGATAAATAATTACACACAGCAAATGAAGGCATGATTAATGATTTTCGTCATGATAACTACTTACCTACTTTGGCCGAAATAGTATAAAAATGTGTTCACGAATATGTTGACGCCACGCTGGTCGAGTGTTTGACGCGGCGGGAGAAGCCTCGATAGGGGCTGCGCGTACAATTTGCCGCCGATGCGCGGCGGTAATTCGCGATTTCGCTCTTGCCCAGAGTGACGGTTGGAGCGAAAAATTAATCACTCCATACATTAGAGTCGAAATATTCACTCTTTGCGAAAAAGTGTGTATTTTCACTCTATAGGAGTGGATAATCACTCCAAGTAGAGTTAATCACTTGGTCACTCCATGCTTGGAGTGAATTAATCACTCCAAAAATTTTAGAGAGTTCGAAAGGATTTAAACGTAAAGTTCGATAGGTCAGGGTGCGACGGATCCTTTGTGTATTATGCCTCTGGGAAAGGACACTGGGAGTCAATCTACTCAGACATTTTACGCTCGATGAATATCTCTTTATTATTTATATTTTTTTTTATTACTTATATACCTACGTAATATAGTGAATGTATATAACTTTTTTTTCACAATTATGTTACTATGCAGGTATAATAATTAATTGGAGATATATAAAGGTAATTGAATTGTATATATATATAGTATACATAAATATGGAGAAATTATATACCTACGATATATAAGCTCCAAAAATTATTAATACATACCTACACAGATTTAGCCTCGCATATATGATTGAGAATTGAAATTCCTTAAAAGATGAAAAAATACTCAAGGAAACCTTTGATTAGGTTGATTTACGATCACGCCTAGATAGGCGAGAAGAAAAAATTTATATCTGAAGCAGAATAAACAGCGAGGCGTTATGTCAGTGGGACGAGGCCAAAACTTCAATTAGGCAATCGCTGATTTTAAACAATACGCGTGATAATGAATTCGCGTATTATTTACTCATGTATAATTTATTTAGCTCCATTAACAATGCATCGTTAGAAAGTTTGAAAATCTCTTTTCCCTTTTGTATATTATAGAATTCATTCATCGGAGGAAAAGACTTGCATATAGTAATAAATATAATCTTGTTACATTTTTCCGTACTGGAAACATTGGTTTCATTGGTATCAGTAGGTATTACGGTTTTTTCAACATTTTGTTGGTTTTGTTTGCAAATTTTTCGAAAGGGTCTATATATCGAAGAATTTCGACATCTATCAATATTTCGACATATTCGTATTTACGATAATTCCGTGAACTGAAACTGTTCACAAACCGATTCCAAAACCTATTATACCGAAAATCTGTATTAAATTGCCAATACCGCGTAGCCCTAACTGGCCCTAACATATAGGTATGTACCTAATACCGTTTGACAAAAGACAGGTATGATCAATGGCGATAATGATACACCGCTGTTATTTCTTTCTAACGACTATATTATACCCTGCAGCGAGGGGGTTCCATGAAGAGGCTTACTCAATAAGCCCTGCAGGGCTATTTTACGACCCACGCCAATATGCGCACAGAGAACTGTTCTCTTAGACGATTCGCTCGTTAAACCTGTTATACCTGATAGACAGTATGTGTATAATCAAAAGTGCAATCGGCTTTGGTATAACACTGATTATTTTTCTGAGAACTATTTCCAAAACCTTCGGTGCAGCTGCAAATGTTTCAAATTTTGGAACAGGTTTAACGGCAGAAAGTTTTTAGGATTATTTACTGGGGGAGACCGGGGCAATCATCAAAAATCTTTTTTTTGCCCGAGTCGAAGTGTCGAATTGGTTTGAATTCAAGACGATATTGAATTTTCATAAAAAACGTTGGAGTTTAGAACATTGAAATTGCGAAAAGTTGGGATGTAGATAACTCAAAACTCTGAAAGTACGAAAATATTGGAAAATTTCGATCTATTTCTCAGAATGTGAAGACACAAAATAGTTCGTTCTAATCGAGACCCTCTTTACGGAAATACCCATTTTCTCTACTCCAATCGATAACTCAATGATGTCATATAAATCATTAATAGGATTTCGAAATTTTATTTTCTAAAAAGTAAATCTCAAGACGATTAATTTGACCACTTTTCGGTTTTGATATACGATTGATATATTTTGGAGGTTTGGCATTTCGGATCTTTAGCTTTCGAAATTCTGATAAGCTTCGATGTTCTTCGTTTGAAAGTTTTTTTTAAATCGTCTATGTATAGACTTTCAAAAACAAAAAGAACTGTGACTATAATATTCAAATTCAGAATTTTTACCATTCGGGAGTTTCAAAATTCTAAACTTCAACTTGAAAAAAAAAAATTTATCAATTTTCATTAAGAAATGAATGAATTAATTTTCTGCAAAATAAATTCAGTACATAATGTCGCGCCCGGGAATTTCGTCTCCGATGTATAAACGAGGTAGAAATTAAGACGGAAAAATCACGCTATCCGGCCTCCTACGCAGAGGGGAAATTATTGCAGATCTCAACGATATGATCACGGCGGTTCCGGCTTGTCGGACTGCAGCAGAAGCCACGCGCTGCTTCTATCCGCACTGTTTATTTCCAATTCTTCAATTTTCTATACCGTAGTAACCGTTACCATAATCTTGTCTTGTGATGTAACTGTATACTAGCTGTAGGTACACTTCTCAACTTATTTAGACGTTGCGACGCGACGCGTCGGACTCATTGTTAAATCGTCGCATGAGTATGTAGATATACATTTCAGCATATATCCTTCGGCATATCTCACCCTAGATACGCGATAATCGTAGAGAAAAAGAGGAGATAAACATCTTTTCGATATAGTATGCGTAAGATTTCATTTTACGCACACTGTGTCGAAATAGTATATTATGCATCGAGTGCGTAAAATCTTACGCACGAGTTTCATACGATATTTTTCGATACAGTGTGCGTAAAATTTCATTTTGAATTCAATTCAAATGAAATCCATTTCATTTCATTTTGAATTGAATTCAAATGAAATTCCATTTCATTTCATTTTGAATTGAATTCAAATGAAATTCCATTTCATTTCATTTTGAATTGAATTCAAATGAAATTCCATTTCATTTCATTTTGAATTGAATTCAAATGAAATTCCATTTCATTTCATTTTGAATTGAATTCAAATGAAATTCCATTTCATTTCATTTTGAATTGAATTCAAATGAAATTCCATTTCATTTCATTTTGAATTGAATTCAAATGAAATTTTACGCACACTGTATCGAAAAATATCGTATGAAACTCGTGCGTAAGATTTTACGCACTCGATGCATAATATACTATATTTAAACAGAGTAGAAAATTGTTGTTAAGAAAAACTTGGGTCTCTCTCTCTTTTTTTTTTTGTGTCATTTTAGGAACACCATGGACCAACTACATATTGCTATCTTATATTGTACCTTCGGCTGTCTTGTTTTCTGTCAAACAATTTAGACCCCTGTAGTAATGCCACACGCGCAGAGACCGATCAATGCCCATAAAGACGTCCAGCTGTTTTTAGAGACTTATAAGCTTGTCCGGAGATGAAAGATCGAGTTAGAAACCGGCGTGTGGTATATAGGTATAGTGTATACCTATTCATCGAAGTTAAATCGATGCAAGAATGGATTGATCCACGTCAGAAGAGAAACTGTATATATACACAATAAATTGTGCGAAATTTCATTAACTTTGAATATTATTATCGACTTGCTGCTATTGAATAAATTTATTTCTCGTTTTACGACGGTTTTCAGAAAACGAAAACACTTTCGTATACATACATAAAGAATAGGTACCTATACAACGTATATAAGACATATATCTTCGATTTGAATAATCTATATTTATACGCCGTTTACAAATTGGTCATTAAATTCAGGTGTGATCTCAGCTCTTCAATTCCTTATTGAATTTATTCATTCATTCATTTCTCGAATTTCAATTTCAATTGTTTCCGCGGATATTTCGTAGCGCAATTATGAGCAATGGTTGTAAAAAAAAAAAAAAAAAACCATATTGCGAGTGCATGATGACAAGCTGCATGACGATCGGAAGACTTTTATAAACTGTACGAGCGTCTCGTCGCAGTAATTCTTCGCTGATGCAGTAATTATATAATAAGGCTTGAGATCTATAGAGTACCTATAGAGAACGCGATGGTGCATCGACCATACCATATAACTACAATTGCACTATGCGTCAGTGTCTCGATCGCAATCTCTACTTACCTAGACTGTATGTCGTAGTGAACGAGAATAAAACTTTTGGCCGTTGTTACGACGAATTACTTTTTTGTTTTTTGTTTTTTCGGTTTTTTTTTTTAACTCGTGACTCCTATTTTCGCGTTATAATAGATTCAACATCATAAGGTGTTAATTTATTCGATACGTACCAATTTTTTTTTTTTTTTCTTTCATTTAGGTATAGTATTATTCGCGAAATAAATCGAAATTCTAAAATTTATATAAAAACATTCGGAGAATGAAATGATGAAAATGGAAAATAAAAAACGAAAAACGAAACTTCGAAGTTTCTTCAACGATTTTCTGACGAGATCAATACGTAGTACGTCACATATATACACGTGTGGGAATAAACCGAACGGATGTCTACGTCAGGACGAAGAACCTTTGACTCATTACAGCATTATGTTGCGGCTGCAACCACGGACAGAGTCATAAACGCGCTTTAATTTACCTCCCACGTAGGGGTGGCCGCTGTCAGACTCATGACGGCAGAATCGCCAGTCTTTCGCGTTCCATGCTACGATACGGAACTGACCTGGCCTGAAACGAGTTTAATCAATCGATTTTACGATCGAACTTATTATCATTACGCAATAAATAACGAGATCGCGGTTTTAGTGATATCTTGTGAACGGTGTGACTCTCGTTTTACATTCCATGAATAAACTCCATAATTTTTTTTTGTTTTTTTTTTTTATTTTCTATTCATCATCTTTCGATTGTCCGATGAACGGAAATAAATAAATTTTGAAACGACAAAAAAACAGAAAAAAAAATCCCACGTTTTTTAATTTTTCAATAATTATTTCTTCCCCGTTTTTGAACTTGCATTTCAATTTTGAGAAGCCTTCTTCTTTTTTGTTAAATTCATCTTGATCCTATCTTGTGTTAAAAAATTAAAAAATTAAAAAATCTGCTCTTTCTTCTTGTTACTGAACAATTTATTTCACAAATTGTTGTGCCAATCGCTGTATACTCACAGAGAATATGGCTCTTAGAGTCTAGACTATAATTAAACACAATACTACTATATAAACGTCTTGAATATATTTAAATGACGAATGTTACGTGTATCATTGTTTCACACGATAGTCTGACTACTTGTTGATCGCATACCTACACCTTTTTCTTTTTGTTTTTTAAACTTCATTTTTATTGTATAATTTAAATAATATACTAAATGGAAATGAAATGATCATAGAGAATGACATACGCGTTTTAAGAATTTGATTTCTTTCTGCCATTGCAGGAAATGATTCAGCCTTATCTCAAATACATACTATAGTATTCATAGTTTTCCACGTATTCAATATCTTTTCATATTAATTTGTGATTCCCACATAAAATTCCAGTTTTTGATATCAATCGTGTTTTTTTTTTTTCTTTTTTTTCTTTTTTTCTTTCTCTTTTAACAAAGTTGATCAAAATTTTTGACAAATGTTACGAATTCATGCTGAAAAAAAAGAAAAAAAAAAAAGAAAAAAAAAGTAAAGAAAGAATAAGACGGATAATTTGAGAGTCGGTAAAGGGTTGCGATTGCAAATGAATTTCGAAACTGTAATCATTTTTACAAATATAAAGTTAGAAAATATGTATTATTGTCTGTATAGGAGGTGAGTGCGGAACATTTCGCTTCGATACTGTGTTTCCCGAACGCATCTATGGACACCGAGTCGAAAACTAAAATGCTACAGTGGAATTATGTATGTTATATATATGGAAGTGTGATAACTGATAATATCGAATTTATATTGAGTGTCGTATAACAATAAACCGATGAAAATTATAATAATAATAACAACAATAATAATAATAAAAAAGAAGAAGAAATTATAGCGAGACTATATAGTTGAACGGAAACTATATTTTCTCGTTGCAAAATATAATATAACAATTATTAAAGAGTGTGCTGAATTCATTTTCTATCATTAACTATATTTGAATAAGAATTAATATATATATATATATATAATAAAAAGCGTGCGCTGGATTGGATTATTGTTCTTTACTAACAAAAAAAAACAAAACAACCAAAAAAACAAAAAAAAAAATCAACAAACATAAAACAAAAACGCAGACGACGTCATGATCACAGAATGGGTACGCTTATCACTTATCACGCTCATGCTTTAATTTAATTACGTTAATTGAAATTACTAATTATAATCTCTCGTTCTCTCTCTCACTCTCTCTCCCCCTCTCTTCTAACGATTACGAAATGCTAGCCGGTCTTAAATTACTCTGTACCCTTGTCGATATTCATTTACGAAACAGAGTATATGTATATGTATATAATTATATATATACAGGCGAATTTAGTAATTTGATCACATATTTGTTCCTCGTCAACTCTTCAACGTATTTCAATCATCTGAGTACACATAGGTCTTTTATAATCCCGTATTTGCCCGCATGGGTGTCTATTTTTCGCCAAAACGATCGCCAAAAATTCGAACTTTTTTCATCACTTCGTAGCACTTGAAATTTTTCTATTTTTTAAATTCAATTCTTTTTCTGTCTATTCATATGCATTAGCATAATCTTCTAATCGTTCATTGAACAAGTTCGATCTTTTTTCTTTTTTTCCTATATTATAATTATTTTCAATGATTTTATACAACCGTCGTTTATATTTATATATTTTTATATCTCGCTGTCGGAAAATTCCGATAGTAATTGCAACGGATTATTCTCCTCGGTACGTATAATACGTATATATGCACAGTTTATCACTATAGAACTGCGTGGAAAGGGTGTAATGAAATGTCGAGGACAGATTATCGAAGCGAGGTTTTAATGTTTAAAACAAGCTATGAAGTCATTTGGCGCTTGTCACGTTGTAAACCGTTTCTTCTCTCGCACCAGTCGTCACCACGTACATTATATATTATTGTACATATTGTACTGTATTTGTTGCATGACTTCAGACCCGTATATCTATATACGCCATCTCTTTACTCGTAACTTCATAAGCTGTACCATATTTCGCGATAAAAACCAAAAAAAAAAATAAGGAAACAGGAAATTCATTCATCATTACAATTTACAAATCGCATCATTCATACTAATTCTATAATAAATAACAACACATAGATTCCCAATAAATTTTTATGGACACGTAAAGCTGCTAACAAAAAAAAACCGTCAAATTCTAAAAAATAGATTCTTAAAAAAAAAAAAAGAAAAAAATCGCTGTAGGCAAATTCATCGTATCAGTCACTCATATTCTAACGTGGAACAGCTGTTCACTTACAGATGGGAATTCTATCCGCGTACGTACTTATACAGACGCGACCTCGACTGCAGAATTTAGAACGAAGTGTTTATTTTGTTATTCTCTTTTTTTTTTTATTTATAAAACGTTCTTCTAAATACATATTTTTTTTTTTTCATTTTTTCACTAATTTTTAAGTGTTTATTAACTCAACGCGTGACTGTTTTCTCATATACCTACCTATGTACTTCTATACATTTTACCCATATATATGTATAATACATAAACAAATCGTTAAATTTAGTGCAGAAATTGATTAGTCATTAACGTGACGTACTTGTTTACACATTGATATTTCTCAGCTATATTATTAGTTACCGAATCTCGCAGTTTACTAATGACCAATACCAATGAGTAATGACTAATGAATTCTGAGGGTTGGGTGCCGATCGAAGGTCTCTTGTTACGATTTTGGGGTCTTTGAAAGATTGCAGTCAATTGACTTTTACGAATCCAATGAAGGTTTCAATCTATTAATGAAAATTTCGTTGAAAAAGCATAATTAGTCGATAGTTAATTTGATTCTAAATTATTTATCACTCGTTCAGCAATTATGTTGATACCTATACATACGAGTTGAAATACCATTCGTGAAATAAGAACGCGTTGTTCCCATTGACGATATGAAAATATTATCATTTATACCCGGAAAGGCATTTCGCTCGAGGCTTAAACCCAGTTATATTCACCCACGTGTATAATACAATATGAACTTATACCTATAGTATACCTGAAGGTTCTATTGATTGGCTCACACCGCCTTACTTCCAAGGCTCAAAGCAAAACGAATAATTTGAAACCGCCTTGTACCCAACATCTGCTTTTTTATACCATTTTCATCTTACCCTCATTTTATACCTATACTGCACCTATATATAGGTACACACGCCGACACTCGTTTCCTCGTAACGGTTATTCACGAGAATTACCTACTCCTTTAGAGGTCAGAAGATATTTTCTTTCTCTCTGTATATATCCACGGTTCTTTAATCAATTTAACAAATTACTTACCGTTTGACTAAATTCGAAAAAATATATATAGAAAAAAAAAAAACCATTTATTCAATTCTCTAGCCGATCTTATAATCGCTCAATTATTCGTCGCACGAAAGATCGCGTGATTTCGTCTGATTTTCAATCGACCATAAATAATTTACGCTCTGTATACTAAACGGCTCAAATCTTGATAATCTTGGACTTTGATTACTCATTTTTGTAAATTTTCATTCAATTTTCGCAATTTTCCATAGTCTCATGTATTCCATGTGACTTGTGAGTCTAAGTCTAAATCGTCATGGCTAATTCGTTTTGGTTTAACAACATGCTCCCATGGTGGTTTGGCAGGGGAAATAATGAGGCTATTGCCTCAAATGAAATGGCTATTGTCTTCCCAATAAGTCATAGTTGAACGGATGCTTTAAGAATGACTAATATACATATGCCCATATACTAGACGATTGTATGCCACTTCCAACACGCGTGTGCCATATTATATCTATACGTAACAGCCGTAACAAGCCTCGGGCAAATTCTTTTCCGAATCGTTTCACTGCTGCACGTTCAGTCTCCGGTCTGCCGACAGTGCTTAACCACAGTTAACCGCGAAGTTGTAAATTTCGATAAAATAACCCGAACCTTCTCTTCCTTCTTTTTTTTTTTTTTTACTATTTTTTTAATTAATTAACTTCAATGTTATTTAGACCGGTAAATGTTGTCGCGAAATGAAGTGTACGGCGTGTACTAACTTTTGGAATTTCCTCGAGGTAATGTTTCACATATAAATTATATATTAGGGTATGGTCCTTAAGGGGACCAGTACAGCGACCTTTCGAGAAATTGTCATAGTCCGAAATCAATTTATTTCATACCCAAAGTTCATTTCACATAAAAATATTTTTCTTTTTCCAAATCATGTGTCGTAAGGATTTTGGCACACCGTTGGTCAATTCAATCTCTTGACGTCTCATTTTCTCCGGTGAACCATTCCTCATCTTGTGAATGTAGGGATTTCAAAATAAAGAATTATGTCATAAGTTATGATCAATTTACCAAATTTGCAAAAATTATTATCACTCATTTCTTAAATAACTTGGCCAAAACGGAAAATTTTCAAAATTCCTACATTCACATGATGAGGATTTGTTTTCTGAAAAAAATGAATCCAAGATGACCTGAATCGGTCCAACGGTGCTCTAAAATCCTTACGACACATGATTTGGAAGAAGAAAAATATTTTGATGTGAAATGAACTTTGGTGATGAAATAAATTGATTTCGGACTATGATAATTTCTCGAAAAGTCACTGTACTGGTCCCCTTAATTCGAAATTTTAATTTTCAAATTTTATTCATCACTATTTGAAGATAAGAAATATTTGTTTTTTGTGTGCTGTAGCTTCGAAAATTATATCGTTGAAAATCTGTCGAATTTTCATGAAGTACCTACTACTACTACTGGTAAGGGGTGTACCAAGTTTGAGATTTTTCGAAGCTATACTGCAATAGGAAGAAAAAGAAATTCACCGCAAAATGTAAAGAATCGTGTTTTATTCAAATGGAAAAATTCGAAGGTTTTGGGGCGGATCTTAGAATCTAGATAGGAACCTAGGGTTTTGGCTATAATTTTTTTTTACATATTTGGAAACGTTTTGGCCCATGAGAGCATTGAAATTCGAATATGATGAAATTGAGGACTACATACTCTAAGATATAATAGAAAATACTTTATTTTTCATTCATTATTCATTTGTTGTAGTTACTTTTCATCTGTTTTTAATCCACTGACCCATATATTTTCTTATTCCTATAATTTCTATTATTATTATTATTTTTTTTGCGTTAAGTAATAAACGATATGCTTACTAATTCGCAGTTATACCGCAAAACGTATTGAAAATAGTCATTTTATCATCACACATTGATAACTAACAACTGATATCCCTGTTTGTCTATTTCTTATTCGATTTTGTTTTTTGTTTTGCTCTATTTGTTCATGTGTGTATGTATGTGTGTGTTTTATTTTTTGAAAGAAGATTTTTGTCTTGAAGATTTTTACCTGCGTACTATTAATATATTATTATAGGTATATATTCCTCTGGAATGTTCAATATTGTCGTATCTTATATATGTAGTATGTACGTATTATAACTACGTGTTGCGCGAATTGCTTGAATAATAAATTGTTTTATTCCTTCGATTTAAACATACATGTATGTACCTGCCTACCTACTACGTATGTATGTACTTATAACAAGTGGCGTGCCTTTAAACAGACAAACAAGAATGAAATACCTCTATGATTGTCACCTGCGTTATATTCATATTGCTTTTATTATCAGCTTCAATTACGCCTTATTAAACCGCGAATGATATATCTATAAGGCACTTATTTTCCAACCGTGATACATGTATAATGTACATACAAATACTAATTACAATTTTGAATTACAATGGTAAAGAAAAAAAAAACAAAAAAAAAAGATTGATACGTAATCAAAATGAAAATTTTCCATATAGTCTAGTTATACTAATCATGTACAACTATAGGTCGTAAGGCTCTTGTTATCAGTCACATAATTCAATTGAACTTGAATTTAGACTTGTAAGAAAAAAATCGAATAAATATAAAATAAAAAACATGAAAATAAATTTATGTTATAGCTGGACACATTGTTCGGCCGTCCCAAAAAACCGGGTCGAGGAGGTGGGGCGGGGGGTGGTATGGGTCACAACACCATCCCCCGACCAAATTCTGGCGATGATTTCAACGAGATAGAACAACAGGCTTCAATAATAGAGAGCATGGATGCTGAAACTGTTAATGACAAATTTGAAGAGATGTTGGTGAGTGGTTTACGATTTTTTTTTTGTTTTTATGTTATTCTAGCTTTTTTGTATTTACAAAGAAAGTTTCTCGGATAGAGATCAACAGATAGACTCACTCAATGTATAAAATGACAATTTATTAATCTATAGAACGACATGAATCTATCGGAGGAGAAAAAAGCTCCTTTAAGACAACAACCCGATGGTAAAAAGAGGAGTATGTTAGTGATGCACTGTAAAGGTAGCATACAAGAGAATAGATCAAAGTTTGATAAACCTGCAGACTACATACGTTACCTAGCACAGCCAGAATTGAGCGTCAACAAAATTTACAACTGTATAGAATCACTTAGGATCGCTTTAACTAATAACCCTCTGAGCTGGGTTCAGGAATTTGGAACCAAGGGATTAAAACAAGTTCTTGCAACGCTAAACGAGTGTTATCGGAAGTAAGTTGAAACCAATATTGCATCCTTATATCTCATCTGACTATGTATGAAACATCCTAGGTATGCGGCTTTATAAATTAATTGACTTGAGGAATTTTTCGAGGGAAGCTTATCGATCACTTTTTCCTCTCTTCTCATACAAGTCGTGTAATCAATATTGCCCATTTTATGCCTTTTTACTGAATATATAAACATCAGAAATCATCAAGCGATAGATATCTAATTTATCCTTATCTCATTTCAGTGCTTTCATATGTTATGATAGGTAACTTACAAATTTCACTATACTCTGTATGATTCAGTTGCTGCAATATTTGTCTTCTTTTATTTCAGCTTGATAGTAAAATATTAACGGCTTTTTATTACTTGGTAATTTAATTTTAAGATTATGTGTAATATCGTTATCGATGATGCAAGTACCTAATTGTATACTGCATCCCCTTATATTTTGTACGAAATAATTTGCAGGGTTTATTTCTGATAGTTTGTTGTCTGAAAGCTCATTTTTAGATTAGAAAAAAAGTCTAGAGTTCAGTCTGAGGGTTTAGTACTAATCGTTGATCGATCTTTCAGTGATAATCGTTACGAAAGAATACAATACGAATGCATAAGATGCTTGAAAGCGATAATGAACAACACAGTTGGAATGAAAGAGATGCTGGCACATCACGAAGCTTTAACAATAATCGCAAGATCTTTAGAGCCGACAAAGCCAGCAGTTATGTACGAGACCGTGAAAATTCTTGGCGCGGTTTGCCTGATCTCTAGCGATAGTCACAAAAAAGTTTTAAACGCAATTACAATGAACGGAGAATTCAAAGGGAAGGAAAGATTTCTTCCTATTGTTCAAGGGCTTGTCAATAAGAAGAACGAGAATCTTAGGGTATGCGTTACAATCATTCTTCCCATCTTGACTGAATCTTCATCTCATTTATTAATCCAAACTTCATTTCCAACAGGTCGTATGTCTCCAATTAATAAACTCAATAATCTCATCAGCTGAGGATCTGGACTTCCGGTTACACCTTCGAAACGAAATAATGAGGGTCGGATTAGCAGACCTGTTAATTCCACTCGAGAAAGACCAGTCCGAAGATCTAGCTAATCACTTAAAAATCCTTAAAGAACACAAGGAGGAAGATTACGATGAGCTTGTTCAAAGATTCGACAACGTTAGGCTGGAGCTAGACGACGTTAACGACTGCTTTGAAGTGGCCAAAAATATGGTGATGGATACACCTGCGGAACCTTTTTTTCTGTCTATACTTCAGCATCTGCTCTTCGTCAGAGACGACGCGTTAGTTAGGTGAGTGGTAAGACGTAGTTGGTAGTTTGATGCTAGAAAATTGACATTAATTTCATGTGAATTCCTTTTTGCTATTTAGATATTATCAGCGTTATAACTTTTTTTTTCATCTTTCAGGCCGGCTTACTACAAGCTTATCGAAGAATGTATATCGCAAATAGTGTTACATCGTTCTGGCTGTGATCCTGACTTCAGTGCAACAAAGCGTTTCCAAATAGATGTACAACCGCTGATAGATACCCTAGTAGAAAAGTCACGAGCCGAAGAAGAACATCGTTTGGTGGAAATGAGCCAGAAGCTTGAGGAAGCTATCGCCAGTAGACAAGAAGCTGAGGCGAAGCTTCAGCACGCAGAAACTAAGATAAAGGAGTTGGAGCAGGGCGGTTCGAGACCTGACGGGGTGAAAAACGTTTGTTTTCATAATGCAATCATTTGAAACTATTTACAAAACTGAAACTCGACAATTGATCTAATTTATTCTTCTTTTGGACAAATTTACAGAAAGTCACGGGTGGCCCACCCCCTCCTCCAATGCCTGGAATGGGCGGACCACCTCCGCCACCGCCACCTCCTGGCATGATGGGACCTCCTCCACCCCCAATGCCTGGTATGGGAGGACCGCCGCCACCACCTATGATGCCGGGTATGGGGGGTCCAGCACCTCCACCTATGCCTGGTATGGGAGGCCCAGCGCCACCGCCTTTCCCTGGAATGGGTCCTCCGCCTCCTCCTATGATGGGAGGAATGGTACCAAAACTACCACCGGGAGCTGTGCAAGTATTGCCTCACGGAATGAAGCCGAAAAAGAAATGGGAGGTGGATGGTCCTTTGAAACGAGCTAATTGGAAGGCTGTGAGTACATGTTGCAGTTGGAGATCCGAGGATCTCTTAAATATACGATAGGATAGACATTTTATTCATTTACGGGATACTTATCGCAGAATTTATACAAATTCATGAGTTCTTTATTTCCTTTTTCAGATATTACCCCAAAAACTTTCGGAGAAATCATTCTGGGTCAAAGTACAGGAAGATAAACTTGCTAGTCCAGATATTCTGACCGGATTGGCACAGAGATTTGCTTCTAAGCCAACCGGCAAGAAGATCGACAACGTGATTGATAAGTGAGATTATTTTTTATACAATTGACGCTCTACGTAGCTGATAGATACTCGTTGCAATCTCTCACGATTTGTTAAAATGAATATTTTCCATCGTTCCAGGTCTGCGCCAACTAAGAAAATCAAAGATCTGAAGGTTCTCGATGGGAAATCGGCACAAAATATTTCCATCCTTCTGGGCGGTTCGTTGAAGCACATGCCCTACGAGGAAGTTAAGGATTGTTTATTGAAATGCGAGGGTCCCGTTATTTCCGACAATGTGTTACAAGGCTTAATTCAATATCTACCACCGCCTGATCAGCTAACTAAACTACAACAACTCAGAGACCAGTACGATGATTTGACGGAGGCTGAACAATTCTGTGTTACGGTACTAGACCCCAAATCCGATAATCGGTCTTTCTCCGAAAAATGTTTTTTTTTTTTTCTAAGGAAATTCATTCCTCTATAGAACTATCAGAATTACCTGATTCAAATTCATATTTTTGTTGATGATTAACAGATATCGGACATCAAACGGCTACTACCAAGACTGAAATCGCTCAGTTTCATGTTACACTACGAGGAATTAGTGCAAGACATTAAACCAGATATAGTAGCCGGAACGGCGGCTTGTGAAGAGGTCAAAGTCAGCAAGAAGTTTGCTAAAATTCTTGAACTGATTCTTCTACTTGGTAACTACATGAATTCTGGCTCTAAAAATGGCCAAGCGTTTGGATTTGAGATCAGCTTCCTCACCAAGGTTTGTAAATCTTAGTTTATTGCGCCAAATATCACCTATAATCGTGCAAGAGATCTCCCAGTGAATCCTGATCGATGGTATCGCCTCACACTCAAACTTTCTATATTACATTTTATTAGGAGATAAGTTTGATCTCCTGGAAAGCTTTGTATAAAATTTTGTTACTCTTTCGTTAACAGCTTACGAGTACAAAAGATGTAGAAAACAAACAAACTCTGCTACATTACCTCGTCGACACGATAGAAAGGAAGTTTCCTGATTGTGCAAACTTTACTGACGAATTGGCCCACGTAGATAGAGCTAGCAGAGTTTCTCTAGAGAATATACAGCGCACTCTTCGCCAGATGGACGCCAGCATACGTAACTTAGAACAGGATTTGGGAAATGCCAGACTTCCGCAAAGTGATAACGACCGGTTTCCAGAAGTCATGACTGTATCCTTTTATCGTACATATTAAAATTTCTTTGAACAAAGGGTCAGGTTTTATAATAAAAATCATTTTAATCTAAGAATAAGACTAAAGCATATTTAGAAACTATATTATGCAATTTTTATACAATTTTTCTCTTAACAAATATCGTCTAGCCATTCGCAAAAGAGGCGAGAAAATCTTACGAAGTAATGCAGAACATGTTCAAGAATATGGACAGTCTTTATACAGAAATTTCTGACTTCTTCACATTTGATAAACAGAAGTATACCATCGAGGAATTCTTCGGTGATATTAAAACCTTCAAAGATGCTTTTGAGGTAAAACTGTGATATGATTTGGCATTGGATTTATCACCTTCTAGTCCGTAAATGGGATATTTCAATCTCCCTGTACAATAACATTAGCAGAAATTTCTAATCACACCTTTTTGCAGCAAGCGAGAAAGGAAAATGCAAAGATGCGAGAAAGCGAAGAGAAACAACGTCGGGCGAGAGAAGGAAGGGAGAAGGCTGAAGCTGAGCGGGCGGCACGAGCTGAAAGAAAACGTGCCCTCGTAGATATGAACGCACACGAAGCGCAAGAAGGAGTGATGGACAGTTTGATGGAAGCTCTGCAAACAGGAGCCGCTTTCAGTCGGCCTGATCAACGAAGGAAAAGACAAACCCGAGCTGCTGGTGGTAAGTTGATACTGATCAGGAACAAATCTACAACGGCCAAGATCAAGGGAAGTGGCTCGACTACTACCAAGCAGAAAATCTTCGACGGAGACATAGCTAACAGTATCACTATTTCACCCAAGAGTAGGATAGCTAGTTTGAAAGAACCGAAAGAAGTTGTAGGACTAGAACCAGGAATTCCAATGCTTAATATATCGCCTAGTGATGTAAAAAATTTAAACAGAGTTTTGACGGAGAACGTATCTCCTAAAGTTGAAGTTTTTTATACACCAGAAGAGAACCAAAGCCTTTATAAACAGACCCTGTTACATCAAGCTAAAGCGACTCCAAAAAAGGGTCGAGGTGTATCGCGAAGAAATAATCTTAAAACTGAAATCAAAAAGGTGGATTGGAGATTGAATTCGCTGCCTGAAGAATTCACATCTCCAACTTCGAATCAGATCAATGACTACGTCGCCACAAATCCGTATATTACGAAATCCTGCTTTCTTGAAACACCGAAAATAGCGGGAAAGTATTTTGCAGATATGCTCGAGGTGCTTGAAAATTCTGACACGCTTAACGCAGCTGAAAATTGTAGCTTAGATGAAAATACGAAGCCAAGAAGTTCGGATATTCCCAATTCTAAGGGTAAATCAGATTCTTCGAAGCCCACAGGGACCATACCCAAGTCAAGGTACGGTGTTCTCTCTTCTCGGAGCGGGACGTACTTGGTTTTGAAATCTCAACGTTTGTCAAGTTGTTTAAACGAGCCAGATTACTCTTCGGTAATTGGTGAATTCAAGAAAATAACACCAGCTAAATTTAACAGTGGTCAGAACGAGAGCCCCTCTCGATGCACACCTGAACACAACGAAAAGCCATCCCTGTATAAACAGTCTTTAATAAGCACAGGGTGTTGTGCTGCACCGATTAAACCAAAGCGAGTTATTGTCGGTAAGAGACACAAGCGAAACAGTCTCGTAAGACGAGCGAGTTCTAATCGGAAGAAATTGTTGCGAAAAATGAGTCTCGCACCGAAAAATTATAACGCAATCAATAAGTACTTGGGCAGCCCACCCAGCATGAATTCTTCGATGCCAACCACAAGCGGAAACACATTTTCTTCGCCGCCGATATCTGCCTTGAATAGCACGCTGAAGATGTTTAATGGAATATCAAAATCTGAAGATAATTTGAAAGCGGGATCAGAGACCCATAGTACACCGGTACACGCAAACTTAATAAGAACAAAGAATTTCGAGGATATTGCAGTTTTTCAAGATGAAAATCAAAACGACGTCAGTTTGGGTATATCCTCGAAATTACAAAGTCCGGATTATGTTCAGTCCCTTAAAACTGATCTCACGAATTCAGTGAACATGTCCGAATCCTTTAAATCAATGGAAATTAGCGGTATTGGTGATCTGTCTAGAGACAGTCCTTTCAATCGCAATAATCAGGCGACAAAAAGCGAGACACCGAACAGCGTAAAGAATATGGGAATAATCGAGGACACTGGATTCGAGGAGAATCTGTCTTCCCCCAACGATATACTAGTTCGTTCAGACTCGAAAATGATTTCTTTATTGTCTGATACTGATGCAAACTTCTTGTCTTCTCAAGAGAATGAAAGCACAGATTCTGAAGCGACGATTTTTGAATCGCAGAAAAAAGGGTGGAAATTCTGGCAGAAGGTTGGTGAAGGTGCGAAAATTGTTGCTGTGAAATACAACAAGCTCAAAACTGGCGAGCATGGCGACAATACCAGTAAAGTTGAAGATACTTTAGATAAATTCAAGAACAGTACGCCAGATCCAGTTTTAATGAACAACGAGCCTTCTACTTCTGATATTCTATCACCAGTGGAATATTATTATAACGATGAATCAAAAAATGTTGATAACAACTCTAAGCTTGAATCAAGAGATGAGTCAGAGTTAAATAGCGCAGATGTCTCATCATTGGCAATAAAATCAGCGTGCGTTGATTTATCAAACTCAGAGTTGGTCGTATCAAAAGGTGTTGCAAAACTGAGAGACGATGGTCCGAGACGTTTGAGTATTAGCAGAAATCGGGGATATAAGTCAGTGATGACTGGGAAATCAAGTCCAAAGGTCACAGAAGAGATGCGCCAAGTAGCTGTACAAAAAATGAATATAAATGCAAAGAAATACCTTACTTCGCACAAAGACTTAGCGTCGGAAAATCTGATGGAAAAACGAGAATCGGAAAGCCCTTCTCTAGCGGAGAGTGGGCGTAGGAGCTTGTTGAAAGATGTTCTAGACCCGGAGGTACAATTGAGAAAAAAAGACGAAACAAGTCCCAATTACGATCCAAATAAAACAGAAAGCCCGTCAAAACCAATAGAAAGATATAACAGTTGGCGAGCTACGAGCATGTTTTGATTCCGCCGATCATTAATTTGATTTCAAACTCGGTCTGATTTGTATTATAAAGGCTTTGTAGTCTCATTATGTACGTTGTACTACTTTATATCCAGCGATATTCACCTTTATAACGTTTTTTTTTAATTTTAATAATGTGCTTGTCCCTTGCGCTTTGTATGTGTTGCTTTTCTGTATAAATTTTTGTAAATATTTTTGTTCCTCGTTTCTATATGGAATGAATTATATTCTCAGTTATTTATAAAACTGCAATTTAATAAAATGATAGAATAGAATTTGCCAGAAAAAATGGCTTAGAATTATACGAATCATAATGATAATAATTTTTTTGCTTTTACTTTTTGCTTCGCTGATAGGTTTTTTATGTATGCTAGTGTGTATGCTGTGATGCAAATTTTTCTTAGTTATTACTTGTAATGCGTCAGATGAGAGAAAATATGTCCTATTCATAAATTTCTAATTCGTAATTATAGATGAATGAATGTGTGATAAAAGCAGTTTGTGTAAATCCCATGATATTATTTTTACTATGAGCAATCTAAAAAGTGAGACTTTGTACTATCTTGAACTTTTAATTATCTCGACAGATTTCAAAATTGTTAAATCTCCTTGTAGTTATGTAAGAATAATGTTTATATTATATATTAAACCCAATTTCAACTTTTTTTCTAAAATCTAATTTTCATTTAACGTGACGTCAAATACCCGATCAAAAAAAATACATGTATTATATATCATATTCAAGATCCTTGCTTAGCTCAAATGATAATACCTATAGTCAATATTTTGAAAGATTTTGAAAGCAAAGATTTGCCGCCACGGTTTTTTTTTTTTTTTTTCTTTTCACATTTCTCAATCGGTAGTACAGTGATGTGGACATTTTTTTCTTCTATGTTTACATCAGAGTACCCCTCGAAGTATCAGTCTGCTGGTTGCTCATACTTGTACATAACAGATTTCTTAAGTTCATATTAAATTAAATATTGTCAAATTAATTCAACTCAATTTTATTTTACAGCCGAAAGAAGAGCACAATTAAATAGGAGCCGATCACGAACCGGACTACTTGGGAGAGAACTCTCAACGTTAGTCAAATTACGATATATTTTCTATCCTTTTTTTCATCTAGTCAGCATAAACACATAAGAGAATAACGTTGATAATTCATATTCGTCCTCATCCAGGATCTGGATTGATTAGAAAACTTTTGAAGCTAGAGAATTCCTCGGAACAGTATTCGCAGATTTTATTTTCAACAATATTTACGCCTTCGCGTTAGCTTTTGCAAATTTTAAGCAATGGATATTGTGCAGTATCTTCACAGCTCGGAGTACTATAAGATCGTCTGGACTGAAAATTGTGTTTTTTATTTTCACAGGGAACTTCTGAGTTCAGCGTAGCCTAATGATAATGGCACTCAGCCTCCGTCCTAACTCCGATGTTTCTGATCAATCGGCTATACATATCGATGCAACGATTCGAGAACCGATATCAAGAAGCGCAATGAAAGGCATGTGGGATTGATGGACCGTTGTGTGCTGCCTTGTAAATTTTTTTTATTCGCAATTAATTTGTAAAGTCTTCCTTGTGTGTGTTTCTAGCGCATTGTTTTGATATTCAACGAAGAGATGAGGAGAAAGATTTGTTTAGATATATTTTCAGATGCTTTGTACATTTTTATGTAGAATATTATATAAACATAACGGTATAATTAAGAATGAGAATTAGATGAGGTAGGATAGAAGGAGGATTGCCAATTTATGCAGATAAAATATTATGACTAGTGATTAACAGTTTACAAATATCATTCATATTTGTATGAAAAATATACTCGAAAACGTGTATATATTAAATAATGAATTATTTCCACGTGTATTTTATAAAGTGAATTAGTAATTTTATTAATAGATTAAATACACGTGGCGATGTAATATAGCGAGTATATCTATTCATTCATTCTGTCGATAATTTCTTTATCTTTCAATATTACGGCGTTGTTCCTTCTTCTATTTTCACATGCATATACAATAAGTTATGAGAAAAGTGTAAATAGTTTAATTTAAAGCCGTGATGATTCATCCACAGCACAATAAAGTTGCTTAGATAGCAATTCATTCATCGTCAATTAACGTATTTCGACTCGTATTCGTAGGACAGACGGTTAAATATTGTTTCAAAATTATATTACATATATATATATATATATATATAGAGTTGAATAATAATATTTTACGAATTAAAGTAATGTGATTAGTTTCAGAAACTAATTCCATTTATTCTATTCTACTGTCTACGAGTTCGAGTTAGTTCAATTATTTGAACTGATATAATTATTATGATAAAGTGTAGAAAAGACTTTTATATTTTTAGGCATGACTTTATATCATATATTAATATAGATGATGCTGTGAGTGTGTTATTGCCTATTCGAGATATTATATAAGTTTTCATTTACTAGAAAATCGCTAATTACTGTATTAGGTCAGGAATTTCGAGTGCCTTTTTGTAAATCAGAGATTTTTGTGCCAAATTTTTCGATTATTGGATAAGAAAATTTTAGAAATTTACATAATAATCACATATTCTGTAAATTTATATATTAACAGAAAATGATATACCTATATCTTGCCAAATTACATCGTAGTTTAATTCAATTCTGATCATCTATAAAAATAATTTTTTCTATTTTCTAGTTGTGCCTAAAAATGTGTTTTTTTTTTCCTTTTTTATTTTTTTTTTATTTTATTTTTTTTCTTACCCCTATATAATTTACGTAAGAAATTTATTTCTTCTGAATCTCGAAAGTAGAAAAAGGGTATCATTGTAACTATATTGTGAATACGTGAATTTATAATGTCTAAAATAATAGATTATTATCAATAAGAATCACCACAACGTCTATTACTTCTTCATTTACTATGAAACCTTTTCCAATTTTACATACCTAAACAAATACGCTACTATACTTATAAAAACCAATTTCCTATGTGCATAATATATCCTAAAAACAAAAAAAAAAAAAAAAAAAACGAAATCATCGGAAGGGGGGAACCTGTTGATACATTTTATTCTTTATTTTATCCCTGTTACAATTCAGTTTTACTAAATACAGTTAGTTTATAACGGCATGCGAATATGCCGCAAGCTGATGTGACGACAATACCAAATACGTGTAGTCGCGTATGTTGGGTTGCCTACAGTTAGGCGTTCAGAGACTCAAGCTTATTATGTCGCTTGTTTATTATAAAGTCATTATTTTTAACGGAAAAATCTATTGATGTCCAAATATATGAATGTTGTTGTCTTTTTTTTGATCAAAATCGTTAATCTCCTCTCAATTCTTGTTTTAAAATGCTTATTAATACTTCGTAACAGTTTGTCCCAGTTTTGTTAAGTTTGAAATTTAGATCGAGTTTCGCGGTCCGGAAGTTCGATACTCGAACTGCCGTCTCAACAATGAACAACAATTAGTTAATCGTAGGTTCGAGTTTTGGTTGGTATAAAAAAGCGGGGCAACGACAGTTCATTGTTATCATTGGTCAATGCTTCCGTCATCTCTGCCCTACGATTCGTTGATATTATCTTGTTCGGTTCTCGCAACTCGCAAGTAGTACATACATACTACATAGTACATACTACATACATACGTTGCGTTGCGATGCAGCAATTTTCGCTTTGCGATACGTTTGGCTAGTGATAAATTAACGAAAATATTATTAGAAATTACAATTTTTTTTTTATCAACATAATATTTATCCCGATTATCGATTTTACAAAAAAAAAAACAAAAAAGCGTGCGGATACAGTGATCGATATTAAATTTTTTTTAATATAGTTATATTTTTTATTCCGGTGTCACCGAACCACCGTATTAAAAAAAATAACCACTAATCACCGCGCGTACTGTACTAGCCCCCAAGGTTGTAAGAAGAAACATGGCGCCTAATATCGCTCTATTTTTTAATAACAAATAAACGCTGTGGAATCTTATAAAAAAAAATAAAAAAAAACAATAATGGTGATATAGATGACAAAATTTTCCGTGTCATTTTGATCGACGTATAAATTATATTTTCATTGAATAAAATCGACAGTTAATACAAGCTCCGACACACATCGTATAAACACATGTTATCTATCGTTCTTCCGATTTTACAATCTCGAAGAAGAAGAAGAAGAAGTAGTACTGCACACATCCTCACCCTCGTCGAGTAAATCGTATACGCTGCACATTTATACACACAACGCGTGAGGAGAAAAAAATTTTCCCCAATAAATTAACGACATAACACACAACATAATAGCCGCAAATTATAACTAAGAGTTATCATAACCTTTTACAAATCGTTAAACTACATCAAATCTTTCGGAGTCCAGTTCGATCAGTGATATACCATATAGGAATTAACCGCAATTATAAAATGGAACCTCTTGGGGGGGATCAGCGTGTGATAACAGAACCTAGAGGTGGTCGGGGTCGCGGACGTGGAAGTTGGACTCCGTTTCAACCTCAAGAATCACGAGGTCTTCGGAGACCGCATCAAGCAGGTGGAAACGCAAGTGAGTATTGCCAAAAAATTATCTCATATCAATATTCAATCTACGCAATATGGTCACTCGCTAACTTCCATCGACGAGCGTCTAACGCTAACGAGTAGCTTCATTTTTGCCAAAACTCATAGGGGCACGCAGAAAAACTGATCTTGAATAGTCGGCGTGGATAGAAATCAGCTTTTGATTTTCTAACTCGAAGGATCAGTCTTCGCCAAACTGTGAAATAGGTTTATATTCTTTATCGTATTTATAACGCTATTTATTATTCTCAATTATTTTCAGCCGAGCAAGCTGGGACTAAGGTGGACGGAGCTACCGGAGATATCGTTAAAAACTCAACACTTTCGGTTGACGCTGCTGAATTTGTACCAAAAAGTTTTAGCCCTGCGCCACCGGTAAATTTGCAATTTTTATAACTAATTTACAAACGACCTTTACATGTTTCTCGCATTCCATCTTGGACTATTGGCATTCTAACAGAATCACCTCAATTATATCTTGCATGGAGATGCAATCATGAGAATAATCTACCAAAAATTGTTAAAACGAAAGCATTGCGTGTAGAAACTCAATAAATTTCAGAGGATCTTAAGTTTTCCTGTAACTACATTATTAACCATTTCACTGTACGTAGAATCAGCAACAATCTGGCTCAGCAATGCCTCGTCACTCTGTTCAAAATCGTTTGAACTTTGGAAGACAAGCTCAACAAGGTGGGCAACAACAGGGAGGACAACAGCAGTTTGGGGGTCAACCGCAACACTACATTCCACAACGAGAACAACAGTTATATATGAGGCAGCAGCAGCAGCAGCAGCAGCAGCACCAGCAATATAATCAGTACTCTAATACTCAGGATTATGGCTACTACGACAGAGGCTCGGGAGATCATGGCAGAAATCAGGTATGCATTTTTGTGGGAGAAACTTGCTTGGTTCTAAATCCTGAATCCTAAAACGTAAAAGATGGACGTTTTCTTAGCATCGCCACTGCATTATCTTTGTCTATTTCTTAGGAGGAGCAGAACGAGTTGGATTTAGAAGCAGACGTAGAAGAATGGGCAGGGATGAGAGGTATGATGGGGCAATTGGAAGGCGCTATGCGAGCGCTGACTCTAAGTCCTGGACGGTTTGATTCTCTGGTCGCACCTTTGGTCGATGCCATCACCCCGTGTCTTACTAATATATCGCAAGCACAGACCATAGTCAGTGCCATACTTGAACAGGTGGGTTCTTTTTTGGCAAGAACTGTTGATGTGTGATTGATGAGCTTCTAATATTTCAGTCTATAAACGAAGGGAATTTCCGATACAGTGGAGCGCGTCTTTGCACATTTTTGGATAACGCTGCCCTGAGTGAACGAGCCCCGTCCATTTTCAGGGATACTCTTGTCGCTAGGTGATATTTGAAGCTATATTTTGATTCGACGATAAGACTTCGTCCCGCAATTCGATTATATTCCTAATTCTATTCTACTAAACTAGATGTCGCGAAGAGACTGAAAAGGCAATGGCTTCTTGGACACAGAGAAGTACGCCAGACGATGAAATGAGGCAGAAAAGTTGCCACGGTTTGATATTGTTCTTGGCTGAACTAGTCACTCAAATGGAAACCGAGCCAGCCTCAATATTGGGAAAATTATTAATCGAATTAATGTCTGCCGTTCTACAACATCCTGCTGAGAACTCCGCCAAACACATCTGTCAGGCACTCAAGGTACACTTATAGCGTCAGAGTTTCACAAAAACCCTCTACGTATCAAGAAATGATGTACTTTTAATCGGTCCGATTATAATACCATGATCAATAGTTGGCAGGCCAAACTCTCGAAAGAGATACTTGCGGAGGCGGAGCTGAGATGGAGAATGTCATGCGGAGGCTTACCGGACTCGTTACAGAAGGACTAGTCGATATTCATGTTGGCCGAATGGTTAATAGTGTAGACGAATTGCGCAGGGGAAATTGGGGACGCCTTGTCTCCACGCACGGGCCATATAACTCTACCGTCAACTCTAATCCTCAAACGCCCTTAGATCTAACGCAGGAACCAGTTAGTTATCATTTATTGAATGGTTTACGTGATTTCAATTCATGCATTTATACATCTTGGTTTTTCCCATTTCAATGTCCCCGAGAAATAGCATTTCAAATGAAAAGTTGTGAGAATATTTCGGTCTTTGAATCAGCTTACAGAATATTAACAAGTCGTTATTCTTTCTTAAACAGTTAACGAACGAGCCTGTGTTCTACGGTCCAGATGGGAACGTGTTATCACCAGAGGAAAGTAAATTCTTACAAGATCAGACTGGCGATACGCCAGATCTTGACGACTATGGGTGAGCCCTTTGGATATATTTAGGAATGCGTTAATTTCAAATGAAAATAAGAAGAAAAATGATCATTTTTAAACTGTTTAATTTGGTTTATCAGTGATTGCGATGAGGAACAAATGTGGGCTGAAGAAGGGGACGACGGTGGTATGGACGACGACATCGCAGCAGCCTACGAACAGTTTTTAAAGCTTACCCCAAATAAAAGCAATGGCAGGGCACAACGATAAGCATTTTACAATTTTCAAAATTGTGACCTCTGGTACATAAATTGATCTATTACAATACACGTATCATCTTGGAATACCCATTTATTAGCTACATTATTGGTAGAAGAAAAGAAAGAAAGAATGAAAAGAAAAGAAAAAAAAAACAATACAAATCTGTACATTTATCATTGTCGATACTAAGATTATCCTCCCATTTATTTCCGACTTGTGCTTGTTGCCCTTTTATTGATGCAATTCTCTATTATGGGACACATAGTACACACTGCATGATGCATGAATAATCGTGTTTTCATGGCAGCTAAATATATTACCTATATCAATAGAATACACAGAGACAGAGACCGAGTAAAACTGCACTTACTTATTATAATTGATGCCCCCAAGAGTGAAAGGAACCATTTTATGTTGTCCACAATATACCATGTCTAATATATTATATACGATATTTTATTTACTATCGCGAGGTACGTTGTCTCGATATAAGCTAAGCTAATGGTATTCGATGATTGCAAGTGAATTATATATATATATACTATATCTATCTATATTTATTTTGAAAATTTGAGAAACCAGTTTAGCTTTGCTTAAGCCGAATCGATACGTCGCTTGATAATAATTCTTCATTAATTTAAGTTAGTTGTGACCCGTAATTGTATCTAGGTATAATATTAACAATACATAGCACCTTCTTTTTTTTTTGTTCCAATTTAACACGATCACATCCTCAAAGGATAATAAAAAGATCTAAGGTGCTATGAATTGCTGCCTCTAATTGCTACGTACAGACATACATACATACATACATAAATTGAAAATCACCGCATAATTCTGGTATCGAAAAAATAAAAGTAAAAATAAAAATGAAAATAAAAATAAAAATAAAAAAACAAACTTAGATCCTCGATATGGTAAATAATATATACGATTATATCATTTTTTTTCGTATACTACTATTTGTTATGTATTGGCTAAAGTTAGGTACGGAATTAGGAGAGTGTATTTCTTTCGTATTTTTTCTTAAATTTTGTGCCTTTGCCAGGTGACACTGTGTAGTCTTATATAACAAATTCTTAATTTAATTTTGATATTTGAAATTTAATAATTTCACAATTTTAAGTAGTTAAGGTAGTCTCTTGGTCTTTGAGGAGTATCTTTTTTTATTTTTATCTCTTCACTTGCGTGCGCGCTGCCCAATACCTAGGTAAAATATACACACAAATATCTTCTCTTTTTCGATCGGAAAAAATTCAGACTCCGGATTTCTACCATTTTTTAGTCTTCGTTTCAATAAATTACTAACAAAAAGTGTGCAATTTGAAAAAAAAAAAAATAAAAAAAAAATAAATAAATAAATAAAATGAAAACAAAAAAAAAAACACAAACAAACAAACAATCCGAAATATGAACTGTGGGTAAAGATTTGTTTCTAATAATGAGTATTATAACAATGCGATCCAATAGGAGCACGATCAGGCTTTGGAAAAAGAACTTTTATTATTTCCAACTTATCATGAAAATTATATGAAACTGTTAATAGTATAGGTATAACAAATTTTTTGCTTCTCGAAATTAATACTTCAAATTGTAATGTTCGTCTAAATTTCATTTTCTGCTGCAACCATATTTTATTTTTATTTTTCCCCCTTTTCTCGATTTCCTCGAATGTATGGCTTGTTGCGCGACGAGAATGTCATGTACGGTATATGGATATTATACCTATACCTACCTATATTGTAAACGTACAGTGATATATTTTTTTTGTTTTTGTTTTTTGTTTTTTTTGTTTTTTTTTTAAATCATCATTTACATAGTGTGACTAAACATTTTTTTTTGTTTTAAAACTACAAGCTTCAAAAAAAAAAAAAAAAAAAAAATCGAAAAAAAAAAATTAAATAAATAGAACAGAGTCAATTTTTATTCATGTAATTCTGTAATAAAAATCAATGCCAGGCATATTATAAGCTGAAGGTTTTAGTATGAAAATAAAATTTTGTCCGATAGTCACGACTGATAGTTTCGGCAACGATATAATAATAATAATAATATATTATATTGTAACTATTTGTCTTTTAATTTTTGTCTTACCGCATTTAATTAAATGAATATAATTAAATAAATTATAATATAACTACTGCATATTATATACACAATATACCAATGGTAGATGGATTGATGGTCTATAAGAACTAGTTTTATATTTTTCAGATTTAGACAAATTTTTTTTCCAATTATATTATACAGTTTAAGAGTTTTTATTTAATTTTTAAACGAACACACACACACACATACACACAAAAAAAAAATTAAAAAAAAATGAATATACATACGTATACATATTATGTATATCCAAGCCTGGTGGCACTTAGACATTTTATAATGCTCAATATTATTATTATGTAACAATAAACAGACCACATTTTCATCTGTTGGATTATTTTTTAAATTTCTAATACATGACCAATCCCATATTTATATTCATACATTGATTTGCTTGGAAATCGCACCCAGGTCCCAGTACGTATAATATAAATTCAAATAACAATATATCATGAGCTGATTAAAAAATTATTTCAAAGTAAACCATATAATATGATTACAAAAGTATTTAGTTTTTTTTAATTTCTATTTCTATTTCTATTTCTATGTCTAGGAATTCAAATATCAAAGAATTCTTTCTTATCATTATTTATAAATTTATAATATATTCAAAAATAAGCGCGCGATGTTGCTGCGAAAAAAGAAGATTATTATTCTACTCCGTAGAAAAGATAGGTAGGCGCTAGATCCAATATTCACCTTTCTTACCTTTCGGAATATGTCGATAACGTAGACTTTATCGGTAAGATCACTCGCCTCTTTAAACTCTTCTATCTTATCGCTGATTGCGTCAACTCTGTTGATATAAAATACTAACTAACTAACGTCCAGCATCTTTCCCTTCCGGCTTTCCGTGTCTCGCATCGCATTCACACATGTGTGCACATTGTAATTTGCATAGAAATTGTTAAATGGTGTCACGTATCGCTAGTTTATTCTCGAACAGAAAATTGTTTTCTACAATCATTAGCAAAAATCGGTAAGTATGCGATTCAACAAACGTTGTTGGTTCCATGCACGAACAATACACATGTTAAACATTTCATACACACGTATGTATACAATATCATTCTTACTTTTTAAAATTTTTTTATAGGTTATACCAAAGACCGATAATATCTAATTATAAAATAACAATTAAACAATTATCAACAATGCCAGGATCTGAAATAACCATAGGTACTCACAACGGATGTTTCCACTGTGACGAAGCTCTCGCTTGTTATATGTTGAAGTTATTACCACGTTACAAAAATGCGTCTATTGTCAGGTAAGCGACTACTGCAGTCTTATGATATTTAAAAAAAAATATTTTTCCGATAAAAATCGAGTCCAAAATATTCTACCCTTTCAGAACTCGAGATGATAAGATTCTGGACTCTTGTGACATTGTAGTCGATGTGGGAGGAGTATATGATCCGTCTAAGCATCGCTATGACCATCATATGAGGTGAGCGTTAGCACAGTTTTTTCAATTTTTTATTGCAACTTTATGATTATCAACGTGTTTCCCAATTTTTAAGACCATCATGATTCAGAGGTACTTTGTCACTTTGTGAAATATTATTCTCTAGGGATTTCACAGAATCTCTAAGCACTGTCGTGAAGAAACCTGGATATGATTGTACCATTAAATTGAGCAGCGCTGGTTTAGTCTATTGCCATTTCGGTGATGAAATCATCAAGGTACTAGTGCCTGAAATAACAGACGAAGCAGACCGTAATAGTATTTTTAAACGAATATATGATACACTCATCAAAGAGGTTGACGCGATCGATAACGGTGTACCAATGTTTGATGGTGAACCAGTGTGAGTGGTTTAAAGCCTGATATTGTACTGGTAATAGTTTGGTATCAGTATTAGGTTCCTTGCGTTCAAAAAAATGTTCGCTAATTATTAGATAATGAAGTAATGGGATCCTCATTTTCGATCCTCATCAATAAGAGCTGTTATGAATCAAGTCCTGATCTAAATGAAGTGTTTGCTTGGTTTTTGGAGAATCTCAACTTGAATCATCTCATTTTTGAAACCATAGCACAGTACTAGTTCATTGAGTACTACATCAGTTTCAGAGTTAAGAAAAAAAAGTTGAAAACGAAGATCACGAGCTTTCCAATTTCGAGATTGATTATTTCTCCCTTAACTCTTCCGAATCCATGATAAAAATTAGAAGCAATTATCGTAAATACCACAAAATATGTAAACGAAATGTAATTTATATCATTTGTCAATTTTCGGATACATCAGATATCGTGTAGTTACGAATTTGAGTTCGAGAGTAGCAAGATTAAACCCAGAATGGAATGGTCCAAAAGTAGACTCTGATGCACAGTTTCAAAAGGCTGTAGCTCTAGTCGGTGAGGAATTTTCGTACTTTGTACAAAGCGCAGCTAGAGTTTGGTGGCCTGCAAGATCAATTGTGCAAGATGCTATCCATAAAAGGTTTGAGGTAAGAAGGAGTCGGTTCTGTGCCACATCCCTCATTCTATAACTTATAGATTGTAAAATAGGTGCCTATGTCTTCAATTAATGTAATTTGAATTGCTGACATTACCATAGGTCCATCCTAGCGGAGAGGTAATAGAATTGTCTAAGCCTTTACCGTGGAAGGAACATCTGTTTGAATTAGAAGAAGAAATGGGCATTAAAGACGTTATCAAATATGTTATATTCTGCGATAATTCCTACAGAATTCAAGGGGTTCCACTAAATTCTGGAAGTTTTGTTTGCAGGTTTGTAGAGGCTTCATTTCTGTAATTCGGGTTCATCGTCAATTATCGTTTATTATATGCCATGAGAAGTTCATGCCATGTGTAACATTTTGTTAAATTTTGAAATTATTACAGGATGTTTTTGCCGGAGAAATGGGCAGGTTTACGCGACAAGGAATTATCTGAAGTTTCTGGGATCGATGGCTGCGTCTTTGTGCACAGCGTTAGATTCATTGGTGGTAATGAAACGAGGAAAGGTGCATTAGCCATGGCTAATCGTGCGCTTGAAATCGGGAAATCAATTGATATCTCGCAAACAAAGACGAATACGTAGTAATAAATACTTAATTATGAGATAATTCGACTTCAAAAACTGTATGCATTAAATATTCATACATATTTTCAAATGATTTTATGTGTTTGTTAATTTCCGATTATTGTATGCATCCCAAATGTTACTTTCCCGTATTTTACCAGTAACTATAGGTATACCTGAATAGGAGATATATTCCTGAAGTTTTCCCGAAATGATTTATTTTTGCGCCGTTTGTGAGAATGACTTGAAGATGAACCATTTTTTTGGTCTATTTTGTTCATAAGTTACGAAAGTCCACTTTACTATCAGAGAATGAGATGTTGATGTCTCTATTGAGTCTATACCGTGCGTGAAGGTAAAAAGTGTTTACGTAAAATGCGTTTAATCGCTATAAACTGATGAGTTTTTTTTCGATCGATTAATGGACGGACGGACGAACAATGTATGAAACTTATAAAAGTATGAAGATAGTTTTGATAGATCAACAATTTTTAATCACCTGTCAGAGTGATATAATAAATCTATCATTGAACGCTATCTTGTAAATTTTTCATTAGTGGGACTATAAATACAAAATGGTAATAAACATGAAACAATTGTGTAGATGTTTTGAAAGATGTTACTCTTTATATATTATGCCTACATAATTATATTGTATTTAAAAAAACAAAAACAAGAAAATGTTAGAGAATCTATAATAATATCATAATAATAACAACATCACTTCCACGCAAAGATTGTGAAGCGTCTTTTGATTCTATCAAAAAATAGTCAGTCTGGAGTCAAGTAATATAAATTTTAGACAGTTGTATACATGAAATAAAACATAAAAAGCCTTAGGCAAAGCGTTGGGTGTGGTCGTCATGCCGGGTTTACCAGGAATGCGCGTGGGAGTTAGCTTCAGCGTGAGCGGCTAAATGTGCGGCCTTGGCATGCGCGACTTCGGGGGTGTCGACGACGCGACCATCGTGTCCGATGGGAGCACCATGTCCGTAACCGTGTCCGTATCCGAGTCCGTAAGCTGGGGCAGCATAGACGAGACCACCATGGGCACCGTGTCCGTAACCAGCGGTCTTCGCGGCTTCATGAGCGTGAGCAGCAAGGTGAGCAGCCTTAGCATGGGCTACCTCAGGGGTGTCGACGACGCGGCCGTCGTGACCGAGAGGAGCACCATGAGCGTAATGTCCAGCGTAGGCAAGAGCTGGGGCGGCGTAACCGTGAGCGACAGGGGCGGCATAGCCGTAAGCTCCGCCGTAGACAAGAGCTGGGGCACCATAGGCGACGGCTCCATGGTCTCCAGCCCATCCGTGAGCGCCGTATCCATGTCCGGCGGTCTTCGCAGCTTCATGAGCGTGGGCGACGAGGTGTGCTGCTTTGGCGTGGGCTACTTCAGGGGTGTCTACGACGCGGCCGTCGTGGCCTAGCGGTGCTCCGGCATGGTAACCGTAGGACACGACGGCTGATGGTGCCGCAGCAGCCAGGGCGGTGAGGGCTGATAGAACGATCTAGAGTAGGAATAAAAGTGTTATGATTTTTGCATGTTTTCGTCAAAAATCAAGGATATGCTTCAGTTTAGGTTTCGACATGAAAACCGAATGTGAATGACGCAGAAGTTCCAGCGAGCAGTCCGTGTGGTTCATATCTGTACAATTCCCAAGAAATATTATGAAGCGGATTGCACAGTTACCACAAAGAAAAATCTATATGGACCATGTAGTTATACTATACAACGATTTGAGCGGTTCAGAGAACCTCCTGTCTTTAATAGTATATTGTGTACCAAGGGCGTAAAGTGGGCTTTTTTAGACCGAGTGTGGAGTTTGCAGTACTCGTCTTCGGCTCGCAACGCACTCGTCTTCGACTCGTGCTAGCTCGCCTCTGACTCGTACTGCAAACTCCACACTCGGTCTAAAAAAGCCCACTTAGCCTTGGTACACACCATATTTTATATAACAAAGCCATGTTTAGCGACTTTTTGATGTTTCTGTATAGGATCTAAAGTAGTACTTTTGAGTCCTAGGACTTAAATGTGGCACATTTAAGTCCTGTATAGGACCTAAAGTAGTACTTTTAAGTCCTAGGACCTAAATGTGGCACGAAAAGTCCTAGGACTTAAAAGTACTACTTTAGGTCCCATACAGAGGCATCAAAAAGCGAGGAAAACATGCTTTCGTTATATAAAAATACTAGTTAAAAAATCACGAATTCGGTGTATATTAGTAAGACAGTTAAATGTACTCACAAAGACCTTCATGTTTCTTTCTTGAAGCGCTGCTGGTTATCCAGTACTCGCTAGAGATGTGGAGTGTTGTGCCGTTCTGAGGTAACGAGCCCCTTATATATCAAACCGAATCGCAGTATATTAGCCTAACACCAGAACCACGCCCCGTTTTAGTGTTACACATAAAATAATGGCATTGGCATTACATTGAGGGTCTTCCGACTTCCCGAACCTGTCACTCACTCGGGGGGCCCCAGGCTTCTATAACTGCATAGAGTAACGTGAACGGGACCCCCCGACCTGTATTGTGGATTCGAATGTCGAGGTCAGGCACGTCGGAGACGTTGCCGCGGGCAGGTCTTGTTCGGGGCCGTCAGGGGCACATGAGACAAGTCTCCGTTCTCTTACAGCCCTTTCAACAGTTCATTGTTATTTTGAATCTATTCGAATAGTTTCTCTTGAATGATATGCATTGAGTTGAAATTTAACTGATATTTTTATCACTATTCCTTGTTTTTTTTTATTCGC
The DNA here is from genome assembly GCA_963992785.1 of Tenthredo livida. NCBI lineage: Eukaryota > Metazoa > Arthropoda > Insecta > Hymenoptera > Tenthredinidae > Tenthredo > Tenthredo livida. The sequence goes on from OZ023065.1 coordinate 36,387,837, forward strand.
TAAGTAAATTACATCTAATTTCATTTTATTCTTCATGAGTTTTTAAGATGATGAAAGATATCGTGAAAAATCCTGATTCTTTTCTTTAAATGTGAATAACTAGGAAACTAGGATTGAGAAAGTGGCCTTTTTCACGGACTACCACGTATGCTTAGAATCTAAGTGCGAGTTGGTTCATCAATCATTTTTAGAAGATAAACTTGGAAAAAAAAATTTGAAATTAAGTTTGTTCAAAATTCTCCTCATTATTTCTTTCTTTTCACTTGCTTCGGGAATCGTATTTACTTTCGCCTTCCATATGGTAATTTATTGGTGAATTTTTCAGTTTCTCGAATCTCGGTTTTCCAAGACTCGGTTCCCCTGTGCAATTTATCCAGGAAGTGGATCAAAAAATTCGATCAATTGTTGCGACGAGTGTTCTTGTATGTAAGTAATATTTTATCGATGATTAACGCCCAGATTATAGATACAATATGAATAAGCAATATATTGGTTATATATTATCCAGTTTTTCTACCTTCGATTTACTCATCTCAAGATAAAATGGGTGAGTAGTGAAACAAAGTAGGGCACATAGGAAGGGTAGGAAATGAGAATAAAAACGGATTACATATACAAGCATATAAGTTTAGTACTTTTTATTTCATCCACTCAGCTTCTGTATAAGGAATCGAAATCCATCCTACTAAATCCCAGATCCTCAAATCTCGGTGACCCAAGTTTTAGATCCTCAAATTGTGGTTGCCAAAGTTTCAAGCGTCAAATTTCTCGTTGCTCAACTCAAGTGCTAATAGAGTTGGGTGTGAGGAAATGAGGAATTCATTCTAGAAGTTATATTACCTTGTAAATTGAATGTTAGTTCAATATCAGTATAATATAGGATGTCGAAATCCAATAATTCAACCCTGAAACGCTAGAACGATTTTTCTACCTTCTAACGTTAGACCGGGGTAGATATCAACCCCACGCGGTTCTTGTTCGCATATTCGGTTCTATCGGTACACGGAGAGAAATTTCGAGCGAAAACAGCGTGGCCCTCCCCGCTAGAAACGCATGCTACTGTTCCGTGCGTTGTTAGAGCGCCATCTACAAGAGAATCTGCATGACTTACAAGCAACTTTAGCGTGGTATATCAACATCAGGAATCGCTTGATTCCCAAGCGAATTTAGTATGGAAGCCCAAGCGAAAACTCTTTAGCCATGCCTGTTTTGCTTGGGCCTACCCGCTGAATCAGTATGAACCTCCAAGCGAATTTTGTGTGGTGGGGGTCGAAGCGGTAAGCGCTTGAGAGACAAGCAGCTTCTGCCGTGGAATCACAGGCTATATACGCATGGAGAAGCGACACGCTGTTTTCGCTCGAAATTTCTCTCCGTGTATAGTAATGTCAATGAGACTCTCAAGTACACGAATCCCTGCGTTTTTCGAAAAGGAAGGAAATAGTGTGAGTCAAATTCAATTTCAGTGAGTTTTAGTGAGTGAAAAATCCATTTATATATAAATTATGAAAATCAGCTAAAAACTCGACGGAAAAACTTCTTCTGATCTCGTGTGATTGCAACACTCGCCTTCGGCTTGTGCTGCAACCTCACACTCGCCAGAAAAAGTTTTACCGCAGTCGTATTGTAATGTACTATTTTCGCGCCGCTCGTCGTATGGGGCAGATTGGTACGTACGCGCAACCTCTGAATAAGTCCTCTCCAAATAAGACCGCTTCCCCAAATCTTTGTTCGGAAGTTGCCCTCACTACTTCGCGCGTCGTAGAATCGGGGGCGAACCTCTGAATAGGACCGCACGGGGGAAATTGCGATCTTAATTCATGCATTGAATAATAGTATACTAATAAAAATTTCAATTGATTCTAATCAATTTCATTCATCTATTGTTAGCACTTATTTTCTGGTTTATTCAAATAGGGTCAAGTGTGGAGAGATGCCACAGTTAGGGAGATGCCGCATTTCTCATATGTCTATCTGAGATTTGCTGACAAATGGTGTTGCATTGGTGATTGATATTTTTTATCACACATGCACGGAAAACCCGATTTTCCCCGCTGTTATGCGAGAGTAAAATAGCATTTTCTCACCTCCGGGCCGAAAGCGACAACTTTTGTCCCGCTGCGCAAAGACTTGAGACGTCTTTGCGACGTCAGAAATCGACGCATTTTGACGTCCATATTACGTATTTAAGACTTTGTGTTGTTTGGGTGTCCAAAACTTGGAGATGACCGGGGGTACCCGCTGGCCGGGGCTAACCACCTTTCCCCTATACATACTGCAGTATTATTGAATTACTGTTGAGACAAAATTTGATAAGAATTATCGAGAGAATTATATAAAAAATTTGAGTCAATGTCTCCGTATTTGTTTCGTTTTCACTAGCGTCGAGATTTCCCAGGTCCCCAACATTAAAAAACCGGATTTAGAACAACGGAATTTATGTTAGATTACCACACTTTGCACGTGAAATTCATCGAGTGCGAGCGGTCCTATTTGGGGGTCAAGCTGAGAATTTTTCGTGGCGAGTTCGGACCAGAGGTGGGGGTAACTCATTTCTCGGAATTATATTCCCCTGCAAGCCCGAGCGCGGTCTTATTCGGAGGTTGTATTGTATCCCAGTCCAGCGTTTTAGGGTGCAAAGTTACGGTGCGGAAGGTCACATAGGTACTATATGTGTTTGAAAGAGCATTCGTCATCCACTCAGCATTATAAAAATGATTATGCAGAGAAAAATTTGTTGCTGTCCCAATTTGATAATAAAAATCAGTATTTTAACGGCATTATGTATTTTAAATTGAACCATTTTGGTAAAACAAAAATTGCACATATTCTCACGTCGCTTTCTCAAAAATCCGCTGAATTCTGAAATGGGTCATTTATATTATCTTTAGACTACTATACATGTTGTCAGATGCTGCAAAATATGATAAATTATTTTTATGGTTTATCTTTCTCATGCAAATGATGCAGTGGACTCAGACTTGTTTGCAAATCCAGGTATAACAAATTAGTGCCGATTCAACGTAGCATTGGCGTTTATATAATGAACATCGCGTTCTGATCGCACTGTTCCTTATGAAGAAAATTCATTTCCTACGACGTTCGAAGATTGCCTGTATAAGCCGTAGTTATTCCAAGATTGTAAGAAAAATGGGATAGATTCATTTCACACTGTGCCGAATTAAACTATAGGCCTCTTGGATAACATACAGACACGCTACTAGTGTGCGTGAGAGCTGTGTACATATACGGCTGACAGCGCCGCCTAACGTGGACGTCTGACAAAACTTGGACGTCAATGTTATGCATGTATACGCCACACAAGCTTAGTTTACTTTGTCTGTATGTTATCCAAGAGGCCTATTACAGAAGAGTAGAAGGTGTCGATGTTTCTGTAACATGCGAGATAAATAAAACGCTTACACAACGGACTGGCAAAACGCATTAAACCGCGAGCGCCTACATTTTATCGAGTGTTTCTCGACAGATTAATTGGTACAAGTGCAGACTTTCTACAGACACCAACAATGATCACGTTCGAGTAATTTAATCAAAAGCTTGGCTGGAAAAAAAAAATTAAATTGTTTCTCAACTGAAAATGATTAGATTTCAATGATTTTGAATCGTTTTCAATCGCTTATATCGATTAGAGAGTGTACTGCCGATAGGGTTTCAATCAGATTATACAAGTTTTAATGTAGAGTAGTGTTGAATAGTGAATTCCGTATTGTTATTCAATAAGTTCGAATATCGACGGAAATTATTAATTGGATGCTAATAAGTTCTGTGCGGGGCTTATCTATAGGTACAGTCACACATTAGTTTCAATAAAAAAATTTTATTTGACACCAATCAGTTTTGACTGCATAGTGTTATTTAAAACTTGATCGGGATCTCAATGGATACCAGATCAACTGTTCAGATATTAATTTCATTTAGTTTTTTATAAGTTTTAACTCAATGTTCGATACGATTCAGTTCCATTGAGAAATTTGGGATAAAAAACTGTTAGTTTCTTTTTTTCCATCGTTGTATTAGCATTAAGTGCCTTTGATTAAGGAGTTTTTTTTAATAAGGAAGAATAACAATTGAACAATAGTCTCATTGTATTATATATGCGATATTTCGTAACAGAAAATACGATTCATTATACGACTAACATTCAATTAACTGATTTCAATAGATTTTTTGTAGCAGTGATATGATCTAAAGGTGATCTTCTGATCGTCGCTTCGGTGGGAACAGAGTCATAGAATGATAATGAACGCCGAACAACTGTATAGATGTTTTAAAACATGTTGCTCTTTATATTAAATTAAGAAGACAAACCATTGTTACAGAATTTATAATAGTATTATAATAATAACATCAATTCCACATAAAGATTGTGAAGCATATCTTGTTTCTGTTAAAAAATAGTCAGTCTGGAGTCAAGTATGAGTTTCGCACAATTGGATACATAGAATAAAACATAAAAAGCCTGAGGTAAAGCGTCGGGTATCGTCGTCATTTCGGGATTACCAGTAATGGGCCGAATGCGCGTGGGAGTTAGCTTCAGCGTGAGCGGCAAAATGCGCTGCCTTGGCATGAGCGACTTCGGGGGTGTCGACGACGCGACCGTCGTGTCCGATGGGAGCACCATGTCCGTAACCGTGTCCGTATCCGAGTCCGTAAGCTGGGGCAGCATAGACGAGACCACCATGGGCACCGTGTCCGTAACCAGCGGTCTTCGCGGCTTCATGAGCGTGAGCAGCAAGGTGAGCAGCCTTAGCATGGGCTACCTCAGGGGTGTCGACGACGCGGCCGTCGTGACCGAGAGGAGCACCATGAGCGTAATGTCCAGCGTAGGCAAGAGCTGGGGCGGCGTAACCGTGAGCGACAGGGGCGGCATAGCCGTAAGCTCCTCCGTAGACGAGAGCTGGGGCACCATAGGCGACGGCTCCATGGGCTCCAGCCCATCCGTGAGCGCCGTATCCATGTCCGGCAGTTTTCGCAGCTTCATGAGCGTGGGCGGCAAGGTGGGCTGCTTTGGCGTGGGCTACTTCAGGGGTGTCTACAACGCGACCGTCGTGACCTAGCGGTGCTCCGGCATGGTAACCATAGGGCACGATAGCCGATGCTGACGCAGCGGCCAGGGCACTGAGGGCGGATAGAACGATCTGAAATGGGAATAAAAGCATTATTATTTTTCAATGTTCTGGATAAAAAGATCTTTTATTCATCACGAAAATGAAATTGGATATTGTTGATGATTTACAAGAACATCCAAGCTTAGCATTTCAGCGTTAAAGATGATTACGTTCCAAAAGACGTAGTGATCTTTGGTTGAAATTGAAGCTATTAGTATCTTAGCTTGAGTTTCTCGCAAAGATGTTAAGTCTGACTTCTACTGTGAAGTTTGACTAACGCGAATCCTTATTATGTACACATTTTTGAATATACGAGGTGCTGTATTCTTTCTACTCAATTGTGAAAATTCTCATAATTTCAATGCATCGTTATACGATTTCAAAAACATATTATACACTGAATTCTGAGGTTGCCACAGAGAGAAATTGGACATTCGTATAGTTACGACAAGCCACTTCACACTCGTCCGAAATAAAGATATATTCTTTTACTATGATTCAGATTTTATTACTACTTAGATACAGATAGAAATAGTTATCGTAACGTTGAAATATTTAACACTCGTATGTATCTATGGTGATATATTTTTCTGCTTGTGATATGGCCGATTCACGTTGCACCTTCCCATTAACGTCACGATTAGTGACCATCTTCCATGTAAGGACAATAAAATTATAGTCAAGAAGCGATTTTTTGGCTTGAGTAGTGCAGAGAAATTTTTCAAAAAATTGATTAACCGAAGGAATGATGTAGACTGAGCTCGGAGGACGTTTCAAGACCGTAAAATTTAATTTCAACCGGAGTAGATCTACATATGATTCGTCGTGTTCACACAAGTGGCGAAAAATAAATAAAAAATAATCCAAGAATTAAGTGAGCAGTAAGACAGCTAAATCTACTTACGAAGACCTTCATTTTTCTTTTCTTTAAGCGCTGCTGGTTATCCAGTACTCGCTAGTGATGTGGACTGTTGTGCCGTTCTGAGGTAACGAGCCCCCTTATATATCAAACCGAATCGCAGTATTTGCCCAACCTAACACTAGAACCACGCCCCGTTCTAGTGTTACACATAAATTTATGGCATTGACATTACATATTGAGGGTCCTCATGCCTCCCGTACCCCTCACTTACTCAGGAGGTCCCAAGCTTCTAGGAATGCTTGGAGGAACTTGAACGGGGCCCCCCGATCTACAGTCTATATTCGAGTGTCGAGGTCGCTGGGCATGTCGGAGACGTTGCCGCGGGCAGCAAGTCTCGTTGGGGGCCGTCATCCCGACAAGAACCAAGTCTCCGTTCACTTACAGCCCTTCCAATCCTGTATTGTCGTTTTACATTTATGTTTCCGCATACACGTATGTTTGATTGAGACGAACAGGTGGACTTGTGGTATTTCAGGTTCACTCGTTGACTGACCAGGAACAGTTTGATCGAATAGATCCGGGTGCTAGGTGAAACTGGTACCTTCCAAACTAGACGCATTTCTACCCACTTGATAATTATCGCACCGTAATCAACATCTTTGACAATTATTAGATGGATGTTAGCGAAAATTTTCTGAGTTACGTGCAACTTTAGCTTATTTTTGGTATAAGGACAAAATTGGGTGCATTGTATAGGAAGACATACCAAGTACCAAGTCAAATTCATAATTGTACATTAAAAATGTCCTTATTCATACAATAGTTCGGTGTGGAACTTTTATACATGCTGATATATACATTTATTTTTACAAGTAAGGAGGATCGGATAGACCCTTCACATTTTCGCGAGTCCAGTCATCAAATCGTTCAATAATCTCAGGCGACATGTCCGTCTTCCATTGATCGAGATTTCCATTCCGTATGAATTCGTAATCTCCTTTAAAATTCATGTGCTTCTTAATACGAGCAGTAGACTCTTTCTTGTTCACGCTTGGGTTTGCCTTCATGCTCCCCAAACTTAAGTGCTCAGACAGAGTCGATACTTGATCCGTCGTTAGATTCTTACCAAAAAATGTTGCGGTCTTCTTTATTACCGAAGGCAAATCCTGTATCAGATATTCCAATGAATTTATAAGTCAACAAATTATGAAGCCTGAATATGGTGGGTTTATATTCTATTTGATAGTAACGGGAGCATGTCGTCAACCCGATCACTATCGTTGATAACATGTTGCATGTGGCTCACCGTTTTCATGTCCTCGTACTTAAGAACTAGCACGTTCTCCTCGGTTCGTTTCCCCCAGAAACCAAGCGCGTTTTTCCAGAACGGCGCGTATAAAACTGCAGATACATTAAAATTAGTAACTGTTCATCGAATAATGATCACCGAAGAACTTTATCTGCAAGGTCCTTCGGGTATATCTACTTGCCACTTTGTTACACACATGAAAAATCCTATGCAAGACATTTCCTCCTCTGAGGAATCAAATTGTAATGACGGATTGAAGATACATTTATAGGTAAATACAGACAAAATCGTACAAACCTCTGTCTCCGATGAAGAGGGTACAGTAGTCTTCGAAATTTCCAACGAATTTTTCCTGTACCTTAGAATGATGAAAATAAGAGATGCAAGTATCTTTGGGATTACGAACAACATGCACGATCTTAGGCTTCTTTTCGCCTGTTCTCAGCTGTCGTGGAAGTAAATTGAATGGGAGATGTGTCTTGATGAAACGCGGACTAGGCAGGTTTTTGACGAAGCTGATACTGTCCGTATCGCGCTCGCGCATCTCGGAGCCAGGTTTTTGCTGCACGATTCTGGAGTCGAATAGAGTTGATACTCTATTCGAATAAGAGAACGTAGATACAGTAAATGAAATCCTTTTAATCCGTAGGCACAGAATTAACAATTTTCTCAAACTTACTCAAAGAATGGGGACCTTTCATCGAGGAGAACTTTGGCTCCTTCGAAATTCAAGTCATTAGCGATACACCAGACCATTTCGCGGGTCCACGTCGTACCTGAACAAATATACGCTGATGAAAGCAAAGTGGACGTGTCTCGGATGTATAATACCCTGACTAAGATTTTAATCGCAACAAAATCATTAGCGCTACGATTCTTACGATTCTTTTAAAAATATCGTCGATTTATCATCGAAATTCGATAACATATAAGTATTCTCCACGAGAATTCTTACCTGTTTTTGGAAACCCGCAAAGCCAGACATCGTCGTCGCGAATTTCGAAGTTCTCAATAGCATCAGCGAACCTTCTATAGCACTCTGTCAGAGTGACGCCATCCACCATTATGTAACCAGAGTGTTTCGGATCTTGGAAAGACTCTTTCATTAGATCTGCGAGATCTCCCTCAATGGGGGTGATTTCATGCGTCATTTTGATCCTGATTCGTATCGATTATTTCACTCGGTTTTGGATTTAGAATCCGATAATTGTTCCGCACGTAGAGTTGATGAGAGATATATTATTCAATTCCTGTACGGGGCGACATGGCATCGCGTTAGAAACCAACTCACAACTGTTGATAATGAAAACAGCTGTAATTTATGTACTATGTTCATAGACTCGTCACTAGATATGAGTCTCTGGATTTCGAGCGGATGCTCAGCTTCAAATCGCGAGATTACACTTATCCATATATGGTGATACCATGTGGACCGACAGATGGAGGTAGCTGACTACCTGATAGTGATGACAGCTCTTCCCGGAATTATTTTGAAAGAAGATCGCATAGGTAGTTAGTAAAAGTCATAAGATGCGAAATCCTCTTTCAAATGAGAATTTGACGCCAGGTATTTGAACTATACTGTGCCTTACGAGAAGATCATTCAATTTTGGTTTTGGTGTCATTGAATTTCATTTCTATTTCAAGAATGATTAAATGCTATTGTATAGTTATTATGTGGTTATTACACATATGAGGAGTTCCAGGCCAACCTGGACAGCCTCTGACCCTGACCCCTCTTGATATTCTTCATATTTTTGTCCCAAATGATTTTCGATTTACAGATTTCTGAAAATTTCAAGTTTCAGCCAATCGTCAAATGTTTAAGCGCCTGCATTTTTGGATCTATCAGTCGGATTACAAAAGTGAGTGTACTTTTTCAAACAAGCACTCGGGGATAACTGCGCCTCGTCCTTCATAGCGAATTCTTCGTTTAAACATGTGAAATCGAGTTTTCTCAAAGAATGACATGATTCTTAATTCTGGAAGGATTCTCGAAAATACTTGAAGAAGAAAACGAACAATATGGGATATGGCCGATCGTGGCTATTTCTTTCCTTCTATACTTATTTTCGAATCTTGTAAATCTTCACCCAAAACCGCCCGTATAAGATCGCTAAGTTTATTTTCAATGACTCGGAGAGACCTCAGGGAACTGTTGAATTTTTGACTGCATAAGACAAACGATGATATTCAATCGTTTCAATATCCTCGAGCTTTGGAAAAGCTTGAAATGTTCTTACCTAGCCCGTTTATAGGTGTAGAGTTAGAAATCTTTTACGTGTCTATGTTCGAGAAGATCAATTAAAACAGGTCATACAGTGACTAGTACGTCCCCGATCGTAGGATAAGGGAATTTGCATGTTACGCAGAATTTTTAGAGTGTAGACAATAGACCGAAGCGAATGTCGATGAATGGTGTCTCAATACCTAATTGATTAGCACGCCCCTCGCCATATGATATTATAGAGGAATTTCATTAGATGGGCGGTTGCAGTTTCCACACATGTATAGCGGATGACACGGTTTCCTCTATTACATCAGTTAGTCTTTAACAATACGTCCTAGGTATGATGCATTTCAATAAACTTGGGTAGGTAGGTATATTATGTATTTCAACGATTCCCTATTATTCGCGATGTGGCGATAATTACGAAGAAGAAACGAAATTGCATTAAGTATTGAAGCTTGAATATATTTTGCGAAAGTGACACAACTCCCACGTAAAATTCCCATCGGAAGAATTGAACCGGCCCCTGCCGTCTTTCTCTCTTACGCTAATCCTCACGCCTGGGCCGAGTTTGGCCGCGTTTGGTTTACGTAATTGAAATAATTTCGGAAAAAAGAGAGATATTGGCGCAACCGCATGGTTGTGCCCGTGCGTGCGTGCAGTTTATACTTAAAACTATACCTATACTGTACATACGCAACGCAATCCTCACGGTGCCTTTGTTGCGAGAGATTCGAGCCGATTATCGCATGTTACGTTATCTTAGAATTTAAATCTACAGTGAAACCTCGCGCTTATGGTCGAAGTGCTAATTAAATCGAAAACTAAGCATACCGCAGGTAGAAGAATATGATAATCTAATCATCATTATTCGCTGATAATAAACCATCAACATGGACGCCGTGCAGAAATAATTACGTTTTTAATCAAAGAAAGTCCATAAACTTTTTTTCTAAAAGTCGAATGTTTCAGAGAAATGATTTGCGAAATCGTATAGCTGTCTATAGTATCGGCGACAAGGACGTTGCGAATCAGATCCTGCACGAGGGGGACAAGCTACCAAGCATTCATTTGCATTGTTATGATTTGTTGGTCTCGTTCCGCACTTATTTAGATCGCATTCCTTTGGTGGTTTTTACTAATTCTTTATCGCCCCGCTTCCCCACTAGTTGATTGTTCTCTCATTCGGCGGTTACTTTTACGTCATTTGACCGCCAAGGCCGTCGAATGTTTCCGCGTGACAGCCGCCACCATGACTCGACCGAAAATAGCTTTTATCTTTGTAATTCTAGCGAATGGCTTCGATTTATTGTCCCCCAGTGTGTACCGGCCGATTAATATAGGCTTCTGTTCGATCCTGATGACCCATACATATATCAGCCGGCTGCGCGTCCCTATAGTCCGGATCCGGGTGCGCAAACTCGCGAGGTCACGTCATGGTACATACTCCCGTGAAATTGAAGATTTCGTGCCAATATCACAATTCACACTCTCATTTTTACCGGGGATGCTAGCTGTCCTTGGCAGTTGCTGGAATCTTAACAAAAGTCGTTCGGTCTATTGAGATCGAACTTTTTACTCATCCGCATACGCGGTATGTAGCGAAATTCATTCGTAATGGTTTCGCTTTTTTGACCAATCTTAACAATAGGATTACGATGCCGAACGCCGTATTATTCTACGAAGAAAATGTCAATGTATTCATCAAAGATAATAATGTCGCTATTGAACCATCAAAAACTTATTTTTATTTGGTTAACAAATTCAGACTTCTGATGCACCTAGTTGATTTTCAACATTTGAAGTCTTCATTATTATCATCATGCAGTTTGCAAGCCTCTGAAATTAGAGATGCAGAGCTAATCCGAGATGAATAATCACTGATATGCTCAAACCTAAATTATTATTGATATGGACTTGGAGATCAGGTATAACGAGAGGGTTTTACCCGACTACGATGTGCGCACACGGATGGTGAGATATATAAGCCTTGAACTGCACCATACGAGATATTTTCAGACGTTTTATTACGTCGTTATTTTAAATACAATGAACATTCCGTGTCACATAGATATATATATATATATATATACATAGGTATTATACATAGGTATATATATCCGCCTGCGCGTTCTGGCGAGTAGCTAAGCGAGTGGCACACCTCGAACACATAAATAATTAGCAATATGCACGATATCACGTACTCTTAAATTTCGCTCCTTATAGTTTCGTGGGTTCAGAACGTGCATTCGCGTGGGAATTATTATTCGGATCCTTGATGCAGGCTAAAAATAATTATCACTTATTATACAAACAGTAATATATGGTAGGCGAATTACGCTCTTGTGCGATTTGTTTCCATTCTCGACAATATGGAATGCGCACAATTATTGTGTGACTCCGACAGTCCGATTGATTGTATAGTAACGGCAGCCTTTTTACTTCTTGCTAAACAGCCAATTTATGCACGTCATTTGTCGAAGTTTTTTTTTTAGTTTTTTTTTCTGTTTTTAGACCGCACTCTAGGTCAAATTTACACTCCGTTGCAGTAATGATGAAGTAACCGTGGAGAAATCTGCAAGAATTATAAGGACCGCTTACAGTTTTAACCAGCTTTCTCAGTTAGGCAAGTAGATAAGCATTCGGTGGAATGTTCTTTTTTTTCGCACACTCAGAAGCCGAGACACATGGGGTCACCTGAAAATGGTGTAAACGAAACGCGCGGTTCAACGTACTTCTTGAGAAATATACCTACATGCATAGTTCTAATAATTAGAGACTAACGTAGGTACTTGTCATCTTAACAAGAATTTGGGAGAGGGACTTACGCGTGTCAAGATAAAAATAATGAGCGTGAAGTAAAATGTTAACAACAATTTATTTTCAAAAGTCTTAAAATCTATGGAACACGTCACAGCGGAGGAAGGGCTCCGAAGTAGAAACGCAGTGTAATTCGCAGAATGAATCCTTCCACGTTTCCAAATCTCAGCCGGGGGTCTGTAAGCTTCTACCATTTGTAAGCCGGTGCTTGCGCATAGCCACCATGATAGCCATGCCCGTGAGAAATACTAGCAGCTGAATGGGCAGCCAAATGAGCAGCCTTAGCATGAGCTACTTCCGGAGTATCGACGACTCTGCCGTCATGAGCCAAGGGTGCAGCTGGTCCGTGATAACCCTGTCCTACAGCATGTCCCAAACCATGTCCCAAACCATGTCCCAAACCATGTCCACCAGAGTATCCGTCGAAGTCGTATCCTCCGTTGTAGTGAGCTTGAGATGCAGCTTCAGCATGGGCTGCCAAATGAGCAGCCTTCAAATGCGCAACGTCTGGGGTGTCGATGACGCGGCCTTCGTGATCGAGAGGTGCTGCTGGTCCGTGGTACCCATGACCAGCGTGAGCTACATTATTACTGAATGCTGATGGCACAGCATAACCATGGGCTTGGGCGCCACCGCCATACCCAGCGTAACCATAGCTGTGTTCTTCCTCCGCTGGACCACCCCATGATGCCTTAGAAGCTGCCTCAGCATGGGCTGCGAGATGAGCAGCTTTGGCATGAGCTACTTCCGGTGTTTCAATGACTCTACCATCGTGAGCTAGAGGTGCAGCTGGTCCGTGGTAACCACCATACCCAGCACCGTTTCCACCGTAATTATTGTGGGAGGAATAACCCGGCTTGGCTATTACCACGGCGACTAAGGCAGCGAGAGTGATCTGTAAATTGAGAACGTTTTTTAGGACCCGATATTACATTCTCAATATTTGTGGTTGGTTCCGCGTGATTGGCGCGTGCCTGGCTTAGACGAAGAAAATAATTGATCGAGTAAACAGGGAATAGTATTACCAAACTGTTACTAAAGTCTTATATATACATATATTGTAGTCTGTGGGTAATTAGGTACGGATATCTGCACCGTTGTTCGAGGTCGGTTATTCATGTTAGCCACGTTTCTAGTGTCAAGATTTTAGTTAGTATTTTTCATTTTTCTTTTTCCTCTTTTTTAACACGGTATCACTTCGGGCAGATCGCAATGAGATTATGTACTTAGTTGTTCATTGCGGTAATAGTAATGATACACGTATGAACGTGTTACCCCATAGATGATCACGTTTGACAATGAAATGGTTCTTTTTTTTTGTCGCCAATGATATGGCATATCTTACTAGTAAGATATACATACAACGATTCTTATTAATTTTTAGTGGAATATAAGTCGAACACTCACGAGTAACTTCATGTTTCCTGGTTTCTTGGAAACTTTTGGAACGTGTGTGATTTCGGGACTCGTTTCGGCGCTTATATACAGATGGTAGTTGGCTTAATTACCCAATATTTTCTCCCACCTTTTGTCTAAAGTTTTGTGGTCTCTAGTGACGTAGTGTCGTGAGCGTGGAGACTGGATATTAAATTGAAATTTCACGGGGCAGCGTGAAAGCCTGTTGGAAAAGGACACCGTTGTTCATATATGCGGAATGTATTCCAGAAAGTATAGCAAGGTTTTGGGCTCCGGTGACCTGTCAAATTTAGTGTTTCAAAACACATGTATACCTTATACCTACTAGGACCGCTTTTTCGCTCCACTTCGCAAGATCGTCGTTTTACGCAGATAGTCTCGCAGCTATACAAAGAAAAAATAGAGAAAAGAAAACGAAAGAATCGATTGCGTGTGTAAAACTATTTCTGAGAAACGGAGTTCGAAAATTTCATTTTCACTCTCATCATAATCTCCGTAATAATTTATGTTTCGTTGAATATTACGCCGTTTCGTCACGGTGCGTTAATATACAATAAAAAATAGTACGGTATGAGGTGTGATTTGAATAATCACATAATTAGAAGCAATTATAAAACGGTAGCAATGTAGCGTTAGTGATATATTACTCTGTACATCATCTATATTCTACCACAAGCACACGGTGTACTTGTATGCTTCAATTTCTTCGCTTCCATATAACCATCCAGTTCTAATTGTAAGTAATTGATACTTCGAAGTTCGGGTTACTGGTCGTTGATACGTTATTTTCTGCCTGAACCACGTCACGCAGTATATTTAAACGGAATTAGGAACTACTGATTCCAATTAACGCAACTCGTGCGCTTGTGTAATTGAGAACCTTCGCCTTGTCTTGATACCATTGGACAACAAGCACGTTCTGTATTCACGTAATTAGATTGTTAGACTGTTATTCGAATCAACTCTCACTCCCTTGCTCTTACTATTTTCTTCACTCTTACTCCAGCACTAATTCAGTATGTTACTATCTCTATATTTCTCCGTGCAAGGCACCTTTCATCGGTGATTACCAAATCTGTACCTGCACGACGTTGAACAATATGTGAAATATCAATATCTTATGGATATTACGTGAAACTTTGAATCGACTGGGCGGTGGTAGGACACAATTATGTCCACTGTCTTATTTACCTTGGACATATAAATAGCTACCAAACGCACCATTCCTCAGACCAAACAGTTCACCAACCCGACAAACATGAAGTTATTCGTAAGTTCATTTCACACCCATTTCATCAGTCCGCGAAAGAATTAATCGCATAGTTTCGGACCACAAACCGCAAGACCCATGTCGTCTTATTACAATAATTATCGAAAAATTTTCGCTTTTCTCTAATTCTCCAGATCGTCTTATCCGCCGTCGCAGCCCTCGCCATGGGCCATCCAGGTTATCTCTCATCCCTGGGTCATTCCGGCGCCGGTCACTACCTAGCCGGTCCTTCAGCTCATGGTTACCACGGTCCACCAGCACCCTTGGCTCATGATGGACAGGTGATTGACACCCCAGAAGTTGCGCACGCTAAAGCAGCGCATTTTGCTGCCCACGCTGATGCTGCATCCCAGGCTCATCACGCTGCTGCTTACGGTGATTACGATAATGGCTCTCCGAGCTACGGTGCAACTGGCCATGAACACGCGGCTCCTTTGGCCTATTCTTATCATGGACCACCAGCTCCTCTTGGTCACGATGGTCGAGTAATCGACACACCGGAGGTTGCTCACGCTAAGGCTGCCCACCTCGTTGCACACGCTGAAGAATACGCCAGGGCTCCACATTCCGCACACTCTGGTTATTATGGTGCTCCAGTTCGTCACTGGTAGACGAAATTAATTCGCAAAAAGTTTCATCTTGCATGAATAAGTTGCGGATTTCTATCTCATAACGTTGTTAATGATTGGACAGTTGTTTGTAGACCTTTATGTAACGAATAAAAGTATTACTACAAATTATCGCTGAACGACTCCCTCGTCAAACATGCAGAATATATATGGTACATAAAAGTGCTGATATCATTCATCTGTATTGGAAGGTCTATAGATATGTGTCGAAGTTCGGCCAGGATCTACACTCTACTTGGCGCGATTAAGCGTTGGCGTACTGTCACCCGTGAAAAATATTTCTTACAGGTATACACGATGACATATAGATAGAATATGTGATACAGGATCAATATGAGCGTGACCTGATCGCTGAACCGAGGAGGAGTGTGTCGGTGACATGTACCAGACTGGATTGTGCTTATAGGTATCTCGCATGTCCTATGATTGGAATGCAATTGTTGCAGTGTATTTGATCGTATTTCGTATCTGGTCGTTGAATAAGATCTGCAAATGTCACGGGTTATAATTATCGAGTTTAATTACCTCCGCAAAGACTGAGACAGATCATTCACCGGCAAAACTATATCAAGGTTGATCTCACCTGCCGTGAAAATGATTAGATCTAGGTATACTGAATATTCCATAAAATATCGATATGTTGGATACAGCGACATGTCAACATCTAAACGATCGGATGAAAGTAAACGTGTTATAGACATAGGAGGATACTCGTTTCTCATTAATATACATAGCAGAAGCGTGTGTTCACTTATTCATCAATTGCTAATTGAGTACTGCATGCATAATCTGGTTTCAATTTCGCAACCTCATAACGGGACTCCCGTTTATTACATTTCCTCAAGCTATACTCGGTGATTAGAATTTCCTTAGGAGGTGAAATACTTTTTTTACAAGGTCAATTATAACGAGCCTTAATTGCAAGTAGCTGAGGTAACGGCTTGACAATTACCACTTATGATAACGGGGTATATCAGCTACGCATTATACTTGAAAAGTTCATCGCGAGATGGTATGTCATTGGGAAAATTATCTTGTGACTCTTTATTATTTTTATGATCAGCCAACGATGAATGGTAAAAGCCCGAATCAGAATCGAAATTCTAGTTCTATTTTACCAGAACTCATTGAAGAACTGGAGGAGTGAACTAGAATTTGAGGGTGGGATTGTACATGCATCGAAATTCCGATTTCCACCTAAAAGTGAGAGTTATGTCCGCTTTAAACCAGTTTAGGTGTAAACTAGACTTTTCAGATTCTGGTTTGGACCTCTAGATCCTATAATTCAGAGAGGCTTCATGATTCTAGCTTCGACCTATAGCTCCTTAATCTTCAATGAAACTTGTTGTGAACTGATTGGCGAATGAATTCGAAGTTCAGAATGAAACGGATTATTCAGAATTTCGAGCGCAAATGCTAATTCTGATTTACATCTCTGAATCCTCACATAATATGTAAAACAAAATTTGACTAAAACGGAATTATATTTCTATCAGAAAAACTTGGGTTTCATAGGATCAAACTAGAATTTCCATTCGGACTCTGAAAGTTTCCTAAATTGTAAGATATTGCGGAAATTCGTGAAGTACCTATATCTCATAGCTGATGCAAGAGCAAGTGTCGATGTGATTGCAGTGCGGTGAAATGTCAATGTCAATAGAAATACTGAAACATTGAAACTCGCACTTTAATGTATAGACAACGTTGTTCTTTGTGTGGCGTATTCCGTAGACTCTGGGTTATAACACGAACATGGGCGTATAGGCGTATAATAGTAACATACCTGCATTAGTTATCTCCAGATATTTCAGGCGCACACAATCGAGGGCGTCTCTGTAAATGTTACGGGATTGAAATGAACAGGTCGCCGGGTGCGTTCAATATTTCTATGAGAGTAAGAAAGAGATCACTTTCTTGGGTGTGGTAGCTAAGAAGCTGATGCCGGCGGGGAGGACTCGTGGCAACCTATAAATTGAACGATCTGTTGCCATCAACGAGTAAGTAGTCCTGGAGTTCTAAGACACAAAGATCAGCTCAGGATCCCTCGTTCATTACCTCGACGTATCACCATGAATACGTTTGTAAGTATGCATAGATCGCAATATATTCAATTACGCGCTAATTCATCAGATTTCCCGATTCTTAACTTAAACTTTTTTCCCTAATTCATCTCCTACGTGTTCAGATCCTAGTATCTGTTTTGGCGTCTTTTGCCTCGGTGGTGCTTGGCGCTCCACAATGGTACGGAGCACCTCACGCAGGTTACGCCGGCGCGGGCGTCGCGGCACCAGCTCCTCTTGGTCCTGATGGCCGCGTTGTTGACACACCGGAAGTTGCCCAGCTGAAGGCCGCTCACCTGAACGCCTTGGCGGAAGCAAACGCTCGTGCTCCCAAAGGGCCAGGGCCAGCTGGACCCTATGGAGGCCCTGACGGTAGCTGGGCTGCAGCTAATTACGTCTCTCCTTACAGGTCGGTTCACAATTCAACAAGTAGCAATCAGAATTACCTGAAATATGCCATCTGCACTTAATACCTTCGTATAAACGTGCCAACAGTTAACTTCGCTCCTTGCACAACCAGGACTCGGCTGTAGATCTTAATGATCATTTTTGCTTTCAGCGGACCCCCAGCGCCTCTTGGGCCTGATGGCCGCGTTGTAGATACTGCTGAAGTGCAGCAAGCTAAAGCTGTCCACTTTTCGCTGTACAATGCTGAGGCCCAACGAGCTCCTGTCGGACCAGCTCCTGCCGCAGCTCCTGACGCCTGGAACCCAGGTCATGGAGGATGGAACGGAGGCTGGAACGGAGGATGGAATGGTGCTCACGAACAGTACTAATTTCGGGGTACTTGACCATTATTATCAAAAAGTCAGTTGCTTATTCGTAGGTATACCGTATAGGAAGAAAGAATGCCACCGATTTACGGAGGCAGGAATGAATGGAACTGGCTTGAGGTAATTCGGCTAAATATCACGTCGAATATAAGCGACTGACTGACTCTCTTTCATGGATCTCTATATTGATATCACCTCGAATTCCTGGACTTTCAGCAATGACTTGCAGGATTATTGAGTTGATTGATTAAAATGATATAAAAATAAGACAACGCACTATATTCACACTGTATAAATACTCTATGTAATCATTTTAACTGTGTATTATACTACATACAATTTTATATCATGAATAAAACATGTAACCCACAGCATAATCGAATGTCGTTTATAATATTTTATTCTATGATAAGTGTGGGCATGATAATCACGGGTGAAATTCATCTTTATTACATAAAAAGTAAAGAAATTATTTAATTTCTTTACTCCTAACTTCGAGGCAGGCGTGTCTCGGATTGTGGAACGCGAAGGCGTTAGATACACGGAACTCGACGTTGGTGTCCCCGACTTTCCATGACCGTCTCGTATATGTAGGACTTATCTTACGAATGCAGCAAGGCCGCGAGTCTCTGCAGAGCCTGCTGATCAGGTATGCGATAATTAAACAGCTCCAGGTTACACCTATAGCAGACTTGAGGGTCACGCAATTAATGACCCTTCGGTGCAACTGGAGTCTGCACAGTGCACTATAGGAAAGACTCGACACTTTCATCACATTTACGTTCACAACACGCCCATTCAGTCGTAGCATGCAGTTGACAGTGTAATGCAAATGCGAATGAAAATGCAAATGCAAATGTAAATCCAAATGCAGTGGCATATATGGAAGTTAAATTCAGTTTCATTCGATCTTTGTAGCGCTATAATGTAGTTAACATCTTTGAAGACGGATTTTGTCTTTGAAAAAAGAAATCTTGAATTTGGTGGTTCGCAATTTGAAAATTGAATAATTGTAAGACATTTCTTAATACACTTTTTGATTTATTGTTTAATTTTTTTTTGTCTTTTACGAGTAACAATTCCCATATAGTAATTTTTGAAACGCTTTACTGAGTTCCTCATTTCGTAATCCGGATCTGTTGGTCTGCAGACTCCTAATTTCTGAACTCTCGTCTCGTGGCTTAAATTTCTGTTCCTATACTCCAAGTTTGACGTAATCGTCATACGACACAGATCGTTACCTGGAGCGTTTCTTCTAACTACTTCCTGGTTTTGTATCTTCAGTTTCACGTGGAACAGTGTTACAACAGTTTTCTAGATCCTTTATCCTCCCAGATTTCTTATGTCATAGCGTCTCATCTATAAAAATTATTCAAAAGGGTGAAATAATGAAAAAAAAAAAAAAAAAAAACTCACCTATTCACGGCCATGAATTATTTCCTTGTGAAATTAATGAGAAAAAATGAACAATAATGTCTCTAAGTACTCAAATCTAATATTACATCAGTCTAGAGACAGTCATTAGAAAGTGAATCATCCGTGGCTGTATGTGTGTTAGTAATCGTGAATCGGCCCCACCGAATTAAAATTTGTCAAATGTGTAACGCCCAGGGTTTTCGTGGGTTTTCGGGGGTTATCGGGGGTTTCGAAACACGATTAGCAGAATTTTGCGAAAGTGTTGCACCAATATTTTCGAGTGAAATCATTCGTTTTTATCAAAACCATATCTCTTCCGTACCTGCAGACACGAGCAAAACACATTTGCTGAAAAAACAGTACCATACCTCAAGTGCCAGTAGAGTATGATATAGATGTATACCTACCTCAGCTGGTATAACGACATGTAATATACGGTTATTATGCAAAAACGGCAGTAGAGCGCAGCGTGGCCTGGTGACCAGAAGAGCGTAAATAAACTAGAGAAGAAAGTGATAGCAGGCATGAATAACAGTTCACAGCGTCGATTATCTTTATTACATACTACAACACACGTATAGGTATATATTAATGTATTAAATTAATTAAACTAGATATATGGATGAAAAAGGTAACGCATCTGAGTATGATATATATATATATATATATAATAATTAATAACACTTCATCTCATAATTTGTAACTATGTTAAACGTAGCATTATAGAAGCGTAGGTACATATAAACCTATAGGCGAAGACATTTTGGTGGTATACGTCGTGATCCGCACGCCAAAATAAAAACGAATGAAAAAAAAAAAAAAAAAAAACTAGTAGTACGATCCTATAGCGTATAGGAGTTGAAAAAGTCTTTCATTGCACGCAAATTTTCGATTAATCTCCCGATTTAATTATCATCGAATTCATTAGTAATAGCTTTCTTCGTGGGACGGTCCTTCCGCAGACGAAGGTTCATGGACCTGCGCTAATTCCGCCGATGTATTATACCCTTGATCTCCGACTAGTGCAACTGCGTGAGCGTACGCCTGGAGATGCGCAGCTCTGGCTTGCGCGACCTCGGGTGTATCGATAACGCGACCGTCGTGACCTAGTGGCGCGTATGGACCCTGATAACCCACGGGAGACGCGTGGGCGTAGGCTACCTGAACCTGGACAGGTACTGCAGCGTAACCATGACCAGCAATCTGACCTCTGTATCCATCATCACGAGAAATCTGGCCTCTGTATCCACCATCACTTTCGTAGCCTCCGTAGTGGCTTGCTCTGGCTGCAGCATGAGCGTGAGCAGCAAGATGGGCTGCCTTTGCGTGAGCGACCTTCAAGATAAAATCGGTTATGAAATATAAGCGAAATAACACTTGCAGTTATTCTAATGATCATCCAGTATTGCAGGATCTGGATTTTATTTGTGCGATTGGAGGCCTTTCTTGATTGGAAAATTGGTTGAATATGTTTTGCATTTTCACGAGAAGATGAAATCGACGCCCGATACGAATAAAAGCACTTTTCAGATTCCGGGTGGAAAAGAGCACGTTTCAAATTCCGGGTGGAAAAGAGCACGTTTCAAATTCCGGGTGGAAAAGAGCACATTTCGAATTCCGAGTGGAGAAGAGCACGTTTCAAATTCCGGGTGGAGAAGAGCACGTTTCAGATTGACTCGAATAGTAGCACGTTTCGGGTTGACTCGAATACTAGCACGTTTCGGGTTGACTCGAATACTAGCACGTTTCGAGCCGACTCAAATACATAGTAGCACAATTCAGGTTGACTCGAATGTAAGCAACTTTCCGATAGGATAATTATGACATTGGAAATTCATAATTATAAAAAGAAAAACTCGATATAATTTTATTATTCATGTTCACTGATTTATGAGGTACCCAAATAATTACAAGACTGTTGACTCTGGTGAGTCATAGTATGATAGTGGTAGATCATGGTATGATTCACCAGAGTCAACAGTTTTTGTAATCATTTGGGTACCTAATAAATCAGTGAACATGAATAATAAAATTATATCGTGTTTTTCTTTTTATAATTATGAATTTCCAATATTATAATTATCCTATCGGAAAGTTGCTTACATTTGAGTCAACCTGAATTGTGCTACTATGTATTTGAGTCGGCTCGAAACGTGCTACTATTCGAGTCAACCCGAAACGTGCTACTATTCGAGTCAACCCGAAACGTGCTACTATTCGAGTCAACCCGAAACGTGCTACTATTCGAGTCAACCCGAAACGTGCTACTATTCGAGTCAACCCGAAACGTACTACTATTCGAGTCAACCTGAAACGTGCTCTTCTCCACCCGGAATTTGAAACGTGCTCTTTTCCACCCGGAATTTGAAACGTGCTCTTCTCCACCCGGAATTTGAAACGTGCTCTTTTCCACCCGGAATTTGAAACGTGCTCTTCTCCACTCGGAATTCGAAATGTGCTCTTTTCCACCCGGAATTTGAAACGTGCTCTTTCCCACCCGGAATCTGGAACGTGCTTTTATTCGTATCGGGCGTCGAAATAAGGTCTAAGATGACGGGGCAATAGTTTCTATTTGTCCGAAGGGGTCTGTGAACCTTCATCTTTTTTTTGTTTCAATATGATACCGAGATGACGATAGTGCGTGAATTTGAAGTTCATCCAGACATATCATTTCATCATAATTTTTTTGGGTTCAAACTGCATGTGATAAGGTCTGCATGTCCATAGTTCATCGTGTAGACAAAAGGCGACGAATCTTTTACATCGCCCTGAAGAACGTACCTCAGGTGTATCCACGACGCGTCCATCGTGCGCTAGGGGAGCCGGTGGTCCACGATACCCTTGAGCGTGGGGGGCAGAGTACGAAGCACCATCGTAGGCACCGGCATCTTCGTTATGCCCATAAACACCTTGGTCGTATTGGTATCCATGAGAAGCCCTTGCAGAGGCAGCTGCATGTGCTGCTAAATGAGCTGCTTTTGCTTGCGCTACTTCCGGAGTATCAAGAACGGTTCCATCGTGAGCCAAGGGTGCAGCTGGCCCTTGATAACCATAACTAGGAGCGGCCGTTACCTGGTGGCCAGATTTTGCTATGGAGAGAGCCACAACGGCGGAGATAATCACCTGAGAAAAATAAATCTCTTTTGCCATGTATGTATATACGTTTGTGTGTTGATATTTTGTTTTGCTTTTTCTTTTTTCCTATTCTACGGTGTCGCGGCAGATTTTATTCGGTCATTTTACGCGGTTTGCTACAACCGCAGATGGAGGTGTAATAGCGAAGTGAAAACTTGTTCGAGGTTTTTTTGTTTTTATTGAAAAGTAATCCTGTGACTTGCTTGTATGGAAAATCAATCCTCGGGCGCAGTAATGGTGCCGTTTGATTTTCAAAATATGAGACAGTGAAAAAAATGAGTCACTCGATGTATGCCTTTGCATTTTCTTCAATTTTTCGCCGTTAGGATAATTTTTGAGAAACGCGCTAGAGATGTGCGATTCTCTCGAACTTTGAGCGAATTTTGTTTCGCCATTTATTTTCAAACAAAGAGATTCTTTCAATTCGAAATTTCACTCGAGTAAGGAGTTGTTCCTTTTACTTCTTCTCTCTGTTAGGTATTTCAGTGATTTCGATTTTCTGATTCGAATAATTCACCTAAGTATATGTGTGGGTGTGTGTTTATGCTTATGTTTATCCGTTTTAACGCTGCACTTACGAATAATTTCATCGTTGCGTTACTAAGACACCACAAACGTGAAACCTTATAGGACTTGGATCAGATCGAAGTGCGCTGGAGACGAGAGAGCTGTCGCTTTTATAGCAACTGCACTTGACGTCACCACTACGACTTCTTAGTCTATCGCCACGCCCAGAAAAATACTCTAATTACCACCTATCCCCTCGCAATTCCTCGGCCCTTCCTTATGCCGATTGTTCAAAATTATTTTTGACCATTGATACTTTCTTCCTCGACCGCATCAATACTAGAACTACTACTTCTAGTAGTTGCCTACTTACCTGTTACGATATCTGCGCGCCGATTCAAACCATATTACGTTCCGCTTCAAATCATCTTTTCAATTTAAGTTAACAAACTTCGCGCATTTCGACTGTAAAGATTGCAATTCGGAAATATGTGGCCAAAAATAAGCTTCATATGTTGTTTACGAATATGGGTAACTTTTTTGTGTCCGACAATTTCAAAACTATTACATGTTTACAATAATTCGAAATATATGATTGTCGTATGGTGTCCTACGTCATTTCAATTACATATATGTACTTATAGAGTTCAATGGGTAGAAGAAGCTTTTTCCGCACGCTGTTACAGAATTCATTGACTGAAGCAAATTTGTGTAAGAAATTTGTATGGAATGTTATTTAACGCTGAGGTTACTGTGTTATAAAATTTATTAAGAGTTGCACATTTTGACATGGGCCTTTTTAAACCCAAGCCGCAAATGAATCTACGCATCTAGTACCAAGTCATAGATCAGAGAAGTTGCTCAAGGCAGGCCTCTTTCTGTCGCGATACGTCGAGAAAATCGCTCAAGAAAAGAACGACGTCTGTATAGGAGGTTGTTGCATAAGCCGTGACAAGAAATTGTGGCTTCGGATTCGTTTTTTTCATTTTCTTTTTATTACCTTTTCTACAGTTTTTAGTTTTTAGTTTTATTTTTATTTTTTTTTTTCGTTTAGGGAATAATTTCTCGTTTATCAATATACATATAGCTCACTATATTATACACTTTTATGTTGCGGTTAACTACTTTTATATCGCGATTGATAAATTCTTGGTTATACCTATTAACACAGATTCCAATCGATGGGCATTCAATCAGGTGGAAAAAAAGAGACAAAAAACAGAAAAAAAAAAAAAAAAAAAAAAAATGATTAATCCAACGAGATGTGCATCAGTTCAACATAATATCATATTTCGTCAACTTGGGATATTGGGACATTGATTTTCATATTCGAAATCGAAACCGTAAATTTTCTTTCATTAAACTTATATGTACCGACGCTTTCCCCCTGCAGCAGGTTAGCCATATACCCATATTATCGAAAGGCAAGTTTTATTGGTTTAATTACACATTGCTACACCTGCGCTTTGTTCTTACCTTTACAATTAATATAACGTTATTAAATTGCGAAAATTTACGTTTCTCATATTATTATAGTAGGTATGTAGTACGTGTTAAAATTCACTCACCCTGCACCGCGATACACTCGTCATATAGTAGGTATAGGTATATGTTGTTCCTTTGATTTCTTTTATCATTATTTTCATACAATTTTATTAACATATTCTCAGCGGTTTGTAACTCCTAATTGAAAATCTTTCGCTTCCACTTACAGATATCACTCGAAGCAAAAAAAATCTATTAAATTTTATTGACACCCACATCCGCGAGGTGCTATTGTTGTCATCGTTGTCGTTGTCGTGGTCGTGGCCGCGGATGAGGCAAGGACGCGGTTCGATTGTGGCAACCACCGTTATTAGCATTTGGAATTGAAATGTGGCGAGGACGGCTCAGGTTCAACATGCGTGACGTAGCTGACGTAAGGCGTTAGTGCGGTAATTTGCGTCATCAAGACACGCGTGTTCTCTCGTCCGTAGATAGAAAAAAGGAAAGAATAAAAAAAATGCAAAAAATCCAAAAAAGATGCCGTTTCTTTTCCATTCTTCATTCATTTAGGTATACCTATATATACATGCATGTCTCACACATGTCCCGTAATATACATAACGTTTTGTCATTCCGCAAAATTTTTCTGCGGACTCTGTGGACATTTCTCTTCATTATTATCATCCATGCACCGGATTTTCAATCCGCCTTTCTAATACGTAAATATTTTTTAATAACTACATCGATTCATCACACCTATGAAAATTTCAATCTAAGGTCAAATCTGAGTATAACAGCAGCTGTTATTGATTCCTCTGTCACACTGTCAAAGTTATAACTCGATGTATACACCTGATCTGGAGTTACGATCTAAGATTCGTCGATTCAGTTGACAGGTGAATTGCGCAACGGGGATAGTGTACTGGACACACGTTGATAGTCCGTCGAAGAAATCCCGCGACAGGTATATTTTACGTGACTTAAGTTTTATTATGCTCGCGTCTATCTTGTGGGAGTAAAGAAATTATCCCTTTTTTTTATTTCTTTCTTTCTTTCTTTCTTTCTTCATCTTTTTTTTAGATTTTAGTCCACCTGATCCTGTCACTTACGTACACAGTACACGTGTATGAAAGAAACTTAGAAATCTAATATACATACATATAGGTATACACCAAGATAAATAAAAAGTGCAAGTGGGAATTGAAGTGCGATTCTCAAGCCAGAATTTCTCATCACTTAATCTCTGCTTCTATAGTTATAAAGGATTTTTATTACTTCATCATTGAATTTTTCTCAACTATATTATAGCGTATAAAAAATGATAAAGGAAATAAAATAAAATGAAATAATGCAAATTTATGGTTACTGGAATATTTATGCGGCCATAGAGACGACGTTTTTATCTGGATTCTAGAATCTTTCGCAGATTTAGAGCGCGAGAAATCTTTCCACCCAGAAAGGCAGCGTGTCTAGATATAGTACATTTTATGACCTTTTAGGTACATCGTACATATGTGTATCAACCCTACCACGACGATCTAGGTAAGGGGTGTCCCGTTGAAATTGATCCACTAGAATGTATTTATTGCGCTGTTTATAACGTTACGATAATCTAGCCTGCAGTAACCACTCGTTATCGGATTTCAAAGTCCAAACGTAAATCGATACTCAATAACAATTGGTCGAGTAATACCTAACTGAACGGTAAATAATTAGCTACCGTTAGATAGTTTGAATTTGTATTATTCTTCAGAACAAGAAGAAAAAAAAAGAGAGAGAGAGATAGAATCATTGAGAACGCTTCTCTATGAAATTCGGCAATAATTATTATGGAATGAAGTATTTTTCGTACGATCAAAAGCATCAGAACGAGGAAATCGATTATTATGGACCACTCTGTAAGAATTGATCCCAGTACGGAGTTAAATGATTATTTATCTCGATTCTGTGGGGGGTTCCTTTCCCGTTCCATTCTCCGATGTTTCTTCTCACGTCATCTCGATGACCTATGTATTTCGTAAGACTAATTCTCGACTGAATTCACCCAAGATAAATAGGATCGTAACAAACAGGGCGTGTACATAGTGTTATGGATTCCTTCGTCTATAAACGATACGGATCAGTGAATATCTAATCACGTAATTCGGATTTAAATTGTTTTTTTTTTTCTGAATATTGGCTATTTTTCATGTTTTCAAAAAACCATCGCTACACTCAACAATTGTTACGTTTGGACGGAACTTTGGACTCAACTTTCTTCATAATCGATTACTTTATATCTATCACGTTACGTACTTGCACGTTATGTCACAGGCTTAGGGTACGCGAAGCTGGTGGAGACTGCGATTCAAGAGTCTCAAAGTTCGCGTTTGAAAAATTGTGAAAATAAACGACTTCGAAATGAATGAATTTCGACGAACTAAAACTCGCAAATTATCGGAAAGCTTTTCAGTCATTGCATAACACATTCCAATGGTTTGTATTTGCGATTTCAATGGCGAAGACCGATTTATTAAACTGCTGTTCAGATCTGGGACGTAAGTACTTACCTACGTCCCGCGATGTCCACACCCGGTGAAAACGCGTCTTGATCTCTGGTCTCTTGAATTACACTTACCGCAATCCGCGACAAAATCATATCGAGGCTAACCTGCGGTCTATGACTAATACTAGTCCGATCCGCAGGCTCCGCGCCATATCGTTTGATCCGTACGGTTATTTCTTCAATTTTATTCATCGTATATAAGTGTCGATATAGTGTCTAATAGAGGCGATAGAATTTCTTTGAATCGAATATCCCCTCGATTGGGTATCCGATTAGAATTCTCGACTCGATAAGCGAGGCGCAAAGAAACTCGAGGAATAGGAATAGTTTGCTGAAGTTGAAAATAAATTGTGAGAAACTGTCTGTAGCTATGTGTACCTATACATGCACTCTTCTCAAAAAGTGGATGTAATAAATTTCACTGTTAATTAACCGATTCCAAAGAGTTACGAGTTCGTTCGGATTGACCGTGGGATATCTTAAACTTAATTATTCCTTTCTAAATTTGCGCCTGTGGAATTCGGCGGGAATATTATAAACAAGGTTGAGATGAATCTATGGTATACTTACTTTTATCATTTTATTATTTGATTGAAGAAGAATTGAAACATTTGATCGCCTGGACAGGTACGTATATGTAGTAATATACCTGCAGGCTTATAAAATCAGCGCCGTTACATCAGTTGTTAAAGACTAAATAATGTAATACCTGCACCGTCCGCGGATATTGCGTAAGGTATAGTTTCGGGATTAGAAAATACGGGTGTGATCTGGTTACAGTGCAGAAATTTTTATAAAACAATTTATTCGCCTATCATTATTTACAGTACGTCAAATCGTTGGGTAGCTGTCTCCGCATCTCTCGTATCGCTGCTGCAGTTTACCACCGTTGTTGATATCCCTGGGCTGGTTGAAAGGCTCTAGGTTGCTGATAGGCCTGTTGTGGCTGCTGGTAGCTCTGCTGAGGTTGATAAGAAGCTTGGGGTTGATACGACTGAGCAGCATGAGCGTGAGCTGCAAGATGGGCTGCGGTAGCTTGAGCTACTTCGGGAGTGTCAACGACGCGTCCATCGTGGTCAGTTGGAGCTGGAGCGTCGTAACGGATCGGCGAAGAGGCTGATGGCGAAGCAGAGTAGCCCTGGTATCCACTAGCTTGTTGATAACTTCCTCCTGCAGGTGCAGAGTAAGACCTTGCAGCGGGTGCACTGCTGTATTGTGGAGCAGCTGGAGCACTGTATCGCTGTGGAGCCGCGGCGTATTCTATGAAGAAGAGCAGGAAGGTCGGGTGTTATGGAATATACTATTTCTTCAAGTCGGAAGAGCATCGAACCGCTGATTTCTTGCGTTTGAAAATAAGTCAGACAAAGTAATTATCGGTCGCACGAGCTCTGCCGTGATTGATCTCCTTCTGAATTAATTGAGACCATTTGCTCGAACCGGTTTCTGATATTGCGTAAGGCGTTTGATGGTCTTTGAAACGTTACCTGCAAACCGCCTGCCCGCGAAGGCTTAGATATAATTTAATCCTGACCTACGAGGTCGCAATTGAACCGGAGCACCACTCCACATTCTCCTTCTGAGTACAATGTATGGTTAAAAAGTAATTATAAACAGATGGGCTCACCCTGTCCGGAGTAATCCTCAGATCCGCTGTATTTGTAAGCACGAGCTTCAGCCTCGGCGAGTTGAGAAAGACGAGCAGCCTTCAGAGCAGCAACTTCGGGGGTGTCAATGACGGTTCCATCTTCAGCCAAGGGTGCAGGGATGAAGTCATGCTTGGATCCAGGCGCGTTGTAAGATTTTGGGGCTGCGTAAGAAGCTGGGGAATTGTACTGCTGTGGTGCTGAGTAAGCAGCAGGGGATGGAGAGGCGTAGGAAGGTGCTGGGCTGGCGTAAACTGGAGCTGGACTGGCGTAGGCTGGTCGAGAATAGCTCGCTGGTGTAGGGGCAGAAGCGTACGCTCCTAGACCCTGGGATCCGTAGTTAACCTGACCTCCGGGACCACCGCCCTGCGCCTTCTCTTCAGCAGCACGAGCCGCCGCCCTGGCGTATTCCGCGAAATGAGCAGCCTTAGCTTGGGCCACTTCAGGAGTGTCGATCACACTTCCATCCTGACCAACTGGTGCCGGAGGCGAATATTGGACAGGAGCTGCTCCTCGTCCGACAGATTGACCGCCGTAACCTGGTGGAGGTGAGCCCAGGTAGGCAGCGTTGCAAGCGCAAGCTACAGCGACGAAGATGATCTGCGAACAAGGTGAACAGATAAAAAATGAAAAAACAAGGGCGAAGAGGGATTTTTCACTTTAGGTCAATGCGGAAGCTGGAAAGAGAACACTTTCGCTATAATATGGCTCGAGTCTGAGTGTGGGTAAATTTTGATTAATTTCTATCGTCGGATTGGCCGTGGTAGATCTTGACATTTCAAGGCAACCAGGATGTCGGTGATCTAGTTGTCCAGTCACGTTATATGTACCGGACTCCGTAGATGGGCGTCGGCGCCAAACCGGGCGCGGACTCGCACTTGTCAACTGCCCACTTTCGGCCGATCGATTATCGAATATTACAGATTGGACAGGTATAATGAATAGGTGGTCCGAAAAGTAAGAGAAAAAACGTTCTACTGATCGATGACTGTTCCTTTCAAGCTTTGGACGGATAAGTCGAACCTCGCGATGAAATAATAGTGAAATCATTTTTATCCGTATCAAATTTCTCGCCGAACCATGTAGCAGCGTCGGCAATAACTGCTTGTAGTCTAACGAGCCGGATAGGTCATGGGAACAAGGGGAAGCGTGGAATAGCGAGAGTCAATGTTCTTTCAAATTTCGAACGGAATCGCAGGATCATTAGGGATAGCGAATTGACGAAATCGACGTTGATGGTTCGACAAAAAAGAAAAAAAAAAAAAAAAGAAAAATGATTCTGAATATGAACGACGAACAGTCATCAGCAGATAGCATAGGTATAGCAGAAGCCTAAGAGAAAAGTGAAGCGAATAATTCCGAATAAATTTCTTGCGATCACCGTTATCGATTCACCTTGAGACAGGATCGTTAAAAGGTTGTATAATAACGTCGAATCATGGTGACAATCAATTCGCGGCGTACGTTCGAAGGTGTGGGGGCTCGTTACCCACGCTAAGTTGGTAGCGAAAAGAGGGGGGGCCGGGTTACCTGTAAGAGGTAACCTTTCACTTTCCTTTGTTTCTTAAGGCAACTTACCAGGCGGTTCATGGCGAGGAAACTCGGTGATTATACCGTGCAAAATATATACTGTAATAATGTGTAGCGCTGCTGGCGACCAGTACTCGCTATCTCTCCTCTCGATTCCGTCTGTGTTCCTGGAGGACAGTGAGAGTTCCTTTTATACGTAGCCCCCTCCCGCATACAGCGATCGGCAAATCGGTTCCCGATGGAAATAAGGACCACGCCCGCACCCCAATGTAAACCTGGCCTCGGTTCACCTCGACTTCAATGGCCCCAAGTCAACTGACCTTGACATTTGCCCGACGACAAGGCGATCGTTACGAGTGGCCTCAGCAACTGGACCTCATTGAAGCCCTGCGGCGCCCAAGACCACCATACGCGTATGCAGTATCGGCTACTATATCGTTGTCGAGCGCGTCTGCAATATTTCAACGATGTTTTAGCCACCCACTCGCGCCGTGAAATATTTTATCGACTTTTTAATAGCTTCAATTTTTAACAATAATTTTCTAAGAAGTCGAACTCTAAAGTTCAATACTCGACTTCGTTCGCTGTTAAAGTTCAAGAAGGGAAACAAAGGCGTGGAAAATCAAAGGCCATGAGACGATTCGATTGAATCGAGGCGATATTGAGGATTTCTTGTTACACTGATATCGTGAATTCAATTTACCAGCCTTTTTTTTTCATTTTTTATTACAGGTACCTAGTAAACGAGAAAAAACTTCTGTCTGGAGATATCGGAATAAAGTATTTCCACTCGTATGTGTATATATATGAAAATGTATATCATGAGATACAGTGGGTACGACGAAGGCATTGGTTTAATAAAAAATGTAAATGCTGGACCAATGCGGAGCATGCTGCAGACGCGAACACACGCGGATACAAGCGACAGACAATGCCCACGTGAAAGATTGTAGGTATTTATAGTTATCTGGTTTGATCTGACTAGGAAACATTTTTTCCGAGTCAACCACGTCACTCTGATCAAGCGTTAGCAGTTTTGTTATCTAAATTATATCAATCATTAGAATTATCCATCCGGTCTATGATATCGTTATGATTTCACTATTATAATTAAATGAAAAGGACATTATTTCACATTGTTTAGTCAATATTTGGGTTACATACTCATTTAACGCTTTTTCTAATTAGATTGTTTGGAATTATTTTACCCACAAGATTCCGTAACACGATTTTAATCTAGGCGAAACGTTATGTCATATTCGGGGTTGAGAAATTTAGAGATATTTTTGACAGTGTTGTAATTTTCACGATGTTAACTCATATATATTATATATATACCATATTATATCGCAAACTTTTATCAAGTGGTCAAAGGTTTACCACAGATTGTGCAGTAATTTCTAATTCAAAGTACATAATAAAATGTAAAAAAAATCAACACTTGTCCTGATTGACACAGGCTTTAAGCGATATTACAGCGAAAGGTGAAGATCATTGCCTCATATAGCTATCTGTAAAGGCGCTGACAAATTGTCATGGTATTATTTTTATTGGCCAAAGTTTATAGCCACGAATGATTGACCTGGTATCTCGTGAAACCTGAGACTTATTTAGTACTCGGTTCGCTGATCTTTAGTAATTTAATCGGGGTTGTAAACAATTGTTTATATTATACATTGACGAATGCGTATTGACGTGAGAAAAGTTTTTTTTTTCTCTCTCTCTTTCCATATCCATACAGAGACAAGATTATTAAGGTACGTCTACGGTATACTTGCATTCGGTTTCGGTTCGATTGAATGATGTAGGACTAAGGTTCGGGCCTTGAGGTTCAGCCGATTCATAGTCGTGAAATAAATTAGAAAAAGAAAGAAAGAAAGAAAGAAGAAAAAAAGAAGTTATTTTATTGGAGCCTGAATTGAATTCAATATCAGAATTAGGATGTTCATTGTGATTTGATTGATGTGTGGGGAGTGTGCAAAGCGTTCCGTATTCACTGCCTTGTAAAATATATTGACGGAATTTTTCACCGCACCTGTACCAGTATGAAATAAAAATCTGTGAATTTCTTACAGGTTTAAATGATTTCGCCAACGCAGCGTGTAAATAAATGTGAAATATAAATAAATACTGCTGAAAGAATGAGGCGCGATTACGTGGATAACAAAAGTTTCTATATGAGTCAACGTACTAGTTAGTTACCTACTCACGTAATACATTTTTGTTGAATTAGCCAGAAAATATACCTCTCAATGTTACTGTATGTGTGTCTATGTGTGTTGTATTCAAATTTAACTAGATCGTATATATAATAGCTAAAAACATCGAGGATCACATCTAATAAGCCCCACAGTACCAGAGTATAAAATCATTATGTAGTATACATACTATGCAAAAAGTTGCGGATAGAAATTAGAAATTCTAAATGTCGAGGGGAAAACCTCACGAATGCAATGAAAGTATTAACATATTTCATTGTTTATTTACTTCTGTAGTTATTTATGAATTATGATCTAAAAGTTACTCACCCATCATCGCCCCAGGCCATACTTCAACCGGACTGAAGATATATAGATATAGCTGCAACTGGGCAGTGGCCAGTACCAGCATAGTTGAACTTGATTGATAAAGATGTTTTAAAATCGAGGAAATCATGTTTGCAGAAGTATTCTTCAGAGTGTAGATTTTGAGTGGGAACAAAGAAATCCTAATTGGATTTGATTTGCTTTTTAATGTCGAAAAAAGATGCTGGGTCTTACAGGGTGTTGAATTTTCTAAGAAATGAATAGCGAAATAATCTATAAGTAGTGGGTTTCACTTGACCGATATAATTATTACCTTACACTACCTTGACGTGTTGGAATTTTTCGAACCCAAACATTTCATAAACTTCTTTCTATAAACCGCAGCGTATAGATGAAGTGAATTAGTCTAAAAATGTATATATGGACAAGGCAAGGTTGAAATTGGATGAAATTTTCATTTTATTAAGCCGGTTGACCTTAGGTTGAGAAATAATCTCGTGTCTAATGCGAATTAAATCATTTCTGGTATGTGGATATTCATTTAACCATAGATTAATTAATTCACTTCCTGCAGAGCGGATGGATAATTCGGCCGAGCGATAAAAAGGATCAAGTCTTTATTCGCCCGAGATTTATTACCGGTTGCCACATTCTGTTATGTCCACTACTCTATGCATGCGCACCAAAAAATACGATGCTGCATGATGATTAAATTTTCGAAATGATTAAATTAAAATTTCGTTGGATAGATTTATCATAATTTATTCAGCTGCATCAATGAACAAGACCGAAGTACCAACACCAATATGATCTTGCAAATTGAAAGTTGAATGCGAAATAATTATCTTTAGTTAAATTTCCAAAATCTTCGGTAAGAAGTGTTGATGGCTATCGTCAGAAAGTTAAATGGCGCTTATAGTAGCTACTAGAAGTTGACTGACAGATCAAGACTCAATCTGAATTTCGGCCAGATTTCCAGTGGCGCTTTAACGTTCCTTCTGTATTCTGCATTTTCAAGGCAGTCTTGTTGCGGACACCGTGTTCGTGTTTGGTCGAAGTATTTTTTGCGAACATTTCTCGACCTACCTAAAAACCACTGGTATGGAATTTAGATCGGATTTACATAATCGAAATTTCTTGACAATATACGACCAGGTATGTGTAACACATGGATATACAATAGAATGATATTTATTTTCAGTATCTGCACACCCTTTCAAATCCTGAACATCTATCAAATATATTTTTTGAACGTGACCTTTATACGAAACAAAAATCACCCATGATCGCTGTATTACGTCTAAACTGCCAAAATTCTGTGCAACTTAAATCCCCTGCATGAAGTTTTTAGCAAAAAAAAAAAAAAATTCGATCAAGAATGCAGTTCTTATGGCACGTTGTAGCAGGATCGTATATTTCACACTGAGGTAACATACGCTACTTTACGCGTATATCACGACAAGATTTTTATCTGCCCTCGTGCACTGCGTGACCATTTCCATAGCAACGATTGATCAATGCGACCGTTTCTCCAATGATTGAACGGAATGCCCTTTGTTGTTTGCAAAAATAATTATTCATTCTTCCATTCTGCACCAGTCGATGGCAATAACTAACCATATGAGTGGGCGTTCTTTTTTTGTTCCACTTTTTAACACCACGCCTTTAATAAATTGTATAACTCAATTCGAACTCATGATCTAAAGTCGGTGTACATCGGATTAACGATGTAGTTTATGGATATCGAATAACTTCAGCGGTTCGAAGCCTTTAAGAATCATCAACCTTCACTCACACTCGGATCGTGATTATCCAACAGATCTAGATCTGGGTCGATCTAGTATCCGTGAAATCGAAACAGGTAGACAATAAGGGATTTGGATAAAGTAAACAAGCGAATATCATGATTGATTTGAATGTAGTTTGAGGTATATTTGAAGCACCGTATTTACAGTAATAAAATCGGACCAGTCTGTCCGAGACTTAAAAGTCTCGGGACAAACAAATGTAGAATCTTTTACCAAGCACTGGCGTGAGCTGCAGCAGCAGCATGTGCAGCAAGGTGAGCAGCCTTGGCCTGAGCTACCTCAGCAGTCTCAACAACGCGTCCATCGTGTCCAAGAGGAGCGGCATGTCCATATCCATATCCACCATAGACTGCAGCTGGAGCAGCATAGGTGACGTAGGCGGGTGCGGAATATCCAGCAGCAGCGGCGGCCTTAGCGTGTTCAGCGAGGTGAGCAGCCTTGGCTTGAGCTACCTCTGGGGTCTCGACGACACGTCCATCGTGTCCAAGAGGAGCGGCATGTCCATATCCACCATAGACTGGAGCTGGAGCAGCATAGGTAACGTAGGCGGGTGCGGAATATCCAGCAGCAGCGGCGGCCTTAGCGTGTTCAGCGAGGTGAGCAGCCTTGGCTTGAGCTACCTCTGGGGTCTCGACGACGCGTCCATCATGTCCTAGAGGAGCGGCGCCGTGGGCATATTCAGCATGAGCGCCAGGGGCAGAGGCAGCCGCGGATGCGGCCTTCGCGTATTCAGCGAAATGGACAGCCTTGGCGTGAGCTACTTCGGGGGTGTCGACAACGTGACCATCGGCAGAAAGGGGAGCGGCGCCGTAGGCATAACCGGCAGCTGGGACATAGGCTGGGGCATAAGCTGGACCTGCACCAGATGCTGATGCGGCTTTGGCGTATTCAGCGAAATGGACAGCCTTGGCGTGGGCTACCTCGGGGGTGTCGACCACTCGGCCGTCGTGACCCAGGGGTGCACCGCCGGCGTAGTAGCCATTGTATGCTAGTGGTACTCCCAGGTGACCGGCGCAAGCCACGGCGAAGAGAGCAGAGAAAATGATCTGAAAAGAAAATAATTATGTAATGTTTAATAGATCGGCAAGATGATCGTTAATTATCGGATGGAAGTCTTCTGATGATGTAGGTGGTATATTTCGATCCCTTTGCAAGGGGGTTTTCTCTTGTTGATGGTTTCCATTACCGATTTTATGCGGTAGATGTCATATAGATTGAATGAAGAAACTCACCAGGGAATTCATGTTGATAGTTTATTAAATTAGCGCTGCTGGTTGATCCAGTACTCGCTAGATTCAGTTGCGTTGTGGAGATCCAGAGGCTGGATGATCTTTTATAGTTGGATCAGCGTTGATCCCCACCAGTCTAACACCGCCCAATCGTTTAGGTACTCAGTAACATTTGACATTGACATTTACACGCGGCGGGAAGCTCTTTTAAGGAGCTGTCAATATTAAGTAATTCCATATCACAGTCCCAGGGAGACACATTCCAACTTGGTGAAACGGATCAAGGTCTTCGCAAGTCTCGTTACCACGCGATTTTATTCAAATGGGTTCGTTAGACCGATCTAAATATCGACCTTCGCATGTTGCACCAAGTGCTGACGAAATTTCACATTCGAATTCTTCGTATAGGCAATTGGAAATTTTATCACTCGAGCATTACAAGTTATATTCATGTATAAATATCTTTGCCTGCACTTCTGGAATTTGAGACAGTTACTGCATAAATTTTATTCATTTATTCTTCCTCGATCATTTTTTTACCGTCTTAATTACAGCGACAGATAAGTAACTAGGAAAAGACCGCGTCGCGTAAGAAATTGCAATAAAAAAATTTTGCTAAAAAATCTGGGGCATGATCAGTCCGTGATTCAATCTCGAATAACTCACTGTAATATTAATGCAAATCATATGTTTATAAACCACGATTTTAATCTGGTCCACAAAGCTGAAAGTGTTAATGAATATTAATGAAACTGGGGCCGGATTAATTCGTTGTAGATCCGAATCCCAGACTGCATTTATTGACTTATCAATCAGTGGATTTCTTGTCGTACCTACTCCTTTTTGTACTCAAGTAATCTAGTTTCATTTTGTTTTCGAAATCATTCGGTGTTTCAATACATGGGTAAGTCGATGCAGGACTGTGTCAAGTTGCGATTACAGCATTGATTAATGACTCTCGTCTTATCAAGTCACTCTGGGTTCAAGCATTCTTGATATATGTACGATTTAATACTACGGAACATTCATAATCGCTGACAGAACACTGCAAAGATAATGTTCTGAACTTAGTATTCAATAAATCACAACAGATTTTGGGGAATCGGTTAATTAATCCCCGAATTCGGTATTCTGAAAATTTCTTCGGGGGTGATTGGGCAAATGCATATGACGAGATAACTGATGCGACCAATTTTGTTCCTATTCATTCTTTGTTACGTGGTTAGAATGGGGTGCGCCCCAGCGGACGTGGGATAACGGGTAAGACAGCTAAAAATAAATCGTTTGGATTTCGATCTCGATCGAGTTCAACTCCGTGAGCTATGGCGTCAAGTTTCACATAATACTACCGTCTTGTATAAATTATAGTTCGAGTGAATATATATGAAGCCGCTCACTTCTTTCGCGCCGATATATAGTGGGCCCATACGATCAATGACATCGTTGCTGTTTCCATTCTTTCATTCGTTCGAATGGAAACGGATTATCTAGAATCTACTCAAGTAACATATCTAGACGGGGATTCCAATATGCGCAGCTATTGTACGGATTGATTTTCATCATGCACCAAAAACTTATAGAGGCAGCAGAGGGGTCACACGTAATATTGAAGCACATTCCACATTCATCATTTAATTGATAATTAGACAAGTCCTGTTCATTCGTTTTCGAGACGACCAACAAGATCAGTAGCTGTATCTGATTTAACTTAACATACTATGAATTATTCCTAGAATTTTTTTATCACAGTCGATCGTGAGTCGTCTGATTGCTTCTACGTTGCGATCGAGGTATGGTTGGTCTGCGTACAACCGAAACAGTAATATACTTATTTTATTTTCTGCCGATTCATTCTTCTTGGTGTTTCTTCTTTTTCGGGTTTGCAGCCCTCGGGATATTAAATATTCATCTAGTCACTTCTTCTCTTCTTTTTCATAATCTAGTTTACATCTATCTCCATCTCTCTGCTGGTCTGAAGTATCGTTTATTACGGTTTATCGCGTACTATATAGTTCACTTTCAGTTTTGACTAACCCAAATGAAGTTGATAGCTTAGTCTTAAGTTGACAAAGCTTGGTCAATCCTACTTGATGACAAGTGCATAGTTCTTTCCACTCATCTCTGAACGCACAGAATTCTTCTGACAATCCCAAGTACTGATCATTCAAAATTTAACTGCATTAGAATTCTTATCAACTTGTTTGTCGAGGAGTTAAAAAAAAATTGCAGAGTATCTCGTTTGTAATCACTCCGGTTTCTACAGCCATGAAGCATGCAGTATAAATTCTCATAAAATATACACCTGTACCCTAAAAAGGAGGATAAGTATGGCACAAAAGATAGATTTTCAATATGTTTTTTTTTTTTTGCATTTATATTGCACTGCGATGATCGATAACTAAATTGCGTAGGTATATAATACATTCATATTTTGATCTAATAGACTATTTTCGAGTAAGCAAGCCCATGAGCGCTAGGGTAAGCACCAGCGAGTAATGGGGTACTGTAAGCAGAGACAACAGGGGTAGCGGACGCGGCGTAATTCTTAGCGGCCTCGTTAACCAGGGTGACTTTCTCGTTGATGTGAGCAGCGGTGTGAGCAGCCTTTGCAACGGCCACCTCTGGGGTGTCGACGACGCGACCGTCGACTCCGATCGGAGCGCCTGCAACGAAGCCAGGATAAGCCAGCTGAGCACCGTAGGCAGGAAGAACTCCAGGTGCACCGTAAGCGGAGACTACGGCTGGTGCAGAGTAGGCAACAAAGTCAGCCGAGTTGACGGCCTCGTTGGCTAGGGTGACTTTCTCGTTGATGTGGGCAGCGGTGTGTTCAGCCTTAGCAACGGCTACTTCTGGGGTATCGACGACGCGTCCATCAGGGCCGATTGGAGCACCAGGAACGATGCTAGCGTAGGCCAGGGGAGCAACAACAGCACCGTGTCCGGGTACCCCGTGGAGGAAGCCAGGCATGGCCAGAGCAACTGCGGAGAGGGCGGAGAAGACGATCTGGAGAGCGCAGAGACGGATTAAAAAAAAGTAGAGATATGTATCCTGAAGGACTCTGGAGGAAAGGGGGTGCTCGAGATGGTTCATATTT
Source organism: Tenthredo livida (assembly GCA_963992785.1). Taxonomy (NCBI): domain Eukaryota; kingdom Metazoa; phylum Arthropoda; class Insecta; order Hymenoptera; family Tenthredinidae; genus Tenthredo; species Tenthredo livida. The sequence continues at coordinate 36,427,249 of OZ023065.1, forward strand.
CTATAAGAATACTCACGAAGACCTTCATGATGATTTGTTGAGGTTTGTAGTGCTTGGCGCTGCTGATATCAGTACTCGCAAAAGCAAATGATTGTGAAGTGCAGTATCGATGCAATTCGCTCTTTATATAGGAGAAACGGGGATTACGTATAACTGACACGTGTGTGCAAAACCACGCCCAATAATCCCGTCATTTTGATACCTGACATTGACATTTAGAAATAATTCCGCTCCTAATTTTTTTGTTTCAATTACGGTTAAAAAGTTCAGCCAGTCTCTGCTGATTTTTACGACAACGTCTGTATGCACTTATCATGACATGCATTCTCATCTTTGCTTAATTACCTTCCTTACGCAACCGATTGGATTTATCGGGAATTAAATAACATTGATGAATGTGTTTTATGAATACTTTCCTTCTCGTGGCCTCAATGTGTCAATGCATGAAAATTCTTCACAAGAAATATCACTTTTTCCGCCTTTAGTCAGAACACACCCAACCACAAAAGAAAAGGAGGAAGATCTTGTAGGATATGTTTGAATATTCTACGGCGCAATGTGAAAACACATCACAACGATACGTCTGAATAGAAATTAGAGCAAGGCTGATATCGACCAAACTTAATTTCCGATGGCATGATTAAGTACTGATGGATATTACAGTTGTTTTTATAAATCATCGCACATGGTTCGTCTAATACGTTGATCACATAGTAGACTCAAATTCTCTCATAGTTCATGATTAGTCAAAAAAATATGAAATGAAAGAATTGGTGATCGTTGATTAGGCGAATAATTGATCGATGACCTCGTTGATCAACTGCAATCAACAATTGTTTGCCAATCTGTTGTTAGTTATCAATAGGATTATATAATTTGTAATGATTGATAAATTACTGCGAAAGTGTGATAGGTAGGTACAGCGAGATGGAAATCCTTCTAAGATTTAGATTTTTCCAGCCAGTTGTAAGGCACACCTCGTGATATGCAACGCAATGCAAGATATCTACAAACCAACACATGAGTGACCATACGGATCAACTTGTTGGCCACTAGCGCTCATTTTACAGCACGTTCACCTTGCCCAGAGTTGCCACGAAAATAATACCACAATTCCTGCATGGCTATAGCTATGATTTGGATATCGGTAAGTGATATTTTTTTTAAAAAGTATATTATACAACCAGTACGAAGGATATCTGCACAACCGGCTACCTACTTACCTCTAGTATATAAAAGGACAGTCCAGTAGCAGATTCGACACAATCATTTCAAGCCTTCTAGCGAGTACTCAGTCCTACAGTAGCGCCAAGAAGCTTTTTCAAGATCAACATGAAGGTCCTATTCATCGTTTCCACCCTCTTCGCAGTTGCTCTGGCCATGCCTGGCTTCCTCCACGGGGTACCCGGACACGGTGCTGTCGTTGCTCCCCTGGCCTACGCTCGCATCGTTCCTGGTGCTCCAATCGGCCCTGATGGCCGTGTCGTCGACACCCCAGAAGTAGCTGTTGCTAAGGCCGCACACACCGCTGCCCACATCAACGAGAAAGTCACCCTGGCCAACGAGGCCGTCAACTCGGCTGATTTTGTTGCCTACTCTGCACCAGCCGTAGTCTCCGCTTACGGTGCCCCTGGAGTTCTTCCTGCCTACGGTGCTCAGCTCGCTTATCCTGGCTTCGTTGCAGGCGCTCCGATCGGCGTTGACGGTCGCGTCGTCGACACCCCGGAGGTGGCCGTTGCAAAGGCTGCTCACACCGCTGCTCACATCAACGAGAAAGTCACCCTGGTTAACGAGGCCGCTAAGAATTACGCTGCGTACGCCACCCCTGTTGTTTCTGCTTACAATGCCCCATTACTCGCTGGTACTTACCCTGGTGTGCAAGGTTTGGCGTATAGAAACGTTGTCTATTAATTGCAAACCGAAGGAGATGCTTAGCTAGTGAAATCGCATCGTAATATATTCTGCATGATATCTTTGGAGGAATAAATTATGATCCAATTTTTCTGTGTTTTATTCAATTTACCTGTCTAATTAATTTAAATTTTCAGAACAAAAATCGACTACAAATGTAACTTGAAATCACTAGATACCTGAACCTATGTGATATGTATATTTACCTAATGCAATTTATTTTCAAATCAAAGTAGTCAGTCAGTGAGAATCTCATGAAAACCATCACCTACCTTGAGCAGACGATCGAGCTGATCATTTAACGATATTATGAGCGCAAGTTTGATAAGTGTGTTCATGGTCAATGCCAATACATGAACAGAAGATTTATTAGCATTCACAATAAGTCAGCAAAGTAGTACATTACGATACGACGGCGGTAAAACTTTTTCCATCAAGTATTGTACAAAATTTTACTTCACTCAGTGTGATAATGGACGTTATACGCACGCTTCGCGTGCATAAAACCCCCATTTTCACACCTAATGAAGTAAAATTTTGTATAATACTCGGCGGAAAAACTTCTTCTGATCTCGTGTGATTGCAACACTCGCCTTCGGCTCGTGCTGCAACCTCACACTCGTCAGAAAAAGTTTCACCGCAGTCGTATCGTAATGTACTATTACTTTATGAGGTGTGAAAATGGGCGTGCGTTCAACGCCCATTCTGTCACGGAGTGAAATAAAGTCAGCGAGAAGTTAATTTTATACTTTACTCGTGATAATAATTCTGATAACGTCGTGTGGGCAGGATGTTTGGTACCGCAATGCAAGGAGAACTAAAAAGTGTTGGTGTCACCAGTGGTTTCCAGTACTAAATCAGGAGCTGATAGCAAGATATTCATATAGGATGTCCCCGGGTAGGGGGATTCTACATGGCCAGCCCATGCTGCATGGCATTAGCATGATAATAGTATCGGCAGACCATATTGAAGCTCGATTCATGAAGTTCGATATTGAAGCAGAAAGCTTTCTTCATTCGAACAACTTATCAAGGTGGCACATAAATCAGCTCATTTTTGTGAGTTTTGTTGATTTTTGTTCACATTGTGCTTCAGGCTGTGCCGACGCGTTTAACTCAATTGTTGTACGTGAACAGCGAATCAGATAGGTACCATGCCAAGAGGAGTAGGTACTCAGTGAATGACGTTTTTGGAAAAAGTCATTATGACACTCGACTCTATTAACTCTAATTTTAGTGTAATTGAGTTATTCTCTATCTTAGTGGTAATGAAATGGGGTTATCGTTTTCAGTTACATAACATATTACATGACTGTTCACACTACACCTAACACAGGCTTATCTGTACCGGAAAATACGTTTATGCATAGATGTGTCATCGGGTTTGCCAGAGAGACAATTCTGAACTGAACTACGCTCTTTATCATCTTGATTCACTTTGTGTGTTTCATAATTATCATTATCGTTATTACAATTAAGAAAACAAACAAAAAGTTATTCTAGCTAACTTGGCCACTATAATAACTGCTTGTGTCACCCCCGGGAACACTTAGTCGTTGTAGGTGGTTATCTTGGCGCACATGATCCAGCCTATACTGATCTGATTTTACATGATATGAATTATATTTTCAGATGAATAAATTTAAATGAGTAATTCACTCATTTTGCATTCGATAAATCTAATTGTTTCATATGTATTTTTATTGTATAATACAAGTCAAAGTTATTTTGAAACCGAAAAGTTGAACGGATGAGCGTCACCGTACAGGACGTTTAATACCGCAAGAAAAACTGGGATACCAAGGAATAAAATAGAACCTTCGTCTTCCATGGCAGCGGTGACATGGTTACAATTGGCATTCGATGAAAACATATTTGCAGGATGTAAAGCTGCTTATCTTGAATTCTCAGCAGGAAGTTTGATCTGATGAAACTCCGGTTCGTGCGGTTTTCCGACTTTGAAATCTTCATCGTGCCACTGTGTCGACATACATTGCGCATAACTATTCAAAATATTATGTCTCGTATTGTGCTTGTCAGTTGTCAGCTTGTGTTCAGTTAACATGTGAGAGTAGCTGACATCACCATGTGGAGTATAATATAAAAAAATGTCATGTGAAAAATAAATTTCGATACTTAAAGTAAGCAAGAGTGAACGTCGCGGTTTAATTCTGGCGTTTCTAGGTAAAAGAAAGAATTTTCTTTTTGAGGGAAAAGATTTGATACGTAAAAATGAGTTTCTCCATGATGCGTGCAATTGTTATTGCACTTTTCTCATCCTTACTGACGGTGAAGAGTTATGGAGAACTAATCATGATCCGGCATCCCTCGAACAGCGAGAATGGGTCGGAAGTGCAGAATCTCACTTGCATGTCTGAACTAAATGGTAACGCATTGGTTTGGAATGGAGAATTCAATGACAACAGAAGTGACGCTGGTAAGTTTAACGATGAACAAAATTTAATTTACTTGACTGTAATCAACGCCGCATGACTGCAATTATTACACACGTTTGCAATTGAAGATGCGTGTATCGTGCTTTCTGCGGTATAGATGAAGTTTTGTTCTATGCAGCTCCTGTGAGAGAACATAGTAATCCGTAAGTCTATACGAGAATACCGTATACGCGGCGAAAAATTAAATAGTATATTGTGTACCAAGGGCGAGAAATGGGTCTTTTTTACCCGCGTGTGGAGTTGCATTGCGAGCCGGAGACGAGTAATGCAAACACACAAGGGCAAAAAAGTCCTCGCTCGTGGTGCACACCATATTTTTTTACTTCACTCAGTGTGATAATGGACGTTATACGCACGCTTCGCGTGCCTAAAACCCCCATTTTTGCACCTATTGAAGTAAAATTTTATACAATACTCGACAGAAGAACTTCTTCTAATCTCGTGTGATTGCAACGCTCGCCTTCGGCCCGTGCTGTAACCTCACACTCGTCAGAAAAAGTTTTATTGCACTCGTATCGTAATGTACTATTGTGACATATGTATCGATTTTCGCGATTTTTTGACCCATTGTCGCCATTATTGATAATTTTCTTGAAAATGTTGAAAGATATTTTAGCGGGCGTTTTCAGGTGTTCTTGCCCGCTTATGCTCGAGTAGCGGGCGTTTTTAATTTTTATTTTGCCTGCTCGTCTTATAAAAACGGTCACTTTAGTCCCGCTTAATAGGTTAAATAAACGCGAAAATCATGCATGTGTTATAAAAAATATTCCTTCCGATTCCCAGACTTTACAAGGTACATTGTGATGTCCGTCAATTGTTCATCTGGACGGACATGCTTGAATAGGACTTTCACGGAAGGCTGGGAAACAGCCGCGTCTAGGTGGTCTCCGATGGGTCCTGTTTCTAATTTTCTATGGGAAGGTAATTCCAGAAATAACTCGAGAGAGATTCAATATATCCCTACTTTTTCTGCATATTGCGTGAATATTCTTTCGAGACAAACTAGGAAAGTGTAAAGATGCTCTCAGAGACTGAAAATTTCGTACGCTTTTGTTCCAACATGTATTGGCTGTATTAGGGTGGTCCTTAAAAAGGTCATTTTTTAATTTTGACTTTCTCGACCCCCAGAGCGGTTCCAAAAAAAAAAAATTAGTAATTAATATTGACAATTAAAAATTTCTGTGGAAAATAAAAACTACTCATCCATTTGAACCGTACTCGCCGGGTTTCGAAAAAACAAAACAAAAATTATTATTTTCCGACCTAGGGGTCAAGAAAGTCAAAATTCAAAAATGACCGTTTTAAGGACCACCCTAGGCTGTATGTTACATGGATCTTGTGAACTCTTTCCTCAATTATGTAGATTAATTCAATTTTGTAAATGCGTAGATTTAAGAAACTTCCGAAACACTGGTGCAAAGTTTATTGACTTGAAGAAGTCAGGCACCATTGTGTTTTCTGCTCGAGGGTCAAAAGACGTCAGTGTACGGTTCGGGGAGGATACGATGAAAAACGATTCGTGCTTTAGGATCACTTTCGCCGCTTCAGAACATAATAAGTCTCAAATTAGTGATTGCAATAGTATAAATATTCCAGCGGGGGATGAAAATATTCAAGTGGGGGTAAGTATATACGGGTCATTTCATGCCATCTCGACCAACGCTGACCCTGACCGTCTTTGATTTCATCCTATTTCTCTTTATGTTGTGCCAACTCTAAATGAAGCTCAAGTTATTTTTCAGATTTTCCTCTAATCATTCTTCACTTTAGTGAAATTTTCAATCCGGAATAACTCCTATGATTTTTTGAAAATAAATTTCTAAAATTCCGCCTCACAGAAGTAGAAGATAACTTCGAGCGGATATACAGTGCGATTATGTGGAAAATCACGTCGGAAATAAAACCCAATCGTCGATGTTTGATCTGCTCAATTCAGGCGGTTCCCGTTTGCCTACCCTTACGGCGCATGATTTTCCACAGAATTTCACTGTATATAGGGGAACGTGGGGCAGAACGGGCAGCGGGGCAGAACGGGCACCAAAACAAAAAAAAATAATGTGGTCGGAAATGATTTTTTATAAAATATGGCGACGTATTTTGGATCAATATTGAAAAAAAAAAAAATTAAAATTGAAATTGAGATTTTTTTCAGATTTTTAAAAAATGTAATTTTGTGTGATTTTTTTCTTGAGTAATTTCATTTTCCTATTCAAACAAATTTGAATCAGAAAATCTGAAAAAAAATTCAGAGTGCTTTTGAAAGATGGAACAACCATGTGAAAAGTTATGAACCAAATCGGAAGAGTAGAGGGTCAAACCCAGGTCGAGTTGGCGTGGAATGCCCCATATGGAAAGAGGAGAATGATTAATCTTTCACTTCTTTAACCGATTTCAAAGTTTCGATGGAAATTAACAAGCAGAAGCATATATTGCCGATGTAATTTTCACATGAGGAAATTATACCAAGGAGTAACAAATACAATTTATACAGAACATCCTCATTAGTCCCTCTGAGTGGCGTACGTACATTATCAAGTGGGACGGCACGGACAAAATCGAGGTAAAGAAGCCAAGAACAAATCAAAGCTATGTCTTTGAAAATATAATGGAAAAAAAAGTTCACAAATGGATGAATGTCACAACTTTGCGTTTTGTTACGCTGGACACACAGTGGATTAGATTTCATTTCTGTGGGTATAACATGCGGTACATTGGCGTTACCCGAGTCGAAAAGGAAATTCTGATTTAATGCACCAAGATCTCAGCATCATTTTGCTCTTTAGCTTCTTTCCGGCAGAAATATAATTCTGTTCTAGTATAATTACGTCCTATGTGACGATTTAGATGTGTAAATCAGAACCAGCACTTCGTTGGCCTAATTCTCAAATGTCGTAAGCCACAAAATTTCGGAAATTGATTTTTTCGTCTCTTTGGGCTTTTTTTTGACGTTTTTGACTTATTTTCACCCTCTCTCAGAAAATTTTTCATTTGTGGGTTACGACATTTGAGAATTAGGCCATCGACTTGAAATTCTGATGATAGTGTCCCTATAGATCCTACTAAAGTTTTCAAATTCTAGTAAAATCTCGCAAGTCAGTGAAATAACAACTGAATGGTCAATTTTATTTTGAACTTAGAATTCATTGTTCAATCAGTTCACAAGACGTTTTACAAAAGATTGAGGACTATAGGTCAGAACCAGAGTCACGAAGTCTCTCTGAATTTTATACGATCTACAGGCCCAAACTAGAACATCGTAAGTCTGGTTTGCGCCTGAACCCCCTGAAAATACGGATGTAAGGCTCTAACTTTCAGGTGCAAGTCAGAGTTTCATTATATGCACAATCGCACTTTAAAAATTGCAGTTTGCACCTTCCGGTCTTCAGTGAGAACTTGCAGAATAAAACTAGAATTTCTGTTTCAACTCAGGTACCTATCATGAGATTTCGCTGCACTTTCACAGTCTTAAATAATATTTTAGATGACTATAATCTGTCAACAAAGACTGGCGCGAACGTAACTATCGATAACATTCCTAGAAATCTGGCAGTCCGAAATTTATACGTCGGACTGGTAGTCAGCCTTTGTTCAAAATGCCAGCTAGAAGTCGGCATTGTCGATAAAAATAATAAATTTACGAGTAGGGAATCCATTTTCGGAGTCGAAACACTTCCGGAGAGTGAGCTGCCGGTTTGGAAAACTCAAAGACTCAACATATCTCTGCAAGATATACCCGATGGACCCTTGAGCTTACGAATGATTACCCGACTCAATCGAACTGACGTAACAGGTCGATGGGCAATCCAACAATGTTTTATTTATAGTCCGGAAGGTGAGCCGGAAACGTGAATTCATTAAATAACTGCGACAATTGGATAGATATTTATACGTCCGTTTATTTTTTTCTAGATGCTATTCGAGAATCTACAAAAACATTTGATATATCATCTAACGCTGACGTCACATGTCAAGAATTATCAAGTGCCGATGGTTGGAAGACGTCTGTTGTCCACTCCAATCGCAACATCACTAACATCGATACAACTAGCGAGTACTCCATTTCATATCCAATACAAAAGTCACACATCTCACGAGGATCCACTACTTAAACGACAAAATATATTCACTGTTCCCTGTAGGTTTAGCTCAATACTTCGAAAATAAAGGAAAAAATTTTTGCGGTGATTCCTGCAACGGAACATCAATCTGCAACTCGAATGGCTGCACCTGTGCTTCAGGATTCACAGGCGAAAAGTGCGACAAAGGTAAATAAAATTATTCAGATTGTTAGATCAGCTCTTTGAGACTCAATGGTAATACTGTCATATTTATAGTATGTCCTGATGGAAAATACGGGTATAATTGCCGAAAAGATTGTACCAAGTGTGGAAAACGAAAATGTGACAGCATGACCGGGAAGTGCCTATCTGAGTGTCAGGGTTATTTCTTGCCACCCAATAACTGCACGAAAGGTAATTATTCGTATGTAATATAGATCTGATGTCAAAAACGGGTAAATTTTTTACGAACAAACGCATGAATTGACAATCAAACCTTGGATCTGAATTATTTTGGAAATAAATGCGTCGATCAATCGATGGAGAAATATTTTTTTTTTCATTCCACATTACCAACCGTGATGAACTGGACTTTCTTTTCTCCTTATACTAGAGCTGACAGAACCACAAGTCCAGTGTATCATTGAGACTGGCGTCAAATTGGAATATACTAAGGCGAACCTCAATGATGATGAGTGGAAACATCTCCGCTTTGAGAGAAGGGTATGAAAAATAAACAACCTGATTCCATCTGATTGTAACCGTATCCACGATATCAAAGTAGTAGATACATAAGTAGCCCCGACGTGGCTATTTTTGTTAACAGGAAACCGATCCCTTAACCCATTCTGTGATTTTGGAACAAGATTGGGAAGAAGTGGATTTAATTATCAAAAATGCATCTTCTCCTTGGCACTGGCCTGAAGAAATCATCAAAAATCTAAAACCAATGACGGAGTACAGTGTGCGAGCTGTACTACACGAAACCAAAGGCCCCATAATATTTTTCAACACTACGTGTTGGGGTAAGTGTATTGTGGAGATGAGGTAGTTTGTCAATTACACAGTATCAAAGACCGCCTGTTTTTCGCGTCCTAGTGTAGCTGCATCATATGCAAATCACACGATTTCCCAACAAGCAGAGCTTGGAAGGCTTTTTTGACTTCACTAATGCAATTTCTGTCCTCAGAAATTCCCAAGCCGCAGAATGTGTCACTGATTGTCCGAGAAAACGGCAACATGACACTGAAATGGAAACATTATCCAAGTTTCTGGGAACGTACAGAAGGGTTTGATGTTCGTGTTGAGGTACTGGACTCGACAATGAAGAAGAATCCGGCAATGCATAATCTGAGCACGTCGACCACCTGGTCCGAGGGGCGGAATGTATACCAAAAGCAGCTGCAGCTTTTGCCCTTGAACAACTATACAATTTCGATAAAGGCAATAAATGAGGATTTCAACAAGAGCAGAGCAGTCAACCTGTGGTATTTGATCCCGAATGATGACACCTTTGAAAGATCTGAGGACAAGTTACCGGACTCTACGATGAAACGAATCAGCTTCAGATTTTCAGATTTCGCGAATGCCACTGAAAAAAGTATTGATGGTGTCATCATGGAGAGATCATACACTTGCCCAATCTTGGAACGGAACCGGGACTCCATAAAGCCCATCAACATGCCAGAGGCGAACTTCCGCAGGTCCGAAGGCTTCGCGGAAGGCGAGTATCCAGCCTGTGCAATAAGTTGGAACGAAGTCTACTTATTTACAGTAACTGCGCCTGTCGATGTCAAGATAGCTTCCTTAATGTGGCTTGGCATTCTTCCAATTTTTGCATTGTGCTTGCTGATATTTTACGTCCTGTACTGGTAAGTAGAACTTTCGACCTCACCGGAAGTCTTCGTGGTGTTGTGGAGCATATAGAATCGAACATGCATATTTTGGAAAAACAAAAATGGCCCATAAAATCCGTGTTAAATTGTATGTAGGTGAAAGATATTTTTCTTAATTTCCTGTGTGAATCAAGTTAGTGAACTACAGCATGACCGATCTGCCGTTTTCTCGAGAATGAAGTCTGCTATTGATCTTTATTTTCATGCATTTGTAAACGTTCCAGGAAACTTATGCATGTAAGCTCAGCAAAGATGAATGTACCTTTGATTAAATACGTCAGCGATACAGAGCTCACCCCGATTAACGAGCCGGATAAATCGTGCTCAAATAGCTGTGTGTCTCCGGAGATGCAGAAATTGAGAAACTTCGAGAATTACATACGAAAAGCCGCCGAGAACGGGGTGCTCCAGCAGCAATTTATGGTGAAGTTTTTTTTCACGATTTAGAAGAATAGAGGAATTAAAATACGAAGCCTGAATGTTTGTGCTTCTAATTGCTATATCAAAATCATTTTCGATCATTCATAGATTTGAACTCTGAAATATTCGACAAGACCACAATGAGAAGGGTCCTTATTTCTCGGTCCCAAACCGTACATATCGAATTCCCTCATCTAAAAAAATTGATCATTCATATTTTTTTCAGTCCTTACCAAGAGGACTAGTTCGGCCATGCGATTATGGGAGGCTGCCGGACAATAAGCCAAAAAATAGATACGGGAATTTAATAGCGTGTAAGTGATATCAGTAATGATAATGGAACGGCATCCGCCAACTTTAGAGTCCAACTCGGAATCATCTTGAAAATGATAATATCCTGTCTGAACAGTATTTGCCATCTGGATTAGCCTTTAGAAATTCAAAGATTGTATCCCAACTTGCAGATGACGATACTCGAGTAATGTTGATAGCAGATTCGCGCGGTGCTCATTCCGACTATATCAACGCCAACTATGTTCAGGTAAGATCAGGATATAGAGTCGATCAGGGATCATTGAATGATTGGCATCTGATTGAAATTGGTTTATTCATACGGTACAGGGTTACTGCAAAGAGAAAGCATACATCGCGACACAAGGCCCCCTGCCAGAGACAGTCGTAGATTTCTGGCGAATGATTTGTCAGGAAGAAGTTCGCATAATTTGCATGTTGGTGGATCTCGTAGAAAGTGGAAAGGTGAGGATAAGACAATCGTGTTTACTCCTCTTGGTAGATTTGACGAGTATACCTACTCAAGAATCTCTTTTCGTAGAACATGTGCGAGCAATACTGGCCGGAGGTTGGAGAAGAAATACAGTACGGTGATATCATCATCTTGACCATGAACGAACGTGTATTTGCTGACTTCATCTACAGAACTTTCCTCGTGACGAAGTTCCCTGGAGGGGAACCGCAAACGGTGTGATAAAATCGTCATGACTGCGTCTCTGACTTATATTCGTAATCGCGAATGATTTTCGTCCCTTTTCTTTGCGCTGCAGGTTGTACATCTTCAGTACACATCTTGGCCGGAAGAAGGAGTTCCGATGTATTCGCATTCTGTTGTCGAGTTTCTGCAGAAAATGCTATCAGTACCCCCTGGTCAAGGACCCGTAGTTGTGCACTGCAATTCCGGCACTGGACGAACTGGAGTCATAATTCTGGCCGATATTTGTTGGCGTTATCTCACCGTCGAAGGAGTGAGTTGCCTTTAGAGTTCATGCAAATTCATAGTCTGATACATTGAAACAAATCTCTGTGAGAGATACTTAACTTGAATATCTACAGACAGTAGACATTCTCGCTGAGGCTCAGAAGATGTTCAATGCTCGGGCCAATATGCTGCGTAATTTTCCGCAATACGTCATGTCGCACTTGGTGCCCATCCAGTGCTTAATGATGCTGCCAACAAAAATCTTGTGTTCTGATGTGACACTGGAAAGGATAGACGAGATGAAAAATGATTTACCGACGCACCTGGCAAGGTGAAAAACGGTTCTGTCCAGCCTGTATAACTGTTTTGGATGTATTTCTCATTGCAACATTGTTTTGTCACAGGCTTGCAGATTGTTCATGGATGGATAAAGCCTTGCGGTTATTGGAACCACTCAGACCTCCAGTTCCGGAAAATATAAGCAAAAATAGATTCCCGAAACTCACACCAGGTCGGATGATGTACAAGTACTCGACGTTGACATGCATTAGAAACTCCAACCGAATGAAGTCCCTAATCATCTGAAAAATAATCTTTATTTCAGTTGGTCCTAGTTTGGTGACTTTGACACGATATCCAACGTACGATGACAACAGCGATTACATAAGTGCTGTCCGCGTTGATGGTATTACGATCAGAGAACAGTACATCGCTTCCCAATTGCCCATGCCTTCAACACTTACAGATTTCTGGCGATTGATAATCGAGAAAAATATCGAACTGGTAATAATATTGCAACCGCCTGACTCAGAAGACGACGTGAGTATGAAACTAAGCGATCAAATCATAAAGTGGCACTCAATATATGGTATACGAATTTCATTTGGCTTGCCAGCTGCAATGTGGGGTTCTTCAAGAATCAAGGCTTGTTGAATGTTGAATTCAGCTAGGTATACACTTTTTTCCAATTTTTATTCTCATCCGCAGACGTGCTGTGACATCATACCCCGTGGAACAACGGTCATCCCTGTACCCTACTTGAAAGTCGAAACCAAAAGGAGTTCAAACCGCAATGAACATTTTACAACTGACAAGATACTGATCACCGATACGTCACAGGTGAGATTAATGAACGTCTGGCATATCCGTGTATCAGCGATTCAATAAGCCGCTTAGATACGTAATTATGTTGATCCTTTGAGATTAGAGGCTTCCCATTTTTCCTTCTCCAGAATCTAACAAGGACCAAGATTATCACTGCTCTGACATGCAACGATTGGAGCCCGAAAGAAGTCGCACGACCACCAGCACTCGAAACATTGATAGAACTTTGGAGAGCTTCCGAAAGGATTAAGAGGGATGGACCCACTCTGGTTCTCTGCTAGTAAGTAAATTTTGATTTTATTTAATTTCCTAATTAATTGAGTGTCGATGGAGTGAGTCGGTACTCAATGATGGTTCTACTATTTCCAGTATCTTTGACATCTTAGAAAAATGAAAAAGAAAAATCCTGTCTGCAATAAAAAGACACATGTGCATCCATTGGATGCAATCCAACAGCGGTTCTCATTATTTCACCTGATAGCTCTTTCTATTTGATGTAGCCATTCTTCTTTTACAGTGATGGTATTACTAGCTGTGGCCTTTACTTGACGTTGAGTTTAGTGCTGGAAAGGATGAGTGTAGAGCAAGAGTGTGATGTGATTTCGGCAGTACGAGCACTTCGCAGATCAAGATCAGACTTCATGTGCTTCCAGGTGCGTCAATTATTTGGCAGTATCATAGTTGCTGTTATAATGACCCACTACATTTGAAAAATCGAAGAAAGTTAATTTCAATGAAAATGAATCCCCCCATTATAAAAAGAGCGACATAAATGCCTTGAGAAAAACTCCAATGAATCATGGAAATTTCTTGCGTTAGATTGCATAACTCTAATCCTGATTTCTCTTTGTTTCCAGTGGCAATTTGAGTACTTGTACGATGCAGTCCTGGAATATGCCAAGAGCTTCGAGAATTACGGCAATTTCACTCGACGTGCCGGATCAAATTATCGGTATGATTAATTAATATAGAATTTTATGTTCACTGCAGTCGAACGTCATGGATTTGAACGACATCAAACATGACCCTCGTAGATCTGCATTGCTAGCATATTAAGGTTCCAACGATAAGTCGAGATGTCCTTCAATCAAGCCTAGGTTTATTAGGATAATTAATACCCAATTGTAACGGATTTATATATAAACAATAAATAATACATGCTGGGAGATCTCGTCGCCTAAATATCCTTCGACCAACCTTTAGGGAAATATGTAGGTACTATCAGAGTATATAAATTGAATATCATTTCCAAGTAAGCTTTTTCACCATTGCAAATCGTTTCGATGTGGAGTTCCATGTAAAGGAAAGAAGGATTCTTGATTGCTTCGAGATAATGGAATCGCGAAGTAAAGGGGTCATAATTCCTCATTATTTATAGAAAATGAAATGTTTTATCATATGGATTGCGGTCTGTAGTTTGCGTTGAGTTTTATGATAAAACGAGTGACCGTGAAGTAGAAGTGTTACGTCATTTTGATAAGTCCAGCAGTTTGCCGATCCAGAGAATTCATGTACTTGCAATGATGCTTTCAACATTCAGCAACAGTATAGCGGATTTGAAAGAATTACTCGAATCTCGAAGATCAAAATTTGATCCACAGTAACATAAGTACGTCTCTAAAACCGGAACTGAAACAATGACCATCCTTTTTTTTCTGATAGTTATTCGAGTGCAATGCAGCAGTAAGAATGTCGAAAGCTTTCAGGATTACCTACGGTAATTTTCGTCAAACTTTCAGCTCGAGTGAGTGGTGTGATCGATGATTGTGGATGGCAACCGTATGCATGAAATGAAGCCGGTCTCATTACCAATCGCTAATTTCTACCAGCTGTACCGACCAGCATTGCGCACGATACTTCATAAATCTTCAATATGCACAAAACGTTTATACTGCGTGACGAGCATTTGCGAATTTCATACTGGTAAAATTTCATTGAAAGTTGGAGAAGTTGGATGGAATTGGAGTACATACTGCAACCAAAGACCTGAGATTCCGGATCTCGTACTCCCGTTCCATAATCATTCTAAATCTGTAAATTTTGATCACGTGATAGACATCTTGGAAATGAATGAGTATAGAATTATGTATAGAGTTCTGTGGTTCGAATACCATTTATTCACACTTCCCTTAACATGAAGGAAGCTCTTTTTCTGAAACCACATCCGGAACCTTGACCAAAGAGTCGTTAACGTCACACTTTATCAATTATATAGCCTCTCATTAGTTACATTTCTTGTAAAGTGGATGCGATTGACCTCCTTGTAATGGGCCAGGTCTGGGCAAGAGTAATCAGACGCCTTTCGATTGCTTTTGCAATTAATGTTAATAATTCAATCTTTTCCGTTCAAAATAAGCACCAAACAAACTCGATATCTCAATTTCTATCAAAGTTATAATCTTTATAATACAAATGCATTTTGTTTTTTGCTATACCTGACGGTCCCAGACCTGCATCACTGCGATCTAGTTAGCATAACACCCTGTATAAATCGCCCGGAAAAAACCTTCTGATAAAAACAAGAATGAAATACGAAATTTTGGATGGGTTTGTCAATGTTTCCGTTTATTCAAAAATTATTATATCCATAAAGAGTGGTCAGTTGAGCCAACACTGTCCTCTCATCTACCAGACCGAGACAGCGGGTGCAGCGTAAGCGTAGTGACCAGCGTAACCAAGACGAGCATTGGCCTCGGCATGGGCAGCGAAATGTGCAGCCTTGGCATGGGCTACCTCAGGGGTGTCGACAACACGTCCGTCCAAACTAAGAGGGGCACCGTATGTGAGGGCAGGAGCGTATCCGGAGTAGGCAGACACGACGGGAGCAACACCTGAGTAGACCTTGCCGTAGGCAAGAGCGGGTGCGGAGTAAGCAGACAGAAGAGGTGCGGCGGCGTACGTGGAGTAAGCTGCAGCAGGAACTACCGCGGAATAGGCAGCAGGATAGGCGGCGTAGTTCTTGGATGCTTCTCTGGCCAGAGTGACCTTCTCATTGATGTGGGCAGCTGCGTTTGCAGCTTTGGCCACAGCCACCTCGGGGGTGTCGACCACGCGGCCATCGGGACCGATTGGGGCGCCAGGAACTACGTGAGCGTAGGCCAAGGGAGCCACGACACCACCATGAAGGTGACCAGGCTTGGCCATGGCGACGGCCATCAGGGCGGAGAGAACGATCTGTTTTAAGTAAACGAAATTATTAGGAGAATTCGGATATTCGTTTGCTGGATTCTTGCATGTCTTTCTTCTAGGATCAGCGCCAATCGATTATCGAACTTGTCAAAAAATAATTGAAATGTTATGTTGAATCCAATTTTTATGGGATTTCTTTGTAATATACTTACGAAGCACTTCATGATGAGTTGAGAGGTTCGTTATAGCGCTACTGAGAAAATATCAGGACTCGCTAGTTGGGCGTGTTGTGTCGAAATAATGATTTGGCTCGCTTATATAGGTGGTCTGGTTCCTGGCATTGACATTATTCGGGTATGTATAACGCAAGGCACGGAGTGGGGAATAACGTGAGGACTTGGTGATCCTGCTCAGTGGTCGGGCGACTCGCGAACCTCAGTTGCAAAAACTTATAGAGAGGAAGAGAAAATGCGAGTGTACACATGTAGTATATGTCGATGTATAACGTATATTTACACGTATATAATCATAGGTATTACATGCCTCCGCTTAATTCACCTGTAATTAATCATCGACTAAAAAATTGCCTTTCGGCACGCGTCGACTAGATAGTTTCAGACACATGAACAACGCTGGATTTAATTAGCTTAATCCAATAAGTATGAGATTCCTTGGTTGCAAGGACGAGACTTTTGACACAAATTGTTTCAAAAAATTGGAAAAAACAAAAAAAAAGAAACGCCAGAATCGTGATTTTCATTATACTTTTTCATACGCAGTCAAAGACTTTTCCTCCCTTTGGTTGTGAAATCACGGGAAGCGGAACTGACTTCTTCTTCCTTGCGCGGACCGGTTTCTGGCTTGCATACAAAGTTTTTAAGGCGGAGTGCAGCATTGGATGCTGTAACGTCAGCTGATAGGATCTCGAAACACAATGTTATTTTCTGTTCATGTCTAGTATACGTAACAATTTTCGACGAAAGACTTTTGTGGTACGGATAAAGATTGCAGGTTGAAATGAGCCCATGTGTATTTTTACTTAGGCCCAAAGAATAAGGGAAATTTGAATTATTCAAATAGTTCCACAAATCCGCAAATGGAAACCCGGATCCGGGGAATTTTTGTCGTTGGAAATTGCCCGGGTGTGATTTTTTTTTTTTTATCGTGATGGAATAAATTCAATCTCGTCCAAGGTGAGTTCCTATCTCGAGTGAGAAGCCATCATAATTGTAATGTTCGCGAATTATATTAATTTAAGAGACACGTACTTATTGGGTTTGAAGAATTCTGTATAATTTTGCACAATATGATGAAGAAATAAAAGAAAAATAAAAAAAGAAATGGGGAACTTTTATTATATTCACGCATGCGGGTCGGTGTAAAAATCAACCAGAAGATCTTGAATCGTAGTTTTTTATTTATATTTCAACTCCATCAGATAAATGACCCGATTCTTTGCCCGAAGGCCGCGTAAAAATGTCATGTGTCTAAATCGTATATGTATTAAGAACGCTTTCAAGTTGCAATTAGAATCCAAGCCTCGGTAGCAAAATAATTTACACTCGCCTTATGTGAACGAGAAGATTGCTTCTAAATACCACGAGCCCGAGGCCTTGCGATAATCTAACACGAGACTAATCATAAATAGACATAATCAACGATCACTGTTTTATTCTTGAAATAATATCACCAATACTTTGTTCGAAAGGAATAAAAGGTTAATTCAATTGCTTCTAAATTCTATAAACTGCCCACGGTACAAGAAAGAGGAATAAAATTTTCTCTATATCTTGATCTATTGGCCCAGGTGCCGAAATACAATTGCGTAAGTGTCTAACGAACAAGGATATACCTGGGTGACCGTAGGCCAACCTAAGGCATTGTAGGCAGTAACTTATCCCGAAGGTTTTTTTTTACGGGAAGCTCCACGCCAGATTTGTAAACGCATGTATTAGCTCAATGTCAGGGAGCGTCAAAGGCGTGGTCCCGCATAGGCTCGCGGCCCGTTGCTCTAGCTGACCACCTCCTATATAAACCCGAAATCTAACCGATCAGGCATAACACATTCGACAATTATAGCGAGTACTGGTCTATCAGCAGCGCTATATTATCAATCAACATGAAATTCTTCGTGAGTAAATAAAATCTCCAATCGTCTTTATTGCTAAAAAATTTTGATCACTCTCTCTTATCTTTACAAAAACAGAACCCAAGCCCAAAAAATAATCATTTCATTCCCATTTTTTGCAGATCGTACTCTCCGCTCTCGTGGCCGTAGCTCTTGCCAAGCCTCACGCAATTGTGGCTCCCCTGGCCTACGCTCACGTAGTTCCTGGCGCTCCAATCGGTCCTGATGGCCGCGTCGTCGACACCCCTGAGGTAGTTGTGGCCAAGGCTGAGCACGCCGCTGCTCAAATCAACGAAAGAGTGACCCTGGCTAACGAGGCTGTGAAATCTGCCGATGTCGTGGCTTACGCTGCAGCTCCAGCTGTACTTTCAGCTTATTCCGGCCCAGCTGTGGTATCTGCCTATTCCGGACACCTTGGATATGCTCGCATTGGTCACGGAGCCCCTGTCGGTCTCGACGGACGTGTCGTTGATACTCATGAGGTCGCCGTCGCTAAGGCAGAACACGCCGCAGCTCACATCAACGAGAAAGTTACCCTTGCTCATGAGGCGGCTAAGAACTACGCCGCTTACTCCGCTGCACCAGCGGTAGTAGCTGCTTATTCAGCACCAGCAGTCATCCCAGCTGCCTACTCCGCCCATTACTCAGCACCTGCTGTAGTATCTGCTTACTCCGCATACTCCGCACCAGCTTTGGTGCATGCCTATTCAGGCTTGGCTCATTCTGCTCTACCCGCTGTCTCTGTCTGGTGAACAGATTGAGATCGGTTCCAAACGATTTGCTATTTGTTTTGTTCACAACAACCTGCGCTAAGCATTATTTGTACATTTTTAATCAAATTTTTTTATCATGTCCATCTCTTTACTGCAATATTAAATGATATATCAGATATAAATTCTGTCTTTTTTTCCAATCACGTGTCACACTATCCTGAATCATATAACCTGTTATTACGTATGCAAACCTTCCGAAGGATCCTGAGGCCCAGGATGTAGAAATTATAATATTGTTTACTGTAGTCGAGCTGTCATTATTTCCGCGTGATGTAGTAGGGAGATATATTCACATACTTATATGTATGGGGCAGTCCGCCTCAACCCGGTCAGCCTTCAGACGTCACCAAATCCATTTTTGCCGTCAGGTGAGATTTTGCATCAGAGGCACCATTTGAAATGAACCCCAGGTCAAAACGATACCAACTCTGATGCCATGGGAGATGACCAAATATTTTTTAAATTATGCGCGTCCAATTGATTTGAGTCATGGGACTTTTTCATGTGAAATTTTCTGAATTATTGAAAATCAAATAGCACAGAAATAACAATTCCTGTTTAATGTCGTGAAATCGCACTTAAAGATCTAAAATGACGATATTTCCATTCACGAAGATTTCCAACATATCGTAACTTTATTTATTTTATTCTTTACATTACTTGGAAACTTTTTTACAACTTCATGCGATTAGTTTTCTCAAGTATCGGGAAATGGAGATGGAGTCAAAACGATATACTGAAGGTAGTTTAATGGCAGTGACCCTATACAGATGTAATTACACCTGTCGATCTAAGAATAGAGAATAAAAAAGGCTGCTCGATGGTAAATTGCTACTAGTTTACGCGTCTGTGATTCCATTGTTAGAATTCTTCGTGACTAAGGCCTTGTTCACACCGTCAAATATCGTCAAGCTGGACGTGGGTCGTCGCTCCTAATTCGATGACAAAAAAGAATGTAAAAGAAAAAAAAAAATCTTTTGAAACGGTACAGCGATTTTTAGAGCGTAAAAAAAGTTCCTTTTATTACGGCGTCGCGGTGGCTGATCATTACTGAAGCTGTTACCACTATATTATAACATTAACGCGAAATGATTCAAATAAATTAGATAAATTTACCGGATAAACACCCTATTTTTGTTTTCCTAATTCAAGTTACTGCTGCATCGTTTCATCGCAAGAAATGCATGGATGCTTTGTAGTTAGGTATGCCACGATAAACGCTGAGTAATAATTTCGGTATACCCTTTTTTTCGCCTCCTTCTTTCTCCTTCTTAGTCCCCACGCATATATTTATAGCGCTCTGATTCTACGCATACGAATTATTATAAATCTTGTAAGTGATTTATTATTCATAGTGTACCTGTTTATTTGCATGATATATATTAGTATGATGCTTGTGTATATCTGCGATTATGAATTTTGTTTTTCTAACACGGAAGTTAATTCGCCAAGTCGATTAGTCGGATAACATTCAGGAATGAATTATCTATGTTTTTATTACATGCGTGGGTACAGATTAACGTTATAATGAGGGTGAACGAGCGAATTACTGACTACTACTAAATTATACCAATCACTAGGCGGTTCGATCTATTTTAAGGACGACTGTGTCTGTGTCTATAATCGGATCGCCTTATCCGATGACTTTACTATATGCGGTACGATGAAACTGCACTAGTTTTATTTTTTGAAAAATTTGTAAAAAGTTACCCCGCTTGACCTCGCTGCAGGTCGACATATTAGGACAAAGTATATTCTTGTGTATCTGAGTCCCGGACGGTATAAAACGCGTTCCTTATGTCGCAGTCAGCTCGTAGTCTCATTTCTTATCGGCGTATACCAATGGATCGAGTATAATATAAGATGCAAAAAATAAATCCACACGACAAGTCTTACGAGTATTTTGAACTTGCAATTCGACCTTGCGTCGCCTGGCATACAACCTGTTCTGGTATGATCATTCCATCCTCGTCTCATCTGGTTTACAAATTCACAATAAAACATGTGATGGGTTTACCAAGGGCGTGGTCTTCCAAGTCTTGTTCTTCCTCCCCATTCTTTCTCCGTATATAAAGTCCCGGGTGCCATCCGAGTTCTCAAAGTATCAATCGCGGTTTCTCGACTAGTTCGTTATTCTACACGATCATTTCGTCTCGCCTATACTCCCAAAGCCATCAATCGCCATGAAGTTCCTAGTAAGTTCTAAACTCTCTTGAACCAAATTCCGAACTTCCCCAAAACCAACTCCAATAATTTCAGCTCTTCGCGATTTTCGGCGCTGCTTTTATCGCCGGGGGTTGCGCGAAGCCTACAGTACTCCTGGGCTATCAGGACACCCTGGGTCAGTACAGTTTCGGCTATAGCGCGCCGCACCTAGCGCGTTCCGAAGTCCGTTCCCTGGACGGAGTCACGCGTGGATCTTACAGCTACATCGACGGTGCCGGTTTGGTACAAAGCACAGACTACACCGCGGATGGAGTGAACGGCTTCCGCGTTGCGGCCACGAATCTTCCCCGAGCGCCACTCCCGGTTCAAGAAACACCGGAAGTTGCGGCAGCAAGAACCGCCCATCTTTTGGCCGTCGAAGAAGCCGCCAAGGGTGTTCAAAGCCCACAATTAGAATCTGACAGCGTGACAATTGACGCAAAGTCAGCAGAACTCGAGCCAATTAAGTCTTCCGACCAAGAACCCAGTCCGTCACCTCAAACCGCTGAACCAATTATTACCGAAGCCGTCGCGGAAGCTGTGGTTAGTAAACACGTTTCTGGTAATTACAGGTATCAACGGCGTAATTAACTCGCGCCTGATTTGTACCTCTCGGGGTTTTTCCTTCCCTGGGGCAATACGCGGCGATTAGTTATTTATAGAAATCGTCTGTATATGTATAGTTGTTTTATTTTTATTTATTTTAAACTCCTACAGGCGACTCCAGAGGTCCTGCAGACTGAAGAAGCCATCGGTGAACCGGCTGAAGCAACTGAAGCGGCCGCGGTGGCCGCGGAAGAAGAAACTGCGAAGCCGGAAGTGAAAGAGGAGACGGGAAGAGCGATCGAGGAATCATCTGCACCCTTCGTCGCTCCTCCCGCAGCATCACTCCCCGTACCTTTGATTCCAGTTAACTTTGACCTCCCCGCGATCTCCGCCTACTCTTCTAGGCCTGCTGGTGCCAAGGCCGATGAAACACTTCCGCAATCAACGCCCGATCAAGGTCATTATAACAAGTGCGAGATCGCGACTAAAACTGGATCGATCGGTGGGCACGCCCATGCAGTTACGCCACGGCGATATGATTGTGTGTTAATTTTGACGAGAGCGAGAGATCTCATCACACATCCTTCACGCTTGCGATATATTATCTCATTACGCGTCTAGTTTTTTCAAACGATATCATTTTACCATCGGCGAATCTTTGCCGATTAATAATAGAATGCTTTCTTTATGCCTGCATATAGGAGTGATCACACCGGCTGGAACGACCCTGAAGGCCTTGCCGGCTACTCAAGTAGTTGCAATTGCTCCGCAGATACCTTTGGCTAATGGACCGACCGATCCTGCTATCGCATCCGGTTCAGCGAGTGATTTCGCACACTATGAAAGAGCTAGGGCTGTTTTCGGGCCAGTTGGTCCCGTCAACGTTCTTCCGCTAGGATATGATCCTACCGTTTCGTCCTTTTTGAGATACGCTCCGCTCCCTTACGTCACTTACAATATTTGGTAAACTGCAGTTCACCAAAAGACCCCATGGGGTCTTTCGACGAATCTTTTATTTTCAAATTTCAATACGAATATTAATTTACTTCACCGCTCGATGTATACTGTCTCTGATTTCCCGTACGTAGGTATAGGCATCATTGCTGTTGGTTGTAATATGCGAATGTTTTATAATTGAATAGGATAAAAAATAATACGATTTATAATTGATCGAGGAAATAAAAAGCCGAATATTATGCGACAGGTATAATCATATATATATACCTACTTGTATAGATTGATCTGATAATTATTTATAGAAAAATAAACTGAACTCTGGCAAATTTAAAACTCCGTTTAATTAATTCGATTCCTTATTTTTTGCTCCCCAATAAATAAATTTTAACAAAAAGTGATCTTGATATTGTTTCTTCTGCGCGGTTATACCTGTACAGGTAGGTATGTAAAGAAATTTCGAGACTGTGATTGATTTCAATGATCCAAGTTTTTTCTGGTTTTTTCGCAATTTAATTTCTACGAAATATAAGATTCCGGTGGTTTCGACTATTGTATAATATATGCGCAGTCGAGGTACCACATGTAGTTTTGATGGCGGATTACAGGTACTTATACCGAGACGGTAAATTTGTTGAGATTTTTATTCTTCTTTATAAAATAACGCAAAATGTGAACAATAAAAAGAAGGAATATGTATAATGTATAATAATATACCTATATATATATAGAATGGTATTTATATGTAATAATTATCATAATGTGTATATGTATAGATATAATACCGTCTATAATATATAGTCCTAAGGATATAATGCTACAAACTGCAGACGTTGAATTATAATATTATATACCCATAAATATGATACTATATGATATATAACAATGTTATAATCCGTAAACTATGCACATAGACCCGATTAAAATTCCTATAAATTTAGAACATTCGCCTATTAACGCGCCTCGCGCGATTTCGGCTATTAAAATGAATCACCTATATAATTAAATCGTCTGAGTATACATATAATAAGTATATAGGTGTAATAAATGATCACCGTTTATGGGATGACGTAGAAAAATAAGGGTGGGTAAAATTGTAAAAAATAAATCATCATCATTTTCCGCGATAGATATAGGTACTTACTGCAGATGCCAGCGATATTCAATCATCATCCATATATATTTCGACATTCGACTATGGTTTTCTTATATGTACCTAATTATAATACAAGGAGCCTTGAGAGTACCTAGGAAGGGCGTCGCGTTACAGACCCCAAGGATATGTATGAAATATTTTCCATTATTTATATACGAAATAATATCCGAGTTCCCCGCATATATATATACTGAAATAAAGGAAATTTCGGCGGAATCACGTTTGTGAAAAAACTGGAGGAGCCAAGGGTTTGTTCAGCCCTTGAGGCGCACATTTTTTACTTCAAGCTCGTTTTTAGACAATGAAAACTTTTATTTTTTGGAAATTTGACTGTACGGCTTTAAAGTTGAACATATTTTCTACAAGAAACGTCCGATATTTAACTTTCAAAAAGATTGCATAGTTTTCCATATATTTTAAGTCGAAAATCGCTCGAGGTCAATGGGACCCCATCTATACACTTAAAAATTCGCTATGGTGCGGAGGTACGCTGCACTCAGAGGATTAACACCGCGAAATAATCCGCCAGGATCGATCATACTCGACTATTAATTTTTTCTTTAATGCCAAGATTATATTCCTATATGTGTGCATGCATGTGTTTATGTGTATATTTTTTATATATATATTCTACCCACGAGAATTTTCTCACATAAATCTTCATCTTCTTCTTTATATTTTTATTTTCAGCTAACTGAAGTAGCGGCGCAAGTAGTACGTAGTCGTGTAGTATTTGAAGAAAAATCCTCGCTGGCATCGGGGTTGCAGAAATGAACAGTTTGTTAAGTATACATAGATATAAAGATAATTATTAATTATTAATAATTATAAGAGAAATTCAATTATGAGTGTAGCAATATAGGCGGTACGCGACGTTTCGCGATCTATTTCATTCATTTAATATACTTAAATATTACATTAAAATACTAATCGCAATAAACTTATATCCTAGCTAGATCACCTCATCTCATCTCCTATAATTATGTCATTTATCGGCGTAATATATATATCTATATATATATCTACAGGGCGATATTCCAGGGACATCTCAGTACTGCAAGTCTCGGACCGTCAGGCGGCTGATAAATATGTGCGCGAAATTATCAGGTTCGCCGCTCGACTATTAGCCAGCTATAGTATAGTCGAAATTCGATCCACGCGATCGTAGCCGTAGATCGGAGCCGTGGATTTTTCATTCCTTTTATTTCTCATCTACGATCGGTGGCTACGATCGCGTTGATCGAATTTTGACTATACTATAGCTGCCTAATAGTCGAGCGGCGAACCTGATAATTTCGCGCACATATTTATCAGCCGCCTGACGGTCCGAGACCTGCAGTACTGAGATGTCCCTGGAATATCACCCCGTATGTACACTCACGGAATCTGAACCTGAAGCGCCGTTGGTAAGGTGATCGAGCAACCCGTACGTACATGTTGATACACGTTGTTTTTAATTGTCTTCAAATTGTCAAAGACAATTAAAAACAGGGTACGTACATGTTGATACACGTTGTTTTTAATTGTCTTCAAATTGTCAAAGACAATTAAAAACAACGTGTATCAACGTGTATGTACGGGTTGCTCGATCACCTTACCGACGGCGCTTCAGGTTCAGTTTCCGTGAGTGTACATATATTATATATATATACATATATTTATGCATGTACATGTATAGTATTTTTTTAATACATAATAATTATATATGTATATATAATATATGTAGGTATATATATTTATGCCGTTATATCAGCCGTTATATGATCAGACTAACGTAACAATAATAATTTACTTATTGATTTATATTTATTTATTTATTTATTTATTCTTTTTTCACCTTTTCATATACATAATAAATTTTGAATAGACTCTTATATATATTATATATATATATATATGTATACATGTATATTATATATATATACTATATCAGATTCAAATTATTTGCCTAGTGCAACCTATATTGTATATTTTACAGTTAATTATACCATTTCAATTAACCGCTATACCAAGACGTTTCTCAATCGACAACTAGGACTGAAACATTTTCAGTGTTTTCACTATTATATGTATAATTCATAACCATTTTTTTTTTTTTTTTTTATTCTCCTTTCTTTTTTTCATTTTACTTTTTCTTCTTCTTCTTTGTTATTTCACATTATTTTTATAATATTTGGGCGGTTTTTCAATAACTTTAAAGAAATAAGCTGTATCACAGTACAGGCGAGGCGTTCCAAAGTCTTTTCCATATATATATATGTATATATGTATATGATTGAATTCTCAATACTCGTCGAATTTTTTATTTCAATCATTAAAAATTGTTCATAAATTTCAATTTCTCGTTATTGATCATAAAATCGACAAATTATTTCATCATTATCATTATTTCAAACGCAAAACGTCTTATACAGGTGGGATATAAGGTAGGTATAGATATACACATGTACGAGCTCGCCCTTATCAAGAGACATTGTCTTAATTATTATATCTTTGACGTAATACATATTTCTCATGACACAGCTAGCTTATAAGTCTTAAACAGATATTCATTAGCCTTTTCAAAATTAGTAGATATTATATATGTATGTATATAGTATATGTAGGTATTACACTTAGTATATGCTCACACACATGTTGGTATACATATATACGGTATCAAAACCGACGAATCGAAGTTGAAAATATTGTTCTTTTTTTGTTTTCAATTTTTCCTCTTTTTCTTCTAATTTTTTTTTTGATCCTCCGGAACACCTCCCTGCACGAACAATTTTAGTCGCTTAACTTTACGCAAATATAATTTCAAAGTTTCACAATATTCATTAATTAAATTGTAATTAACACTTTTATCTAATACTCGCACACGTCGTGGCGATCCCTAATAATATTACAATATTATTAATAGTTTCTTTTATATATATGTTTATTTATTTTTAGGGATATATGTATAGTATGTAGGTATATATGTATAATAAATACTATATATACATTATACATATACATATATCTCTCTATATATTTATATATAATATTTAGGTAAATATTGATTCGCAATTGACTCTATATCTCTGTTGTACCCTCTCCAACCTGTTTTTTCTGAAATGCATCGTATATTACGCGCACATTAACTTCAGGAAGTTATTGAAAATTTAAAAGTAAAGCGCGGAGAGAATATACCTACACGCCGTATTTAAAAGAAAGAATTTAAGTTTATAGTGTATATATATAAATTAATATATATCATATATTATATATATCATCAATCGGTATAGGACATTAAAGGACATCAGGGCGTCAAGCCTTAATCTGCAAAGTCCGCTAATAACGATAGCTACATTTTTTTTTTTTTTTTTCTTTAATCATTATATTGTACGTTATACTCACGGATTTCGAGATACCTTATTATTTCTCCTCAATTAGGTACATAATTAACAATGAGTTCGACGATAGTTACACATAGGTATTACACACGGGAATATTATCATATTTTATATATTATATACAAAGAAATTATGATATAAGTATATATACATGCGTATATATCTTTCATGGGATATAGTACCTGCTACGTTATTATGGCTATGGCTGATCAGCTCCCGAAATCCGTGAAGGAACTAGGTCCGACGAAACCCGGGGAATCCTCTTTTCCACTATATCTCGCGTTATAATGATAACCATCGGTGCATCCAGCATCAATCATAAAATTAATTAATCCAACAAAAAAATAAACAAAGTATAATAAGTCAGACTCGAGGAAATATCAAATAGCATTGCCAATTTTTAGAAACAAAGAATCTGCATAAAGTGATTCTTTAAAAAAAGTTTTGAAACTACAAGTTGACTCAAAAAAAAATTAACCATCTTTCATTTTTAGACACATATTAGTCAATTGGCTGTAATAATAGTAATGAGAGATGGGTGATTTATTATCGTATAATAAAATGTTTTTAAATATTTATAAATCGATGATTAGGGAAATAGGGAAGAATAAATTAATAAAAAGGATTAAAGTCAGAGTGACAAGATGTAGAAAAGAAAAGAAAAAAAACAAAAAATCCATAAGATATATACCGGAGCACTGCAGCGTTATTAAATTATACAGATTTTCGAGGAATGTATAATCATGTAATTCTGTTTTTTTTCTCTTTCTGTCTTTATTAAAATAAAAAAAGTTAAGCGCCGCGAAGGCGAACGAGAAAAAGTGTAAGTCAAGGAAGCACGCGTTCGTGAATTGATTAGAAATACAATCGAATGATATTTCTATGCAAAAACTTATATAGGTACAGAGCTATGATCAACTCTCTCAATCTCATGTATAAATCATTCTTGTCGGTATACTTGGACAAAAATTTTTTCACGTTATTCTATTTCTTGTTGCGCGGGTATGAAGCATACCTGTATAATTATCGTCGGCCAACTCATGATGAAAAGTGGATTAACCACCGAGTGAAACGTTGCGTAGTTAATTGGTGAATTACTTAATCCGTTGTTATTCAGTCAAGGTGAAATTCCTGAGAAGGCCGCTACGCCGCGTTCCCAGAGACCAAGAAATTCGCCATATATAAATAGGTATACATATATGTTCTGCAAAAAGTCGCTATCGGATTTTTGCAATCTCGGTATTTGCAAAAACTTTTATTCCCAGAAACTAAAACTGTGTTACATTTCGTAAGGATTTGAAACGAAAAGACACGCAGGAAAAAAGAAAAAACAAGAAAAAAATGTATTGGAGGCTGAAGAGTCGAAAATCGTCAATCAGCGATTGAGATCGCCGGTCATTTTTGGTGTCGCAAGGCGCACGAGTCTCTTGCAGCTATTTTTATTCCTTTTTTATTTCCTTTTCGTTTTATATGTTTTTCGTTTTTTTTTTTTCGTTTTTTTTTCAATTCTGCGCCAAGTTTCTGCCAGTTTTTGTTCGGCTGACATTGGACTGCGGCGATCGACGTGAAAGTACAAGTTGTTAGCTGCAGGCCTCAACGATCGGTCGTCGTTCGTACCGGTCAACCCGGCACAACCATCCGGGACCTTATCTGGTCTAATAGCTTTGTACACTTTTATAGACGTTCTTCGGGGGTCTTCGAGGTCTCATTAAGCCTGCCGGGGGGCCCATCGACGTGTGTACA
Source organism: Tenthredo livida (assembly GCA_963992785.1). Classification (NCBI taxonomy): domain Eukaryota; kingdom Metazoa; phylum Arthropoda; class Insecta; order Hymenoptera; family Tenthredinidae; genus Tenthredo; species Tenthredo livida. The sequence continues at coordinate 36,456,320 of OZ023065.1, forward strand.
AAAATACGTAAGATCGAAACGGTATAAGTTATTTACCATTCTGCATCTGAAAATTCTTGATTAGAAAAGAAAGGGGCAAAGAAAAAGAAAAAGAAATGACGATAATTTCGAGTATTCTTTCATTGAAGAAACTCGTATAATCTCACAGCAAAAGGTGTTTAAATCAGTCACTTGATATTGGAATGGATTAGATTTGTGGTTTTTTTTCTTCTTAAAATCAAGGTTTCCGCAAATTGGATTTATTCGATATACCTGTACCGCGGTCGTTGGCTTCGGTGATTTGCCGGAACCAAAGCCGAGATAATGAGAGAATAACAACGTTTCGCGTTTATATCTTGGAAATAAAATTTTATATAGGACGCTGATTTATAAAGTAGTTCTTACATTGTAGGTATAATATAATGAATATTGCCCGGATATGTGGAGTTTCTTCGTATCGAATATCGTATCCGCGGATACGCGATAATATTGTTCATATAGTAGGTAGTCAAATTTTTCGGTGATTTATGAATTATAATTTCGCAATTTTCTATACAGTGACGGTATATAATATACAATATGCATGGTGAAACTATGTATTTTGTTCTGGTCTGATTAATTTTGTTAGTAACAAGACCCGTGTCTCAGTCTGTAGGTACAAATAATGTTGCATAACGCAATCGAAGATTATCTGCATTAGATTATTTATACAATTCGAAAACTTCTGTATCCGACTGCCACAACCTGCACCGATAGATTCCTCGAGCCTGACGATGTCTTATTTCCTATTTCCTATTTTCTAGATTCTATTTTCTTTAACAAAATAATCGCCGCTAATTCGAAGCCCCGATAGATCTGCATTAACGTGATGCCATATATATCGTAATTTTCCATTGAATTTGAAAATCGTTCCACGGACAAAATATTTAGAAAAACAAAATTCTTCTTCGGTAAATCGTTTCGGTTTTGATGAAATGAGAAGTGGATCACCGAAAATAAGTTTGAGAAAAAGCCGAAATTTGAAACAAGACTAAAAATAAATTTCCTCCAAGTTTCGGTTTATCTCGAAGTTTTTGGTCATAGCTGTTATTCGTTCGAAAGAAAAATTCATTCCGATAAATGATTGTCGAATATATGTTTCGAAGGGTATTCGATACTTGGAGTAGTTTTCCACAGTAGATTTTTTTTTTTCAAAAAAATTCCAAACGCCCCTCATTCTTCGTTCATTCTAATGAAAACTATTGACCGGAAGAAAAATCGTTTTTCAGAATATTTCCTCCGTGGCATGATTTTCAAATTTGATGGAAAAGCACGAGTAGGTATGGCACACGCCTCAAACCTCTATATAAATATACTTTAAACCGATCTATGAAAATTTCCTTATTATAATAGAAACTCGTCTAATTGTGTCTGGTATGTAATGTTCGTGTAAGTTATGTAAATAGTACTTGTGGCACGATAGAGAGAGAAAGTAGAGAGATAGAGAGATAGATTAGAGAGAGATGGAGAGAAAGAGAATATAAAGTATCTTGTGAAATAGACGATCGAATCTGAATTCGTTTGTGAAAAAAAAAATGAACAAATCGAGAGTTTTCTTTCCCTCGCCTATAGATCACTGCGTAACGTTAATCCATATAGCAGTGATTATTTAGTACTATACGATTCCTGCGCTCATCAAGACGAGATGAAACCTAAATTAAATAGTGAAAAATAAAAATCTGAAGTATATAGGTAGAGAAGAACAGATATTATAGGTATATAGGTTTGAGTTTTCTGGAAAGGTATAATATGCGTGAAAATTTTTTTTAGTGAAATTAAAATCATATAAGAATTATTCTACTTATCCAAGCCTTGATGCAGTAGACAAATTATATAAGTATATAATAATATAGGGTATAATTATATAGTTGAAAAAAAAAAGAGTAGATAGTATGTAGATTTAGATAAAGTTTAATAATATTTGTTTTTTTTTTTTCGTTTTTTCTTTTTAGATTATAATATACATATAGTAGCAAAGGATAATAGAGGATATAATAATAATATATAATAATATATAGTACAGACAGATAGATCACTACATAGGTACAATGGATTAGTAGGTACAAGTATAATATAGATATGAAATTATAACGAGATAATAATAAATAGAAGATATATAGATATGACAATGATATAAAAAGAATATAATAGTCACGAAGCTGCGCGTTTTACGGTGATTATATAATAATTAGTACATAATTATATTGGTACATATATGTGCATACAGGGTGATATTCCAGAGACATCTCAGTACTGCAAGTCTCGGACCGTCAGGCGGCTGATAAATATGTGCGCGAAATTATCAGGTTCGCCGCTCGACTATTAGGTAGCTATAGTATAGTCGAAATTCGATCATCGCGGTCGTAGCCACAGATCGTAGCCGTGGATTTTTCTTTCCTTTTATTTCTCATCTACGATCGGTGGCTACGATCGCGTTGATCGAATTTCGACTATACTATAGCTACCTAATAGTCGAGCGGCGAACCTGATAATTTCGCGCACATATTTATCAGCCGCCTGACGGTCCGAGACCTGCAGTACTGAGATGTCCCTGGGATATCACCCTGTACACCCCGCGTAATGACCGGTTAAATTTGTGTGGAATGATCGGAAATGTACCTTAAAAAATGTTATTTTTTTTGTTTTGTTTTTTTACTGGTATTTGTTCACTTATTTATATTTATTAATATTTGTGTTTCTTCTTAGCCTGTGTATTTTTTTTATTTTTTTTTTATTTTTTTATTTTTATATCATTATAGCGATAAAAAAGCAGCCGGTCACTACGCGATAAGAATGTAAGTGGGTTTCGCGATTCGACCGTAACACGCAGAAGTATACTATATAGGTGTATATCTTGCATAATTATAATTAACACGAGTCGTGTGTGGCTGGCCATATACATATCGATATCTCGCGGATAATATATATGCGTATAATGCAATTTAGAAGGAAGAAAAATTTCTTAACATTACATACGACTCGATTAATGATAATGTTATATATATTATTTTTCTGCGTCTCCGCAACTGATCTAGATAGATTTATAAATGATAATTATCTCAAATGCTATTCAGCGCTGAGATAATTACATTCATTTTTCATTTATATATTATAATTATAGTTTATCTTTAAAGGTAATGACGTTGATCCCATAGAATACGTGTTTAAACATCTAGGCACAATTCCTAACGATTGTTCTGGCGAGCTTGTGCGGAAATCTTGCTTTTTCTTTTTCTTTTTCTTTATTCAATAATTTATTATATTTCATATTTCATATTTCATATTTCATATTTCATCTTTCAAGTATACAGTTAATTGTTGTAAATAAATACGCGACGTAACTTCCGTTGCTTGCTATATACTGACAGGTATACAGTATAATATGTATATATGTTTTCTTTTTTTCTTTACTCTTCTATAATACCTATATATATATAATTTTTCAATTGAACTTTTTTTTTCTCTCTTTCTTATTCTTTTTTTTTTTTTTCATTTCATTTTTTTCAATTATTTTAAGCCCTATAGCGCCGAGTTTACAAGCACGAATTCAACTTGTCAATTAATATCTTCTCCCTCTAACTATTTAAAAATCAAGTCAGTCGATGGTGAGAGATATTTATTTTTATTTTCATTTTCCCTACATATACAACATATGCTAAACATTAACCGTTTTTTTTTTTTTTTTTCTATGTATTTTCTTTTTTTTTCCTTCATTTATTTAGTATTTTCATTTTTTTTTTTTTTTAATTATTTTATGTTTTTTTTTTTATATTACTTCTTTTTATAATGAATGATTTTCAATAATTTATGCTTTTAAACGTTTTTACATCGCCACGTGTATAGTGTCGCGTATATAATATGTGGCTCTATACATACTTGACTCACGTGTGGTTAAATTGTGCGTCGGCCATGCATATATATATATGGGGCACCGTGAACATATCGGTTTTCATTTTTATTAAACGCCTTATGCCTATTTTGGCGAGAAATTGACTAATTGTGATTTTTTTTTTTTTTTTTTTTTTTTTTTTTTTTTTTAATCGTATAACAAATCGATTAAGTTTTTTTTCTCTATTTCATTTCTTCTTTCTTTTTATCGTAACTGCAGTCCGGCGTCGATCAACGAACGCAATATTAACAATATTACTATTATCTCTCGTTAATATAGGTAATGGGAAAAAAAAAACTCCGAAAATAAAAATACTATTATGTATTAATACAAGCGCCATGCTGGTCACGCAGTTTATAATAGCCAGAGTCCATTCCCATTTATAAACTTCCTGCTATCAATTTTTTTCTTCTTCCTTCCTTTCTTTTTTTTTTTTTTTCGGTTTTCTGTTTTTTTTCCCGATTTGTCTATAATTTAATATATTCATTCATTTATTTATTATTATTATATTATTATTATTATTATTATTATTATTATTATTATTATTATTATATTATTATCGTTACCGTTATTGTTATAATATATAATATTTATATATACCTATGTATAGGATTTTTATTTAACAAAAGCAAAAAGCATCTTTCGTGCTCTCGTGTTTATACAGACGTATGATGAATGTATAATGCTATAAATGAAGAGGATCTAATCGGTCGAACGATTAAGCGAAAGTTTTTTTCGTTTTTTTTCAACTCATTTTATTTTTTTACTTTTATGTTTTTTTTTTTGTTTTTTTTACTATTTGTTTCTATTTCATAGATAGTTTTAGAAAACGTGCGAGAAAGAAGTTGACCAGCGTTCATGGTGTGCTTTTGTTATACGTGTATGTATACGTATGCGTATGTACGTAACATACATATTATACGTTGAAGATATTTCAAGTTCGAAAATTTTTGCTCAAATACAGTTTTTTTGTTTTTTCTTCATACACATTCTATGGAAAGGTATATATACGTATACGTGATGAGCGAATCGCGAAGAATGTACAAGCGGCAGACCAGAACACTATATAATTACATGCATTAATTATACATATATAGTATTATAGAAAAATAAAACTAAATAAATAAATAAATTAATTAATTATTTAAAAATAAAGCGTCTTTTCGGTAAAATAATGGAATGCATGTATAGAAATACAGCGATCGAAGTTATACGATCGATTATAAATAAGAAGAGGAAAAATACCGTAGAAGGGTGAGAGAAGATTGCTGTATCATTTCGTGAGATTTGGATAATTGTTTTCAAAAGTGAAAAAAAAAAAAAAGATGCGAAAAGATTTTTTGAAACGGCTGTTTTGACATTGTTAGTTTTTCTTTTTTTTGTCGATTATAAACACAAGTTTGCAAATAAATTTGTGGAATATATGTATATCGAATATCAGTTCGAAAAATTATTTACGCGGTTTTTAGTTTTTTTTTTTTTTTTTTTTCTCTCTCCACATCGATCAGTTTCCTGTATATATTTTATTTTCAATATTTGGCAATTTTATCGATACCATAAAAAAAAAAAAAATTTCTTCGCATCCGGATGAATTCATTTCCGGATGAATTCAGATAGACTTGATATATATATATATATATCATTGTCTATTGTATAGATATACAGGGTGAAAGTCTGACGTCCGAACACTCGGAGCAGCGTTGAGGTGTCCGAGAATCCAGCGCCGGCCAATTGTTTCCCAATTTCAACGAATAAGAAAACCCGAAACCAATATAACAATTAAGAATTTATTTTGCCCCGTGGCCACCTCAACGCTGCTCTGCGTGTTCGGACGTTATACATTATTTCCCTGTATACAGAATTTATATACAATCGGGGATTTATTAATCATCACAATTCGATCTCGTCTTAAATTATACATCAAGATGATCAAGCAGTATAGGTAGCACATACATATATATTATGTACTATATACGTAGGACGAAAAATAAGTAAGAAGTCAGATAACAACGACAATGATAATGATAACGATGATGATAATGATAATGATAATATGAAAAAGGATCGGAGAGAAAGAACACAAAAAATGCTGCGTATGATATGTTTGACAAAATGGATATATATTTTTTGCTTATTTTTTTTCTTTTTTTTTGTTGATAATAAAGATAAGAATTAGAAATTGGACATAAGAACACACAAGACATAAAGGCATGAGACATTACAGAAGGTGAGAAAATAATAATAATAAAAATAATAGTAGTAGTAGTAATAATAATGATATTAATAATAATAATAATGATGATGATAGTAATAATAGTAATAATAATAATAATAATAATGAAAATAATAATAATAAACAGGCAAGGATTAAGTAGTGATAAAGATAAGGTAAATTATTAGAGTAATTTAACATTTAAAAAGTGTAGATTAAAATAATGTAACTAACTATATAACGGTATATAGAGTTATCTTGTGGAGGTGATCCAAAGATATAAAACACACAAAGTAATAAGTATAATAGAATATACGAACTAGAGATAATTAATAAGATATATATATATATATGTATGTAAAGTGTATACGTATACGTATAATATTTATGTTAAACAGATCTGGAAGGAATAAATAATAATCTTAGATAGATTTATAGAAATGATATAGGAAGAATACTGTGTCGTGAATAAAATCGCATGCCTAATATTGTTTAATTAGCACATTACTCATTTCATATCCATCTCTTCTATAATAATTATGTAACCCATTTTCCCCGTTCCTTTATACTAGCACCAAAATAAATCTTGTGCGTTTAGAAAATATATATAGAAACGTAATCATATATTCAACGACATTTTAAGCGTAATAATTATTAAATGAAATTCAATTTATATAAGGAATAGTACTTATAAGGAAAGAGATCCAATAACCAAATGTAATTTGAATTTAACAGATCTTTACGATTTTTTTTTCTCATTTTTTTTTCTTTTAACCCTTACTATTATTAAACCATTTTTAAATTTTCACTTTCACGTGTAATACCCAGCTTCCAGACCTGTTGAGCAAAAAACAAAGAAAAAAAAAGGAACAAAAACTACAATGAAAAAACAAATAAAAAAATTATATCGTATGTAAGAGTAAAAATACGTGAATTAATAATGTTCATGTAATTGAGGTATAAAGCAGGCGTCAGTGCAGTAAAACAATGAAATATAGTAATATACGTTTCAGCGTAATGATGTAAAGAGATATTTTTTGAAAGACAAACAATTAATGTGGTCAACAAGATGCATAAAAATAGAAAGAAAAATTGAATAAGATTAGATACGAAAAAAGTGTATTGTTTTTTTATTTTTTCGTTTTCGTTTTGTTTTTTTCAAGAGAGAAGTTTGCCTGTGAAATCGAAAGAGATTCGTGCGTAAGTGTGTTCGTGTACGCGGGTGTCAAGTGTGTATCGAAGATTGTTTAGTTTATTGTAAAACTATACGCCTCCCTAATTAATATATCTAATCTGATTTAATTGAAGTCCCAATTGCGTGGATTCGTTAAGATTCAATTAGCTGCCGTTCCTTTCTGTTTTTTCAATTTTTTTTCTTTTCCTTTTTCTTTTTTCTTTTTGTTCTCTCTTTCTAACTCATCTCGTTTCTGTTTTATCCTTCATCCTCCGTGTTAGATCTTCGTCTCTATCCAACGCGACATAGGACCAAGTAAAAAATTTTCGACTTATTAATGAAATCTAATACGCACGTGTATCGGTACAGTTTTATAATAAAATCGAAAGAGCCTAAATTTCATTTTAATATTTATAAAATTTTGGCGTCTGCACATATGTGTGTGCGTGTGTGTGTGTTCGTGTTCGTGTGCATGTGTATTTTCTTTGTTAACTACCTAATCAGTAATCTTACTAGCTTAACTGTTAATGCTCGCTCTGACAGTTATTATTTAAAAAATGATTTTTGTCTGAGTCGAGCTGATTGTGATTCTTAACGCAATTCCTGGCCCAATTATTTCCCCAATGGGCGTCCTAATTGCTGTGGACTAAAACCGTGAGGCCAAAAGTTTTCTTTTTTTTTTCTTCTTTCTTTTCAATAAAAGTAACTCATATTATAGTAAAGATTTACACAATACTCTGAAACTACACATTATACATATGCGGGAAATGTACATAGGTATACATCTTTCTTTAGAACTATTATCGTCAAAAGTATAATAATATATATTACGATATCGAATAGTTCTCTATATTATATACCGTTATACTATATGAATGATTATAATTATAAATAAAAAAATTTCCATCTCAATTTTGGCCTCAGGCTTTGGCCACAGCTTGCTACCCGAAAAAACACCAAAAAATTGAGAATTCGATTTTACGGAGATAGAAATAATATTATAGCGTAGAAATTATTGCAATTATAATATGTATGTATAGAACTTCAAAGATGGCTAAGAAATATACGATCGGTAAAAAACATTCGTTTTATTATTATTATTATTATTATTATTATATAGAAATACGCTTTGGAAGTTCGGGCATTATGCAAAATCCAATGATTTCGCATATACATATATATGCACGCATATATAATAATGGGTATATGGGATGAGTGTTGAAAAAATAATATACATACGTAAGCGGATGAGACGTTTGTTAATTCAACACAGCAACAATATTGGATTCCGAAGGAAAGGAGGGGGCGGGGAGGGGTTCGTCGCTAGTAAATAGTGATTGTCGATACCTAAACGTTAAGATATTATAGTCGAAAGGTAAAATATAGTAACCGCTACTATAACCGCTATTTATAATTTAATTCGAGGGCACGCGCTATCCAGAATAATATGAGGCGTTAAAATTTTCGCTAATACATATGGTACTTATATAATATATAAGCTTTTTGAAAATTGACTAAAAACTACATTTTTCTTTATACCGTTGTTACTATACTCGAATCCTATTAACATATCATGTATGTATTTCACGACGTCTTCCGATTATCATTTTATCGAAATATGGTAGTATGGTAGGTATACAATATTTATAGTCGCTGCAGAGTTGTAGAAAATATATAGGTATACGACGCGGTTTAGAATTTATAATAAAATATTGTAGAGGTTCGATAAAACAGAGTCCTAAAATACTCGGACCCGATTATAAAGACTTGATGAAGTTGGGAGCAAGGAACAAAAAAAAAAAAATAAAAAACAACTGGCCAATTTTTACGATACTACAAACAAATATTCCGGAATATTTATTAATCCAATTTTTTTTTTTTTTTTCTATCGTCAAGTGCGAATAGAAAAATATAGCGAATAATTATTGTTCATAAAAATTTGTTTTCATGCAAATATTTGAGGACCCTGTTTGATTATTTTTTTTTTCCTTCTTTCTTTCTTTTATTCCTACCATTGCGATTCGCAGATAGGTATAGCCCTGGCATAGTCGCAGTTATGTGAGATATTTAAGCCAGTGGGACAATAAGAGCGACGAATTTTTTGTTTTCTTGTTTTTTTTTTTTTCGTTCTCTCCAGACAATTGATTAGAATATAATATAGGGTATAGCCGTTAATTTTCGAAGATATTATTATATATAAAAAAAAAAAAAAAAAAAAAAAAAAAAAAAAGATACGATTTATCATAAATCCTCGCAACTTGTATCAAACACTCAAAAAACAACAATATATAATATATTATATAGAGAATCCTTTCCTAATATTATAGTGAAAACTCCTTTCTCACAGTGTTCATATATTACGTCGAGTTAACTAATTTCAATTAACGTTTTTAGGAATAATTACTTTAATCTCTCTTCAATGACAAATACAATTTTGTTTTTGTTTTTTTTTCTTGTGTTTTTTGTGGTTTTTGTTTTCTTCTTTTTCTTCTCTCTTCCCTCACTCTTTTTTAAAACCCTGTCTAATCATATTACATATTATAATAATTATTTAAACTTAGCTAAATTTCATTTATATACTATATATACGTAAATTTATTCAGTATATGTATATTTTAATATACGATTGTATTATCATTATTATTTTCTTATTTCATTTTTTTTTGTTTTTTTGGTTTTCTTGTTTTTTTTTTTTGTTTTTTGTATTTTTTTTTTGTTAAAAAAGATCTCGTAACTTTAATTTATTTATATATATACCGTTTCGCCTTACTTATATACCTATATATATTCATCGTAAATAATCAGAAGTCAGGCTCTTCTTTTTATCGCTTTCCATATATATATAATATCCGTAATCAATTAATCTATCAATTAATTACGTTTAATCAGATTTGTATACATATACATATACTAGGCTGTTTTCACACTAAATTCTAGCAAGTTTCAGTTCATACTCATTATACCAGATTTTATTACCTATATATATGTATTTGTCGTCCCTTAAACTCGCTGGACTTTTGTGTGAGTACAATTTATTCGTCGGGTTTAGTGTGTAATGTTTAGTTTAGTTTAGTTTAGTTTAGTGTTTTTGTGTTCAATATTTTATCGATTTATTCCATATATATACTATATACTATACGCGACATATCTCTCATTTACTTATTTATCTTTCTTTCTTTCTTTCTTTCTTTCTTTATTTTACGTTTTCTAAAAACACCGCGGATATGCCAATTAATGGCTCGCGAGCGCACTGCATACAGTGTTACGTTTCATTTTTTTTTCTTTTTTATACTATATAATTGAAGGTAAATCATCCTTCTTCAAATGTTCATATTTTTTTTTATCTTTTAACTGTAGTACCACTTTAAAGCTATATATATATATATAATATATATCTCGACAATACATCAATACTGATAATCATAGTTTTTCTTACTATATTTTACAGTATAATAATGTGTACTTTATATAATAATATTTAATTTATTTATATTTTATTTTATTTTATTTTATTATCTATATATCTATATATGTATATATATATATATATATATATACCGTAATAACTAGGCTTAATTGTTGTTATTAATAAAATATAATATTGATGGAGCCGTGGGGATGACGGGCCTGCAGTACCAAATTCCCACGTCTAATAAAACTTCCCCCTCATAATATTTATCATCGATAATAATAATAGCAATAATAATAATTAGCCAATACTTTTTGGCACCAGATGCCCGTTACCCCAGAACTCGCAAAATATACACACCCGTTATGAATATATTCATATATATACATATATATGAAATATACAGGCGATATATATATATAAATATATACCCTCATCGAGTTAGGCTTCATCTACTGTTTGTCAAACTTTATATACCGAAATTCTCCGTCGAGCAATATGTGATTTATTTATTGTTACAACCAATTCTCTAAATTCGTAATATTCATTCAGTCTCATTATCCAGTGTTTTTGACAAGAAATATGAGAAGCCAGAATAATGACAGAATATTTTCGAGAAAAGTTTCTCTATTTTCTTTTTTTTTTTCTTTTTTTCTTTGTCATTGGCTTTTAGAATAACGAGAATCGTGATGCCACTCTCTATTTGTTCATTACCTGAACAATTATCAAGTTTTTTTTTAAACAGATATCAAATGAGTATATCTGGCGAAGATTGAAACCCCTCCTCTCCCGCCCCCTTTTTTTCTTCTTCTTCTTCTTCTTCTTCTTCTTCTTTTTGCTCGAACGATAATTTCAAACATCAAGTTTTATCCTATCATCTTGTAGCGAGTGCTGGCTACCCCAACTATCTCACCGCGGCCCCCCTCAATCCAGCTAGTATTGGATAAGATATAATGTTTAATTATAGTATTATAAGATTGCTGCGCGCTTTTTCCAATTTATGCCCGATAATGAGAAAATAATGATTATTTAAATAATTAAATGCGATAAATCTTTGTTGAAAAATAAATGATTATATATATATATATGTATATGTAATGCAATTTAATACTATTCACATGCCAGCTGTTATATTCTTTTTCTCAAACTGTATATTATATCGATAAGTATTTAATAATAACACCTTTGATGTGACATGTTTTCTTTTCTTGTCTTATTTCTTTTCTTTTCGTTATTTTTTTTCTTTTCTATCTCTGTTTTCGCCAAATTCTGAACAGTATTCTAAGTTAGAGTATGATTTGTTCTAATAAGGAAATAGACATCGGATAATATTATATATATATATATTTATATAATATATATATTCGACGAAATATTACCGATTATAAATTGGGTATTATATGTATATATATATGTATATGTATTTCAACAATTTGAAACTTGTCGTTTTATCTGTACAAGATGTTTTAATCTAGGGCAGGGCCGACTCTACGTTGAATAATAGCTATAAAGTAAGTAGGTATATGTAAGCGTTTAAACAGTATATGATAGTAAAAACAAACAAAGAAAAAAAAAAAAAAAAACAACAACTAATAAGTAATAAGTAATAATAATAATAACAACAATTTCTATTACAACGAATACGAGTTTTCGGATCACGATTCTTTTTTTTAGTTTTTTTTTTCCTTTTACTATAAATCTATTACCTGTTCTGTATCTGTTAAAAAAATCCTAATATAATATGTGATATAATGCCAGTTGTCAAGCCGTCAATATAATATATAGTAGTAGTATGTCAAAGGTGAATATATAAGAGTTGTTTGTTAGTTTTTTTTTCTTTGTTTTTTTTTTTCTCAAGAATAATGTCTAAAAACTAGGCGAATTCAAATAATTAAACTAATACACTTAAAGTATTTAACATAAATTGAATAAAACTGATGAATCTTAGAACTATGATTTTTTTTCTTTTTTTTTTTCGTTTTGTTTGCGTTAAAAGGAAAAAAAAAAAGAAAAAAAAATAGAATACCGCACACAAGCAAGCTATGTTGTATGCAGTTATGCAATGATTAACAGTAATAATAATTGATAATAATTAATAATAATTAATAATAATAATAATAATAATAATAATAGTAATAATAGTAATTAATAAACAAGCAGTTAAAACTTAAAAAAATACTTTCAATAAAATTTTTAATACTAGCGGTTATTTTGTGTGTTCGTGATCAATTAGCACATATCATTTTGTGCACTAGCGGCATAAATACAGCAATATTATAGATTATTCATTAATATTCTATGACCCAACTCCATGTTGTTGATCACGCAAATTTAAATGTCTATTACTTTAGTTATCAGGTTTGAATTGTTCTTTGTTTTTTGTTTTTTTTTAAATTTTTTTCGCCGGTGTAAATGATTTAGAAATTAAATTAAACCCGTCATTTAATATTATCTATATCTAAATATGTTGGAATCTCTGCCAGAAACTGAATTTCAATTGATATCAGATTAGAGATATATATATATGACAATTATTATTTATACAGCAAAGAATCGAGCATTTATTTATTTATTTTTCCTTTTCTTTTCTTTTCTTTTCGATCTTGTTAGAAGCTGCCTTAAGTGTGTTTCTATCTGGCTAGAGACTATATAATTAATTATGTAATTATCATGTAGGAGAATGTTGTAGCACGATTTATTAATTGTTTTTTGTTTGAATTAAATTATTATTATTATTATTTTTTTGTTTTCTCTTCAGTTTTTATACCAAGTGACGATGATATCATTTTTGACGTGATGCTGCTTATGAAGGCTGTTCAGAAATTAGGCCGTTCAACATTAAGAATGTTAGATATATTACAGAGATTCAAAAGACACAGATCGTAGATGCAAAGACTGGCCCCTTTCGCTAATGCCGGCTACTATTACTACACGATTTAATACCCGTTCAATTATAATCACACCAAAGTCAATCGGAAAAGTTTTTTTTTCTTCTCTTTTCACCAGAATTTTATATCAATATATTTTCAACGAATAAGATATGATAGTTTATAAAAGAATGAAAGTACCTACTCCTATTTCAGAATTTATTAGAAATTATTTGAAAATAAGTTCTCTTGAAATATTAGAAAACAGAAGAATTGAATTTTGCTTTGATTGACTTGCTTTCAGACGAAAGTAGAAAAATAATAAAAAAAATAATATATTACCGTAGATAAAAATCTTTCGATTAGGAATATCCTACTTTGGCACAATGTAATTTTGCCCGAGCCGGCACTCGCTGTATTCTAATTATTATATTTTATTTTCATCTCTTCTTCTTCTTCTTTATCTTCATCTTCTTCTTCTTTTAATTTAATTTATAATTGACTCCAACAGAATATTATATCGGTTAGACCAAAATATACACCGTTTAGCGCGTTCATTTAAGTTTTTAACAAAGTTATATCTCACATTGTATTTATTTGCGCTGCATCAAAAGCAATTTGCAAATTCACCAATGTCCATTGCTCAATAACACTATCATCTTCTTTGCAGGCTTATTCCGTACATTCATAATTATGAATTACTATAATGATTATTTTATCTTTATAATCTATGTATCGATATTACTATATATATATATAGTATATATAGTATATATACATACATATACATATATAAATATGAATATATTTAGATCTGTGGGAGTGCGTAAGCGTTGTTATGAATTTGTGTGTGTGTGTGTGTGTGTGTGTGTGTGTGTCTGTGTGTATATGTAATATATATGTATATATGTATATATATACCTACATATAATGATTTGATCTTGCAAAACTGGGTCATATCATTTGATGTTATGACTATCGTCTTTGTGTTCACAATATTTATTTATTTTTTCAATTTTACCTAATTTGAATTTTATCAATTTTTTTTTTTCTTTGTTTTAATAACTCTCCCTTGTCACGTGCCTTTGATTAATACTACACTTCTGTTAATGATTATTATTAATTTATATTTATATTTAATATTATTTCTTATTTTTTGTGGTTTTTTGTGTTTTTTTTTTTTTTTTTCTTTTTCTTTTCCTTTTTGTTTTCCATCACATTATAATATAATGTATATATCTTACATGACGATAATCTTCAAACAGAACAGAACTTATTTAGCGCTTTTTTTCATAGCACTTTTAGCTACCATGTTCTCCGCAAGCGCATTATCATCAAGACTTTGACTAAAGATTATACTGATGCATATAATAATGGTAGGTAGAAAATCTGACTGTAATAAATATATCTCGTGATAAATATTGACCACTTTAGATTGGAACATTACAATTGAAACAATCATCATCGCATGCAATTAATAAAAAAATTTCATCAAACATTTGTCACAGATATATTAATCACAGTTAGCTGATCAGCTTTGTAACTGAAATTTTATGCGTTATGTTATATGTAGAAACTTGAATATCGATATGTCAATGTTCATTTATCGTTTATCTTATATGTGATAAAAGCTACGCATTTCTAAGCCCTAAATTAAAATATATTTAGGTAATACTTATTAAACTGAAATACAAATTATAAAAATAAACACCCTTAAAATATATTATAATATAATCGATATGCTGGCGTGCACTGCTGCAGTAGCGTGAAAAAATCAAAAAAACATGCGACTTTGGTCAAACTCTCTGTTTCATGTTAGCTTTTTTCTATAATCTGATGATAAAAATACGATTTCTTTAACAAGATTTTATCCATAGGCATTGATTTTTCACATTGTTTAATTTTGTTTTTTTCTTTCATTCATTATTTTCACACATCATGTTCCAAAATTTAACATTGATTTATCGTGAAACAATGACACCTATAAGATAGGTACCTGCAACTTTCCTAATTCCATAATGCTATCCGGGCGACGATAAATCGACTTCTTTATCAAACTAGTAAATATTATAGTAACGTTATGCTTTAAATTTTTCTATCCCCGCCTTTCCCTTTTAACAAATATAGCAGTGCACCGAGAAACGGGAATCCAAATTGAAACTACATACAAGTTTTTACACAATCCTGCTGTATGGACGCAGAGCACCCGAGCTTGAGACTATACTTTCCTCCGGTCAATTGATTCAGATAAAAAACATGTACCTGTTTTTTTCCACTAGGATAATTCTCGCCGTGTTTCGCAATTAGCGCTTTAAATATCGATGAGATAGATTTTGCAAGAAACATCACTCAATTCTTCAACGGCTTAACTGCACTAGATATAAATACGAAAAAGAACGATTAAAACTGTTACAGATCTTTGACGCTCTATATAACATAGTAGCGTAAGATGAGTTTTTTGATGCCCATGTCCATAGGCAGTTAACGCAGTCAAATATATGAAATGAATGAAGACATAAGAACACTGCAATCACGTTGCTTCAGTTCATACCTTTTGCCTCAATGTGTGCATTGGTAATGTGGATTATAACTTATATTATCCTATGATTAAAGTTGCCTGTTGAATAAACTTGTTTTTACCTATTCTTAAAAATTTCTTAACTCTTATTAGTAGTTTTGCCAGGAAATACCAGCTAGCGTCACGCTTGTAAAATATATATATATATGTATATATGTATATATATCTTATTTCTTAACTCTGTACAAGAATGGGATTGTCAGCGAGGGGCTGGATGCCCTTTACCAATATTAACGATACTTTCAAAAAGGCTGCTAAATACCAAAATAAGATTCTATCTTTTCCATAAAGAGAATAAAAACTAGCTGAAACGTTCTGTAATATGATAATCTATCCAACGGATTTAATACAATGTTAATTTACTAAAATAAAAATGGTCAAATGATAATCTATAAATTGTGCGTGAAAAACTGTAATATGAGAATATATTCTGGTATTTTGCATACTTTCCTGTATCGCTAGCCCTTACTTGGCCCCAGAACTTATCCGAAGAATACTTGGGTCGGGGAATACGACGTTACGTAATTGGTAAACCTTGACCAACTTGGTGGAAAAGTTGTATTAATTGTACGGCTGGCTAGCTCATCTGACTTAGCTCTAAAGCGAAGCTTTAAAACGTCTCGCCCTAAACGATCACATCGTATAAATACTCGTCCCGAGTATAAGTCACTGCGATAGAAAGATCGATCAAACAATCAATCATATATAGCACTGGGATACCAGTAATGAACTAGGGTATAGGGCTGGAACCACTGAGGCTCGCTGGGAAGCCTCTCTTGTTAGATGTTACTCTTCGAAAACGACACCCTGAGGTGGTTGGACTCGCTCAGTTGGTAATTGTGCATTTTCTGGAACACACGCAATACATTGCACTTAGAAGTAGATAGATATTGAAGCTGTGTGATTATTTTGGATCTCTAGAACCAGTTTGACGGGATACATACATACAATGCCTGAATATGCGTATGTATCGTCGAAGGACTGGTATACGTCCTTCTTTTTCTTACACAATTAATTTCAACGAGGAAGTTTGCTAAAAAAAAAATACTCACAATCAGAGCTACAACGGCATCGTCCATGCTACCCATTTGAATCAGAGCCATTTTTCTGTCCTTTGGAAAGAATTTGAACGCTTTTACGGTGAAACCATTCTTTGTAAAGGCATCTTTAATCTCATCTTCGGATACGGTTGCTCTGTAAGATGGAATGAAATTTTTCTTCTTTATTCAAGATTTAGTTACGACGAATGAGACTTGTGTTCTTATTCCATATGGGATTCAGTTTTTGATTTATAACTTAACTTAATATAACAACTTACGGAATGTTTGATAAGTGAAGAGTAGCACTGGGTGGGTAAATGTTTTGATAATTTTTTGAACCAGGTTTTTTGAACCGATGTAAAGGACTGTTGGTGTAATCTTTAGTAAGACCAGCATCCGGTTGTCCTTCTTTAGGTAGCTGTACTGCCTGGTGCTTACTAAGCATCACCCTAATTTGCTTTCCAAATACCCTTAGCTTATCCATATGCGTCATTGCTGTAAATAAATGGTCCACATTCATTGTTCGGATATATGTATATGAAAAAAAATTATGAAAATTACTTTTTTACTCGTAACAATTAATGAAATATAAAATATATATATATATTTATTTTATTACCTAGATGAGCTTGGTGTGGCTCTGCAAGTTGAATAAGGGCTGAATCCTTCTTGTTGTATAGGATTTTTACACGTTGTACGTCACCATAAACGCCTATACATAATACGAAAGAAATAAAATAAAAAAATGATATGGTTTTTTTTTGTATTTTCTAATATTTTATAAGTTGAACAAATTTTATAGATTTTTTTTTTGTTCAAATTATAATCTTTAAAAAATATAATATGATAATACGTAGCAGTATAGGTAGTACTACATATTATAATAATATTTTATCCTTCAAATTGATATTGTTTTTTCTTTTTCTTTTTTTTTCTTTTCTCAATAAAATCTATAGCCACATGCATGAAATGTTTAACAATGAGTAAGTGCGTTCGAAAGTGAATTGCTTTTTTTTCTCTTTTCTTTTTCTTTAATATACCTATTATATGTATAAAGAAAAAAAGAAAAAAAAATAATTTTGTACGAATGATGCTCGTCGGTGCATTTTGGCTTAATTTAATAATGTTTATTCTTTGATACAACGAACAGGCAACATTTTTGTTTTTATAAACGGGGAAAATTTGAGCGTAAAAATGAAAAACAAACTATTCTCATAGCAAGATGGATCAAACATGCGTTATATACTATAAGTAATATATATTATATATAATTATATACTATTATGTATATAATTGAAATTTATAACGCTTAATCATTGTCAATCAATTCAGAATCATTCCTATATGAAAATATACGAAATAAGCAAAGCTTATATTAAAGTGTTTGAATTAATAATAAAATATTAATGATAAATTCAGAAGAGAATATGCTTGAAGAATAGAACGTGACGAGTGGTGGATAGCAGTAAAAAATAAATAAGTGAAAATTTTGAAAAATCAGGATTAAAATAGTTGAAATCAAGCTAACTATATAGAATCTATACTTTATACTTTCGATCTATATATCCAATCTATACAAGTGAATATCAAAGATCTAATATCATCTGAATGATATGATAATTTACCAAAATGCAAGTTTTTACTTTCTTTCTTTCTTTCTTTTTTGTTTTTTTTTACAAAATTTATAATAAAAACGAAATTTACATCTCCGTTGTAAATTTATCCAAAACTCAATCGATTGACCAAAAAATTGACGAGATACTGGAAAACTGAATAACAGAAAAGAAAAAAAAAGAAAAATAATAAGAAATAAAAAAAAACTGTAAAAAAATAAATGAAATGAAAAATTTTGAGCAAAATGGTCAACTAATCAACGATATAATTATATCTGCATAATGAGCGCATAAATAGGTATAATAATTAATAATGTAATATAATTAATAATATAAATGTAGAGACGTACCGAACAGGGTAAAGAGAGCGTCAGGCGTGACCATCTACACAGAGAACAGACAGAGTCCACAGTCAGTAAGTAGTCAGTGAGTATATAGAATTTATGTATGGATGTGGGCGAACGATTCCCCATTAGCCCTCCTCTCTTATACAATTTCTGTATCAAATATTTGTTTGCGAAAAGCAAAAGAAAAACGAGAGAAAAAAAAAAAAGATCGAATATTTTCGGCAATGAAATAATAATTGGTAATTTTGATGACCGATTTGAGTCGCGTGTGAAGGTGAAAAAAAATATATGTATGCATACACGAGAAAAAAAATTTGGAGATTGATTTCAGCTTCCCATATTATAATGTATATATGTATACGTATGTTAGCTGATATATAGTATATTATTTATATCATTTATATAGAAGAGAGGTGGCGAAATTGAGAATCGTGCGTAACACACAACGATAGTAGTATACACACAGTTATAGTACAGTAGTGACAAGTTGCAGCTGCGAAGTGTGGCATTGACACACAAAATCGAAGCACTTTTTTTTTTTATTATTTTTTTGTTTTTTCTATTTACAAAAAACTACTAAACGCTCTCGCATAAGGAAATATATCTGAATATAGTTCTGATTATACTGTAATGAAAAATAATTGACTTGTAATTCATGACTAATTAGAAAAATTCAAACGATGATTTTATTAAAAATTTTCAACTAGTCAATTTTCATTTTAGCTCTTATCAAAATCTGGTGAAGCTTGATTTTTTTTATTTTTTGATCAACAATTTGTAATTATTTTTCTTCTTTCAAAAGCGCTTAGATGGTTATATCATATAATGTTACTATTGCAGGGCGGAGGCTGGTGACTATATAATATTTCATTAACGAGCACATATTTTATTTATAGGTAATTATTCGTTAATTTCTTTCAAAATTTTGGTCAATTTTGAATTATTTTCTGTTTTTTTGATTTTTTTTTCCATTTCAAATAAAAAATTGTAGCGTATACGTATGAAAATATTCATTCACCCATATAAACGCATATGTGCGCGTTAATAGTTATAGTATAAAGACTGCAGGGTGGGGTTGGTGTATATCGAAATGAGGGTAACGTCACAGGGTGGTAGACACGCATCGAGAAATCAACGTCTTCATTTCTTGTTTATCAAAAAATTCATCTATTTAGCTAATTAGAAGCGTGATGATGATAATCATGGTGAAAATATTGAAAAAATTAAAATAAAAAATTTAGTTATGAGAGAATCATATATTATATAAGAAAATATAATGCAGAATTATTTGATTGTAAAAATGAAGCGTAATTTCTGACTTTTTTTTTGTTTTTTGTTGTTTTTTTACTAATTGTGAATATGGGGGGATGGGGGGGATATACCTACGAAGTTCTAACTTTACTGTCAAAAAGCTATATATATCTATACTATATAATATATCTAAATTAAATTGAAAAAAAATGTATATATTTATATACATATCGAAATTAGTAAAGGAATATTATGAATGAATTGTAAAACAATGATTTTCTCACAAACTGTAACTAAAAATGTTATACATATATACCAATAGAGCGAGAGCCGAGAGGAGAACAGAAATGGTGAGAAAAAGAGGCGGAAATGGCGTTGAGAAATACGATGACGCCTGTTCAGAGTAAAATGATAAGAAAAAATAAAATAAATAAAATATAAATGACGAAGAAAATTGAAGAAAAATAAATGAGTAAATTAAAATGAAAAATGAGAAATGAAAATCTAATTATAGTACTAGTCGATTAATTTTTTTCATTATCTTCAGCTAGAATCTATCTACCTTCGTAATAATTCGATTCCATATTACGTAGAGTAGAAGATAATGATAATAAAAAAAAAGCAAGAAAATAAAAGAAAATTAATCGACCCGTCTTTTCGCGATATATTTCGCACGATCATTTAGCGAAGTTGATAATGATAATCAAACGCAACGCGAACTGTTGGAACAACCTGTTGAACACGATTCGTCCCAACGTGCCGGCGCGGCTGTGTGCGCATTCTAGGAAACCAGAAATCTATAGGATACGAAGTTAATTTTACCGACATCGCATCTCTGCAGCGAGCCTAAAACAACATCAAATAGCGACCAAAGGTCCGCACTGACTGTGCGTCCCACCTAGTGTACGCGAAATTGTATCGTGACTGTAGGATTGAAGCTTGATTGCGGATTAAAAGCAAAAAAAAAAAAAAAAAAATTCGACATGGATCGAAAAATTTTAACATTCAATGTTTTTCCTTTCAAATCTATGATTTGAATGAAAAATTACTTTTTCAACTTTACTTAGCAAAAGTAGCGATAAAACGATTGGAATTATTCAGCAGACATGTAGAACGTCGTTTCTACGTTTAAAAAACCCCGGTTTTTCTTTCCTTTGGGTCCTATAGGGTGACGATGCGGAGAAATTGTGTAATCGAAAATTGGGACTTACCTCTTCGTTGAGATTGCTGACCAAAAGAACTGACGAGGGTTGAGGACTGCCCGGAACTCGTACACCGAGTGCTCCGGTTCCTAAAGTAAAACCACCTAATCCAGCCAGACCACCGGCCGCCGCGACGCCGTTGTAAGGTCCGGTGAGAGGCGACGCTAAGCCATGCATCGCGGCGAATGGGGATGCCAAGACACTTGGGGCGCCTGTAAACACATCTGCTTTACAAAAAAAGCAACACTTATGATTAATATTATTTTTATTACAGTCATTTCTAATAAGTTTCTCGGAGTTGTGATTTTTCATTCGTCTAATTTTCGTTTCAAAATTGAAACAACATTTTACCTGGCAATCTAGCGCGAGGCTGGGTCCCTGCAGCTCCTAAAAGAAGCTGTGGCAAAAGCTCTCCTCCTAGCGCTAGCGATGCAGCGTCTAGATTCGCGTCACCAGTGGGCAATGTTGGGTTCGTATAATCTCGGGATTTATCGTTGTTATACTTGACATTGAGACTCTGCATTTTGCTGTAGTCGATCCTGAGCGTGCAGCAAGAGTTGTAGATGTTTTGACCATCCAAAGACTATAAAGCAACGGGAGAGACACAATAGGTGAGATAACTTCGCTTCACTTGGCTTTGCTTTGCCTTGCTTTGGTTTGCTTTGGTTTGCTTTGGTTTGGTTTGGTTTGCTTTGCTTTGCTTCGTTTCGGTTCTATTATACCTAGTCTGCGGGGTCGAGCGATTCAAAGCCGGGGAAAACCAGGTACTACTACGAGGCAGGCGATAACAATTTCACTGGCCAGTGGCCACCGCGTTATTTGGATTTCATTAATAAAACAAGCCTGTTGAAACGAGGTACAATGGAAACCAAGTACGAAAACGAACGGGTTTGTTTGACTTGTGTTCCGGCTGGTGCATTTCACATTTTCACATGCGAAATTTTGATTATACTAACTCCGACGTACCTATTTACTGTTATGATTAATAAACCATTACATTATTACGGCAAGGGTTCCCGAGGGAGAGAACACAGCGTTATTCACCTTAGCGAGTTTATTTTCAAACCGCAAAAACATGATGTTAAAATTTTGAAGAAAGTATGCGAAACCGAAGTTGAGACTTTAAAAATACATGGCGAATGAATTTCGTGTAGGTAACTGACAATATTATAAATAAAAAGGGAAAATTCGATGCAATCACTTTGCAGAGATCCTGCATAGATATTATATAGACCCGCGTATATGCTGCAGCGTAGTTTAAAAATTTTTCGCAAACTTATCTGTACTTTCTGCATCGAGCTCAGAGTTTCGACGAAGTTCAAGAAGAGGTTCAAGTAGAGCATAGAATACGGGAGGCTAGACGAGAAAAGCCTTTTTCGCTTCTCAAGAGGCCAGGGTGATCAGTTCAAAGCTTACGTAGGTATAAGCAAAAACCTACTTGACGAAATTTTGCAGACGGTGAGCTTTTGATACATCGAAGAGTGAACAAACACGCGGTAAACAATTAATTATAGAAATTCATTCAAGATATAGGTATACAGAAAGAATCGTTGAAAACTGAGTAATTAAACTAATTGGATACGTGTTACCGATATGTATCTATATAGTACATAATATGTGTAATATTTCCTCGGTCTAGAGATACCCAGCTTCGCGTGTAGGTGGGTATATAATTATAACTGCATCGCAAATAATGATATCGCGTGGCTGGGGGTATGCATTTTTTCCAACAAGTACGCCGTGCGTAAAGTTCGATTTTGCGCACGCTTCGCTTGCATGAAATCAACTCAACGCGCGGTGTGTTAAAGAACAAAGTCCGATACAGGTGCGAAAGATGATTCCCGACTCGTGTGATCGTCATCCTAGGGCGAAAAACTTCACATTCGTCCGAGAATCAACATTTTCGCACTTGTGTCGAGAAGTACTATTTTTTTTTTAGCACAGAAAGAATTTTCGCAATTTTCATCTCGTTTGGGTAAATTTAATGAGAATATGATAGGCAATACCTACGTATAACATGAGTAACATGATACAAATTTGGAATACGTAAAACGCGTGTTAAAACAGTTGTTTCTATAATTTTTTTTCGCCCGTCTACCACCTCTACTTCTACTTCCACTTCCATTTCGTCTCGTCTCGTTTCGTTTAGTTTAGTTTAGTTTCATTTCGTTTTACCTCGTACCACAGCGACCGTCGTCCGCCTCGAAAGCCGCAGGCGTTTTAACGTTATTTAGTTACCGCAGGCGTGCCCGCGTAGACGGGGCAGAGACGTGGAAAAAGTTCTGGTTGTTTTAACGAATTTAACGGATATAATAACCGAAAGCCTCGCGTTGGCTTAAACCACCGAACGATGAGGTAAAAAGCCCGAAGGAAGAGCGAGACGTACGTAGTAGTAGGGCGATGCCCACAGAAAGAAATGGCTTTTCATCTACCCGTCGACGCACCTATTTCATTTTTTTCCCTTTTTTTCACATTTTTTTCATTTCTTCCTTTTTTCTCTTTCCTTTTTTCTCTTTTGCGCTAACCAAGCTGCAACCTTGTGCTGTGCTCGGCTCGTCGGCTTTACTGATGGGCGATGGCTGCCTGTAAGCTTTACGCGGTAACCCCCGCGGCTAAATTTCTCCTTGTAGGTACTATATCTAGGTACACAAGTATAAGTAACTGGTAGGTCTCTGTGAAGACTTTGGTAAGTTTAGCGTAATAACAATGCGCGCTTAACAATACCTGTTCACCGTTATACACCATAACTTTGAAACAACGGAACTCGGCTCTCTATCTTGTTGATTTGTTCTCAACTCATGGACCGGATAATGTAGGTATATCTTACCATAGAAAGGGGTGTTGCCTAATGATAAGGATAATTGGTACTGAACATACTTCTGCTTAATCCATGCGAAAAACTGCGGCCATTTTTACTTTTAAAAAATTCTATAATTAATTGATTAAAAAAATTAGGGAATGAAGCAGCGTTTTGCCTCATCAACGCAACTAATTGGCTACGTAAATTCAAAAATATCAGATGTACTCACAAATTTAGCCGTTTGTGCGGCCACCATGTCCGGGTATTGTATGAGCGCTTGGAAAGAGCCTGAAAGAAATGAAGGTGAAATTAATTTTCCCTGAAAGAACAATACAACATATTTTTATACCATATTTTCGCCACTATTGCCATACATGTTGATAATGTATAAATATCAAGCTGATAACGCGGCAGTGCATTGTACTCGCGGATACTGTACAGGGTAGCGGATTTATCTTCGCGAAATAGGTCAAAGCAAGTGGTTGGTGGTAGCGTTTTAGTAGAAAAATCGATAAGAGAAAAGGATGAAAAGAAAAAAAAAAAAAAATTGAATTCAGAAACAAGGGATATTAAGTCGAACTGGGAGGTTCGTGGTTTTAAAGTTCATCCCATATTCAGAGCACCGTATGAATCCGCGTTCATATATATGTACACGGATTTGTACGTATATGAAACCACGCGCGGTTGGACAGTGGTCATTTCCTGCCTCTGTATGATTTTACTGACCAACTTATCGGCCATTATCACCGTGCCCGATCTAATTTCGCAGGGTAAATTGGTGTAGAGGTATAGAAACTGGCGCGGGCGTAGAGATTCTCCGGTGCATTGAAACATTGAAATATTGAAATATCGCGGCGTTGAACAATTCACGTGGTTATATTAGTATAGGGGGAATCGTGTATCTGCACCCACTGCGGCGTTTCGTAGGCATGAATTCGTAACGTGCATGCAGTCTACCGGGATCGCCAGGAACACAGTCTGAGCATCTCCAGTTTCACTAGCCTCTCTAGAGGTTCATCTAACGCGTGTCAAACGAGTTATTTTTTTTCATGCAGAAAACACTTCAACTTTGCTAACTTCGATTGGAAATCGCAAATGTTTCCTCTGTCTAATTTTCTGGCATAACATTTGTCCGAATTTCGAAATAATCATCGAAGGTGATCGAATGACAAGATGACATCAGAAAACAATTTTTTTTTCTAAATTTTCTTAGTGTGACGCGTGACAGACGGCGTTAGAGAGACGCGATGAATTTTCGAAAAATTTACTAACGAGCAAAGTAAGAAAAGTTCGTAACCTATAGTAAACTTTGAGAACGCCCGTTAGCGAAAGTGCGATGCAATATCGAAAGTACTAACGGCGCTACGGGCGGAGTACTAAAGTGCTACAGAATGTTACGATGTATATCTATGTCAGGCCAGGCAAAGCTTGGGCTACACCTGGGAGTGGTACTTACTGTTCTTCGTGAAGGTAACGATTTTCAGAACCTTGCCAAAACGTGTGAATATCTGTAACAGACGAAATACGCGAAATAATTAGTTCAACCATTCGAGGAAAGCTGGAGCTTGCAGGAGATTTAAAAAGGATTAAAAACTACTTTGTTCCCAAGTTTTACTATGCAGGCGATACACGCTTCATAGACATCGGACTAAAAAAACTAACAGACTCGCTATTTTAATGCAGTTTTAATACAAATAAGACTGAATTGACTCCGAGCTGCGCACCTAATAGCGAGAAAAGTTTGACGCTAAAGAAACTTTCAAATTTTCGTTCATAGCTTACGCTGAATCGTAAGTATCGATTAAAATACGATACATTGCGAATCAAGCCATTTCATCATCGAAAGCACTGGAAATATTTGCGTATCCGTTTCAATCGTTACTCGATTCGTGAAAAAGATGGAAAGAAAAAAAAAAAAAAATTCTGTTCATAAACGCATGATCAATATATCGAAGCTCAAAGCTCATCTGGCCAGTTTGTTTTTTTCAGTAAAGATAAGAGGGATGTGCGTTCTTCGATGTGGAAGAGATTACAAGTTCATTGAAATTGGTTTTTTTCAATGTCAGTGATATAATAGTAATTTCTCTGTAATGAAAAAAGGACCCGTTTCTGGTGTATCGGTATGGGAAAAACAAAAGCTTTCCCCTTTTATGCCAAACGTCATTTATGTAGACAGATTTCAAACTTACTGTACCATGAACACGATATTTTCATTAATAGAGGCAATATCGCTAATGGTTAACGTCGTCTGCTATATATCGTCAATTAAAACTGGTGTAATTGGAAGTTTTGACAGTGCATTGCGCGCGGTTAAAAAGAGAACGTAAATTTATTTGCAAATTTCATTCATAGGTATATTCGTGCGCACCTAGTTTATTCCCACAGAATTATTCACGTTACCCGGTTTAGTTAGAGTTGCAGGGTAATAGTATATATTATGCGACGAGTGCGCAAAAACGTACGCATCAGTTTCATACAATATTTTTCGACACAGTGTGCGTAAAATGCAATTGGAAAACACTGGAAATAGTACTTTTCGATACTAGTGCGGAAAGTGTTGATTCTAGGATCGAGAATCATCTTTCGCACTTGTTTCGAACTTTATTTTTCAACACAACGCGCGTTAAGTTGAATTTTATGCACGCAAAGCGTGCGCAAAGTTCAAATTTGGAAAAAGTCTTGATCTAAATTTCAAGGAATGTCTTGATCTGAATATCAGGAGATCCGTAACTGTGAATTGAATTTAAGTAGCGAATTCCCACACGGGGGACGATATTGTGGAATATTAATGGAAAGTAAATAAAATATTAGCGATATTATGGTGTCTGTACAACCGCAAGTTCCATATATTTGTACTTATACATAGAAACTGGCGCGACTACGCGACTACCGTTCTCTCTTTGTGTATATAGAGCTGATTTCCCACGAGGTTTCTTGAAAAAGCAGACAGAAACCATTGTAGCTCGAATAAGGATGCGGATATGATGACATCCGGTTAACGGCTGCGGCTTGGTTACTTCCCTTTTACGCCATTTCCACTCACCCTCTTCCTCCATTTTTATTTCATTTTTTTCTCATCGTCCTAGTGACTACGAACTTGCCCTTGTCTTGACGCCACTTATTCGTCAATTTCACCTTGATTTACATACGCGAGATATACCGCGGTGCTTTCAGCCTCCGAAAATTTTCTTTTCTTTTCTTTTCTTTTTTCTTCCTCTTTTTCCTTTTCACCCTGCACACGTTGACTTAGTTCCTTGTGGTTTCTCATTTTCCACCCTTATTTTTATCAATTCCCTAAAGGCTGCTGGGCCAGTTTATATGAAATTCCGAGAAACTCTTCGAACACTCCATGGGAAACACAATATTGCCTCGTAACTTTCGATTCCATAGGTATATCAGGATCAAGAAAATTGGCGGACTGACAGTGACGTCAGGAAATTTTGACAGACGGACAACTTATCAACGTCATTTTGACCATCGGCAATAATGTCATGATTATTCTCATCATCATTCGTTATTATACATCAGACGACTATTAATTAGCGGTGAAATTCTATCTGGAAGTTACTATATGCCGGACTGACAATGAACGGGTGATGACGAGGAGGGGACGCGTACCTACCCAGAAGGGATTCTCCGATAACCGAACAATACGAATTAATAACTGTAATACCAATCAATAACAATGATTACCATTCGCTACCAGAGAGAGGAAGGGCTTCTATAATCCCTTGACGCAGGCTACCCGAGCTTCGATCCCCCATGGGACCAATAGCCAATTGCCAATTGCCACTAGGCAATGCATGGCTCAGTTTAACAGCCCTCATACCGTTTTCGGTCACCACTTTTCACTTGTTCATTCAGTTATTCATTCATTAATTATCATCGTACACGTAAGTGGAATTCGGCGTAGGTATATTACTGAAGGTTCGGAGTTACGTGTAGATCCATACATGCAGCATATGAGTAAATGATGCGGACAGATAGAAAATGTGAGAGGAAAGATTTATTTTTTTTTTGTTTTTTTTTTCTATTAATTTTTTAACTTCATTGTGCGACGAGTAGCTATTCCAGTTTCAGTATAAATCACAATATACTTTGGATTGAATAGAAATGTAATGTAACCTCGAGGCGAATATACCTACCCATATGATCAAAATTAGCTACTAGCCATTTATCAAACCTGTAAGTACGTGTCAGTGTGTGATGAACGGATTGGTATGAATAACTGAAGCGTAATGAATACCGGCGGGGCATTGTGCGTGGGTCGTTTGTAATTTTGCAACTACTGCATTTTCCCAGGCTAGACATGTATGTATGTTACACATGCGTATAGATATGTACATCAAAAGAGGGTGAATTTTCGTCGTTTTAGTATCCATGGCGATAATAAAGTAAACACCAACAACAAGAACAACAAGAACAACAAGAACTAGAACAACTGTTAAACATAGTATATAGAGAACAAGAATGACAGGAGCCTCAACGCGATGTGGTTGATGCCACAAAAAGGAACAAAACCGAAACATTAATCACATGTTTCTGTTATTCTATGATTAATGGGTTCTCAGAACCCTAGACACCCCGTTACGCTTAATGTTGCGGTTCGCTCGATCGCGGGCCCGCCGTTCCGTATCGTTTCGCATGCGGTTCTTCACCCACCGACACCCACACCGGCTTTACTGGAATTCAAAACTTCGCCAAAACTTGGTCAGTTGCTGCTCGTAGCCGCAACCATCAAGGACAGTTGTTCATTCGCTAAAAGTTTAGCCGATCATTTTACCCCCTTTAAAAATCAATCCACGTTTTTCGACAGCCAAAAATGTTCTTTCCAAAAATCTAACTCTAGGTCTTTAAAGTCGAATGAATATGCTACAAAAACATCTAACGATATATTTCAATTCGAAGATCGCCTGGGGTTGATTTGACGGATGTGCATACGATGGGACGGTTAATTAGGTCTGATATCTTAATTCTTGATTCACGGAGGGTAAGTTGAAGAGAGTAAATAGAGAATATGATCATAAAGCTCAAGCTGTTTCTTCCATAAGCTTTTTCATCCCCAAGACCATAACAAACAATTTTGCCGCAGGTACCTATACTGAGATACATATTCTTTGATCATGACAGTCAAAGTGTCTAGGACCTACAGGCAACAGCATATGGTGCATATATTTACAGTATACAGCTAATTAACGACGCCATGTTTTCTTCTTAAGAAAAATGTTCACCGCATCTAACAAGTTTCGAATCTATTTGAATTTATTCGTTTATCAAGTCGGGGGGGGTATGAGTAAGGTGCGGGTACTGTACTACGTGGGTACCTATAATGCGGAGGTTACTACAGCCGCAGGTTTCCCCAGGTATAAAAGAATAGGCAGCTAAATTGGTATTAATTTTGTTTCTCGTAAAGGGTCGAAGAATATTTCAGTCTTATTTTTTTACTTTTTTCTCTTTTTTTCTTTTTTTTTTTCGTTTTCTCTTTTCTTATTCCCAGCTCAAGAAAGCAGCCCGGAAGTTTCGTCGCTGGATGAAAGTTTTAATATTCCTCGTTTGATAATCTTCCATTAAAATAATTCTTTGATAAAATTTGTTCTTTTTTTCTTTTTCTTCTTCTTCTTTCTTTCGTCGAGAAAATAAAAGTTTGTCTGCGGCAACGTATTATAACGTATATATGCAGGGTATACAATAAATATATCTATATATATAATAAATATGTTGCGATACGCTGCTACAGCCCTCCTTCTCCTTCTCATCCCCATTCTTCTCTTCCCTTCTCTTCTCTTCTCTTCTCTTCTCTTCTCTTCTCTTCTCTTCTCTTTGTATATACCTCCCTTTACTCTCATCGTTCGGGCCGCGCCCTTCTATTACACATTATGCCGTTATGCTAGTGGAATATCGGCGTAAAATGTTGAGGCTTTTAACGTTTATGCCTCCGATGGCGTTGGTCGACTGAGCGGGCGGGGTAGTCTGTGACATAAACGTAACGTAGTGGTTGGCCGGCACCTGGGACACCCTAAATCTCGCCTTATTAAGGCCCCCGTCGCGTCCTCGTACCCCTGTTTATACCTCGTCTAAAATAAGGAGTATTAGGTATTATAAATATATGCGTCTCTTTTCGCTTTACCAAACAATGATTAGCCTGCAACGAACGAGCGAACATTAATCTATAATTCATACATTTTTTCTTCTTCTTTTAATTCTTTTCTTTTTTTTTTAACCAAATTATTATTATTTTCATCAAAGTATCTACACGCAGTTATACGACGCGTGATTAACATGCGGATAACAACATACGCGTTGTTACACGTAGTACAGGGTATAGTAATGTATGTTGGCTACGTCGGTGTGCATGAGGTAAAAATCCCATTTATAATGCAGAGACACAATTATGAAAAATGTTACGGTGTGTGTAATTTTTCCTGGTGGATCTGGTTCACCGCACAACAGAAACCACGGACGTGGTTCAGCTGGTCAGATTTTAATAACAATTTATTTTTCATTTTTTTTTTTTTCGGGACTACCTAATTTCGTGCGGATTTGAACAAATTAAAACAACCGCCCCACCTCTCGCTCCTCCAATTCCTGGCTATGTACATATATGTATGCATGTATGTATGTATGTATGTATGTATGTATGTATGTATTAAACCGCGACCAATTCGCCATATGTATTATTAATTGTTTTTAAAACCGTTTTAATTTATCTCGATTAATTAACCACACCGTATGCAGATAGGTATGCATGTGTTTTATTAGAGGCAATTGGAACTATGAGGTAACAGATACACTGGGCGTGTGTGTACGGAGTCGAACACGTCAAAGGTTTCAATACCCCTTTTCGGCGGCCACGAATTGAGTGCTTCAATTCAGGAGGGTCTAGCTTGTTCTACTGCCGTTCGGAATAGTGAATTCCGTTCTGGCGTCTAGTCTGTGAGATACAGGCCGTTTAGAAAGATACGCTAACTCCTGAGTTTAGGCAGCCTACCGTACAGAGGCGCTGAAACTGAACTATGGCACTGCTGACGGACGAAAAAAGCACACCGAAGAGTCAGTTAGCACGCTCTGTGCATGATTCTTGCCATTCTGAACCGGAAAAGCGTTTTCGACTCTTTCAGTTTTCGTGCGCGCCTAGAACCAGACGACCCAGTGCTCGCCGCCGTGTACTTGGCTGCCTGATTTCAGGCGCTGATGCGACTTCGTAAATTACTCATATCTTACGAACGCTAAATTCAAATGGCAGGGTACTGAGCTAGACCCCCCTCGATCATCCCCTGGAATCAAAGCACTTGGTTCGCTGGCGCACTGTATAAGTAAAATTTTCAAACGTATGTAAATCCTGCCTATACGCTCTGTATATAGACAGACTGTGAGGCGGTATGGTGTGTATATTGAATTTGGTATTCGTAAAGCACTATACGCTAATTAAAACTTGGAGTTCTCGCATTTTTTTGGTACAAAAGTTTCGAGTGGTTCGCGGGCAAATTTCTATATCTCTCTTCGTTTCTGATCTGATATGAAAATAATGACAGTTAATTAATGAAAAATCCGGATTGTTTGATCGAGTTACTGATTTTACTTTTCAATTACTGCCCACGGATAATAATTGGAGAGAAATAACAATAATAATGAAGTTTTAAATAGCGGCATGCGGAATTGCCGATGAAGGACTTATAAGTACTCATGCATCGACTCTCTGCGATGAACCCCAACCGTTGCGTTCGTCCAACTTGACTCTCAACTAACGCCTATAATCTTTTGCCTGATTACCTCGGCCAACCCTAAGTATACCCACGCTCTTGCTTAGGGGCTTATTTAACCCAAGTTACATTAGGTCGCGGCTATACTGTACGCCGATCAGAACTTTATCCCGTATCTCACGGTTTCCCCAATTTTCTTCATCTTTTACGTCGTCCGTTAGCAGCACCATTAACGGCTTAAGGTTTCTGTTTTTTCATTTCTTTCCTCCTCTTTTTTTTTCTCCGTTTTTTTTTTACCCTCCTCTTTTCTTAGATTTTAGCATTTTTTTTTTATTTTTACCTCTTTTTGAGCTTTATCGAAGAGATGGACCGTTAAGATCGGGGCGAGAGATTAGAAGAAAATTATGCGACCTGTGTAATTAAAAATTGGGCAATTTTTAAAGCTCAGATTTGTCTCTTGGGTCTGAATTTACGATTAAACTAATTACACCGCTAATCAAACCTTTTCGAATACATAAAGCGCTCCAAACAGACTCGAGCCAATCAACGCAACTAAGTCTAGTAATTGGAAGCTGTCTATCTTAATAAACCTAATGTTCAAGGGGTAGAGCAGTCAGCGTATAAAGTACAGTGAGAGGTATGAATATTCGTGACTTATTTCGAATGCTATTCCTATTCTCATGCAACCATTCGCCGTTCGTTTATCTACCCGATTCCACGAGTCTTGGATAACAGTGTTACCATAAAATGAGAGATTTTTGTTTTTTGGAAAAATTGAAAAATGAAAGGAAGGTTGCAAAAGTTGCTTTCTCCAAGCGCAGAGCTGTTTCGGAATATTTTTATATTCGGTTTTAAAAATAGTGACGATATCGTATATTTTTGGGAAATTAGTAACGTCAATTAATAAAAATCAAACATAATTATGAAAGGGAAATTAATTTTCGGTCAAAATATTTCGGCGAAATAAATTCTATAGCACTCTATTTATTACATTTATCATGTAGGATTAGTGGCCGTAGTGACTCGTAGCTGCTGTTACATTTAGTATTAATGGATCCGCGGGTAATAAGCCGCAATAATTTGTTACTGAAATAAACTTCGGTTAATTGATATACGTGCAGAAAATTGCTATGGGTTGATTATTCGTTAAACTAATTCCTCGTTCGATATTAATTCACTCGCGAGTTCATCTTCGAAACAATATTATCTCGCAGTTCAATGATATATTGATAATTGATGAATACTTATCTGTAATCGGTTTCAATCGATAATAATTCTTCACGAATGATAAGCGATAATGCAAAATGGGAAGAAGAGTTTCACCAAATAAAAATGCATAAATAAAAAAAAAGGTTTATCATTACGTTTTTTTTTTAAAATGCAACTCGCTCATGGCGGAGTAGATTACGTTTTTAAAAACGCGCCAAATTTATGACAAAGAACCTTTTTTTTTGTTTTTTATTTCTAGTATACAACGAACAAACGAGGTTGTATAAAACTCGTTGGTCAAACGCTTCCGTTTTAAATTTATGCGGTAATGATAAACTGCACAATTTAATGGGGTAACTGTCTCGATATGCGAGGGTCGCGATTGACCTCCACGATGTAATGATCTAGTTAAAGACGAGAGCAGCTCCGTAACACGTCGAGCGTAAACCACTGCCGTTGAAAGGCTTATAAATTACGGGAATCGTATAAGTATATTTATAGCGTACCTATACCCCACGCTTTTTACAGGTCATAATGTATAAAAGCGAAAGGTGACAATCGATTACCGATTACTGCCCTCCGAGTATGCGACTATATAATTGAAACAGGAAAAGAAAAAGAAGAACACTTTCACTCTCGTGAATTAAGTACCGCTCGTGTGAATACAGATTCATCTCAAAGTTGAAATGAAAAGTATATGCGATAAAATTAACACCTTGATGAATTCGTCAAAGTTGATTTTAAAGCAGTTAGAAATTCCCTTTGGTTTCTAGACGGTATTTTGGAGCATGGAATATGGTATGAATTTGGTCAATTTCCAACTAGTTTGAAACCGTTAAATACGATTGTCAGTAAATTAGTCCTAGTGATCGTTAGGGGCGTAGGAAATCGGAATGGAAACGTTTCCGGGCAAACTTTGTTGCAATATGTACCTCGGACGACAAGGGTAGTTGGTTGAGTTAGTTGGACGCAGGGTAAGGTAAGTATTGCAGGAGTCATTAGGAGAGGTAGCTTTTCCCACGGGACACAGAGAGAGAGAGTGCTTCCGGTTTCTGTTGAGTGGCTTTTGAATTTTTAAAAGCTCGAAGTGGCGGGAAAATAAACAGGGAGATTTTTCAAACATCTGCAGCTGCAGGTGTTATGAATAATCAACCTGTGCGGTAATCAGCGATCTGATATCATTATGACGCGTTAAATAAATAACACTTCCGGATTCAACTTACCTGATAAAGTATATCCAGTGAAATCGGGTATATCATGTGCTCGATTATTACTCTCAAAACGGTGTTAGGCCCACCCTGTGTCTCGCCACCCTGACCCTGAGCACCCTGCCCTTGCGCCGCCTGTAAAGCAGCTTGAGCGTTTGCGTTCTGAAACAGAAATGTGAGAAAAAAATAAATAAAAATAGTAGAATCAATCGGAATCAATCGAAAAGCATAAAACTTAAGTAGGTATATAGTGCTAGCAGACAAGGCTATCATTTTACATCTAACAATAAATAAAGTCTCATTATTTTCTACGATACCGTTCACCACTCTAACGTTTTACTGAGAGATCGATTCTAGCGAACGGGGGAGCCCTAAGTGTCTACGTGATCAGCGGCCCTCGATGGGGGATACTGCAAACAAACAGCTGGTGAACATTTCTCCCTCCTATTTCCGCTAAACCACCACTTCCACACCCTGTACACGGGATCCGTGCTGGCCCACGTATAGGGTATAACCAACTGGATATACCGAAATCCTACTTTATTTATTTATTTTCTTATTCGCGTAGCTGGATTTGTCGACGCAGATCTTATCCAGCTTTGATGGGGTGCATATGACATTAGGGTGGTTCAAAAAAGTCCTATGTTCTCAGACGTTGCTGCTCATTCGTGAATATGTCGTTTGTGATTTTTTTAAAATATTCCATTTCTTTGAGCTCCATACGACAGTATTTACTACTGCCTGATTGAAGTTGAAATTTCGAAATTTTGCCATTTTTGGCAATTTCAAAGTCCTCAGATCAAAGTGCGCATCCAGCTACCTCTAGCTTCTCATTCAATGAGCATTTTGGTTCAAGACGAGATTCGTACGATAATATTTAGTACTGCCCCGGAGACGTTGGAGTTTTTTCGAAATTTATAGTTTTTTCGAAATTTATAGTTGTTGCTCATGAGACAGTTTTTTCTTACCATTATAAGGAAGAAGTACAAGCAGTTTGCAATCTGCGGGACCATTTCTACTACTGCCTCATGTTGCTAATTTCACTTGAAGGAAAGTCGCCCTCAATGAGGCAGTAGTAAAAATGGTCCGGCAGACTCCAAACTGCTTGTACTTCTTCCTTATAATGGTAAGCAAAAACTGTCCC
The DNA here is from genome assembly GCA_963992785.1 of Tenthredo livida. Lineage (NCBI taxonomy): Eukaryota > Metazoa > Arthropoda > Insecta > Hymenoptera > Tenthredinidae > Tenthredo > Tenthredo livida. The sequence goes on from OZ023065.1 coordinate 36,491,981, forward strand.
ATGAGCAACACCCGGCGATCGAATATCTAGAAAAACGATAAATTTCGAAAAAACTCCAATGCCTCCGAGGCAGTGCTAAATATTATCGTACGAATCGCGTCTTGAACCAAAATGCTCATTGAATGAGAAGCTAGAGGTAGCTGGATGAGCACTTTGATCTGAGAACTTTGAAATTGCCAAAAGTGGCAAAATCTCGAAATTTCAAATTCGATCAGGCAGTAGTAAATATTGTCCTATGGAGCTAAAAAAAAACGGAATATTTTTAAGAAATCACAAACAACATATTCACGAATGAGCAACAACATCTGAGAACTTAGGTCTCTTTTGAACCACCCTAATATGACATACGCATATTTACACAAATGTTCCATACGGACATCGCCTTACATGGATTGAGTCTTACAAAGAAGAAGTGGTTGTCGTAGATGACGATATTTTTATTGAGGTGTAATACGGCGCAGGTTAATCGCCAGGTCTATACTGATCGAATGTACCTAAGTAAGCGGTAGGCATAGCAAGACGAGAGAAAACCAAACGAAAAGGCCTCTTGAGTGAGGAAAATTGTTCGAAGACGACGTCGCGACGCTATCAAATGACGGAGAAGGAGGGGGTTAAGGAAGAACAAACGATTTGAATACCTGGTCTCTCCCTCGTCCATCCCCTTCGAGCAGGGAGCTTCTGGTGCCTGTTTGCTCGGGCAGCCCGCATCAATGAGTGCCTTTGGCGCAGGACGGGGTGGATATTCAAATTGGGCGCATATTAAGCGTAAAAATGACGCCCCATTATACTTTATAAGTAAGAGTAATGGCCGGGGACAATATTGGGTTATTAAACTAAACCGCTAGCGCTTGTCCTCGGGACAACACGTTTTGTAAAAATATCCACTATAGAATGCTACCGCATGCTGTGAGGACGGTCATGATCATTATTACCATAATTATAATCGTAATCAGACATTATGAGAGGAGCATTAACAACGAGAGCAATCGAAATTAATATTTGGTTTATTTTATTTCATTTTTATCATACCGCAATTAATTATTGCGAATATATTTATTACTTCGATGAATTAAATCGGTAATTGTACAGTCGATGAAAAATTGGCTTTGGAAAACTGGAAGCAGAACCAAGCGCTTGAAACTTGTAGGAAAAATGAAAAAATAAGCGAATCCTGTAGGTAATCCTATCAGACGCTACTCTTTGATCATATTTCGCAACTCAATTAAAGAAGTTGCAAATAGGAGCAGTTAACGATCGCGCGGAATATAAAATTTTTTAAAATAGTACAGGGATAATTTTTCAGTCGTCAGTTAGCCGGGTGAAATATTCCGGTGGAATAAATATAATGGGAGTTTAAAATTAGGAAGAGACATTATCTAATTTAACAAAACTGCGGTTGGTTAGATTGCCATCGCGTAGAACGGAGTGCCTAATTCTCAGAAGGAACAGCTCCTTGCTCTGTTCCCGTTCCATGCTCTTTTCTCATCTTCAGATCCTGAGGGTTGGGGGAATCTCCCTACCCTTGGAAAGCATAGCTCCTATGTCGCAGGAGAGACTCGCTCAGTCATTTCGATCACGTGACGCAACGGGTAAGTGCCACCAACTGCCACGAGGTAGAAAATTAACCGAGTCCGTGGTGCGCTAAATCAACGCAAGCTGTGCTTAGAATCTTACTAAATTAGGAAAACCACTCGACAACGACGACGACGTACTCGGTATAATAGCTGTAGCTACGTAGGTGGGTAGGTAGATAAATACCCACTCGAAATCGGCGCTATAATCGCTCGGGAGCAAAAGCTACTATTGTTTATTTGAAAAGACACGTAGATTTCCCAAAAATTAGCTCTAATTCGATAGAATTATCTTCTACGTCAGGATTCAGAGATGCAAATCAGAATTAACGCGTTCTCTTGAAGATCTGATTAGCGTCTCTACATTCTATTCAATTTTCAAATTCCATCATGTAGAACCTGAAAAGTCTGTGGAAAACCAACTGAATGAAACAGTTCACGCAACGTTTTATCAAAAATTGAGCAGCTATAGGACGAAAGCACGGAATCTACGATTTGCGAGTCTAAGGTAGAATTACAAAAGACTAGTTTGCGCCCAAACTTTTCCGAAACTTACACAACTCTTAGTTTCAGGTGCAAATGAGAATTTCATTGCATACACAATCCTGCCCTCAAATTTCAGTCCACAGCTCCGAGTCTGCAGTGAGAATTTGTAGAACGACAGTGGATAAAGGGATTTTTAGTAAAAGGTAAAATTTGAGTATCGATGGCGAAAATATTCATCTATAATCTAGCCTGAACGCAAAATGTCAGTTATGGGTAATGGAATTTCAATAACGATAAAGGTCGAGCAGGAGCGGTGTGCTGTAGCTATGAAACGACTCGTCGAATGACCCGGAGCGACTCGCAAGCATTCACGGAAGTGGTGTCTGCACTCGGGGGTTGGCTTTGGATAGCCTCTGCATCAGGCTTCTGCAGTACCGGGGTGCACAGTGGAGAGCAAAACAGTGGAGAGATGAATAAAGGGAGAGAGAGAAAAGAGAGAAAGGAGCGAAAGGGAGCCGCGTATGTGCGGGGTACGTGCCATTAAAAATGCAGAGGCTGGAAATTGGAGTTGGAAGTCAAGCGCAACAAAAACAATGACATTACCCCTTTTGCGTGAACCCGTGCGCCTATATCCAACGCGTATATCGGTAATTTAATTTGAATTTGCCGTTCCGTTTGCACAACCGTTCGGGCATTGTGTTCGTTTCGAAATGACTGTATTGTTTCACCCTGCCTTTTATCGGCGAAGCTTTGAACCACGCATCGACCTCGACCCGTTCGAGATGACCATTCAACCTCATCGCGTCCCTTTCACGCAATTCGTATGCGTTTTTACAACCCAATATCAAATGACACCTCAAGCTTCAGGGCTGTCAAAATGCAACAGTTTTATGCTGTTCTCGGACGCAATTTGCCACATTGTTCTGCTTCTAAATTCATGAAATCATCTAGGTATAGTACCTCTAGATATTTTGGCTGAATAACAAAATGCACGTCATTAGGTAGCAGAGCTTTTCGTCCCAAAACCAAAGGGCTTCTTTAGTTTACCTAAAAAAAAATCAACATTTCGTCTTCGCATGATCCGCGAGCTAGTCCCCCGTGAGACATAAGCGTGCGGCAGGTGTAAGGGATGGGAATTATTTCGGAATACGTAAAAGGCGAGGGTAGAAGCGCGAGGAACTTCTGTTCTATTCATACGTATATGTACGCGAATATCTGCTGTCTGTATATGTATCACTGCTGCAGGGACGTTGACTAATGATTTTTGGTCGAGATATCCGCCTCCGAGATCCTTGGCACGTAGCGTAGCTACGTAGAGGTAGGTGTAAGGTAGAGCTACTGCATTTTGTTAGAATCTTTAAACCTACAGGAAAGTTCTTGTGCAACCTAAATCTCTTTTACATAAGTTAGTACTATAAGGTAGGTGTACCTATATATTCGCTATTCGAGAAGTGCAGCAAGGCAAAGTTTTCTCTCATATCATATATACCTAACTGCGCAGCGAAGTTTAGGTACCTACTCAACTCCTTTACCTTTCATACCATTAAAACTCGACAGTATTCTAGATTTTAAACATCAAATGTGAAAATCTAACGACAATAGCTCCGAAGTGAGATACCGAAACGATTGTTAGAGAAGCGCAGTATAACGCTAGGAAGTATAATTTTACTGCTACCAACATGGAAGCTGCGCAATGTTACAGAGGGTTTAAGTGATGCTTCAACGAGGCCAAGAACATCTTCCTAAGATGCTGCAGAGACTTGCCCATTACCTATACGTATATATCTAGTTCTAGCTTGTTGCGTAGCTTCAACTTTTTATGTTATCCTTTTCTGATTACCTCGTTTCGCTCTTACAGCTCGTAGTAGTTTCGTATAATTGCAGCATTACCGTGCAGAGAGGGCTATTGCGTCCTTTTCAGATGCAGGAAACCCGCACGGAGTCTCGTTATAATTCATTCAGTTTTGTGCCTCTTCTAGGTCCTCCCATGAAGAAGAAGAAGAAGAAGAAGAAGAGGAAGAGAGGTGAATCGTTAATAGTTCGCTTAGTGGTCGACAGTTAAAGTCTCGGGTAAGACAATGACTGAATTACGTACAGTATCAATAAAGACGCCGGTTGCGCTTTGTCTTTGCCTTCACATCTTCCACAGCTAAGCTTCCACCGTCTAGGTCCTTTTATTCGGGTTTTAAATCTTGATATGTAAGTGTGTGCTGCAGCAGAATACGCGGACTTCTTTAGCCAGCCAGGTTATACTTTGAGGGTATTACCGGAATCTATATAGGACTGAAATTATCGAGGAAAGTTCTCAGTGATTGTACAACGGCTCCCTAACAAGCACGTTTTACAACCGTCGCGTCGTTTTCTATTAACAAAGTTTAAAGCGAATGCAGCGATCCCCGACAGTAATTCTTCCTTATACCTTATACCTCTAGTTATACCCACGATCGCCTGCATATACATATGTGAAGGAAGACCGAAGTGATTCCTTCAACATTACGTGACTTTGCATTTTGCGAGAACGAAGGAGGAATAAATGAAGTTTTTGAAGAAATGGAAATTTCGCAGAGGTTTTCTGAACCATAATCTATCAGATGTATGCGGAGAACAGAAGAAACGGAAAGTGGTACAGCGAGATATATTCTCGAAAACTTTATAGTTGTTCGAGGTATATCAGGACTGGAAATTTCAAATTAGGCGTCAGAATGCCCCGGGCATCTGAAGCTACCATGACGATAACTGCAATAGGTACGATAACTGTGGTGACGTTAAGTAATTACATTCGGAAACTCCCTTTCCACTTCCTGCTCTCTTCTTCCCATCCTCATTCCTCTTCTCGCTTCTTACTCCTATTCGCTTCGGGTGAAACGGCGAGAATATCTCGAGACGACGCGACGTTAGAAGCCCGAAAGTTAGGCCCGTGGGGTGCTCCGGGTGCTCGTCTGATAGAAGGAAGACTTCCTCCATCAAATCAAGACGTGTGACTCGCAAATGAAATTGGTTGCTTAAACTGGGGGTATTGAGAGCGTTCAAGAATTTTCCAGAGTGATTTCTCTTCGGAACTAATTCCCGAATGCAAATACGTTTAACCGAGTCTGACTCTAGCCTGGATAAATTTTGAGAATATTTATTGCTTCCGAGAAAAAGATTGAAGGAATTGTCAAATTTTTGTCAAAATAGAAACCAATTCCATTAAATTTGATTAAATGATAAGAAAACAAAGACTAAGAATCTTCTGTCTTATACTAGGGAGGGACTCGAAATTGGTTAGGCAAACTGTTGGCTTATCCGATTTGGGAAAGCACACGAAGCTATATACCTACCTGCCGGAGGATAGGCGTTCAGGATCAAATCTAGCGTTCCGAAAGCATCGATATCTTAGTAAGAGTTGAATCCGGCATTTAACCGACCGGCAATTCGCAGTTGGTGGATATCGTGACCAGTAATCAGATTGCCAGGCATTACCTTAACCTGTGGAGTTTATTGACTTCCTTTTCAGCCCTGGAGTGTAGCTAGGGCTGAAAGTGACGCGTTATATCCGGTAATAAACCGCGGTGAAAAAAAAAAAAAAAATCCTCGAAGGCATTTATTGTTAGGGAAGAAAAAAGATGCACTCGAAAGGTGGGATTATTAAAGAGAAAAGATTCGCGAAAAGTACCTTATACCCGGGTTATTCTTCCTGCTGATGCAGAGTCTCAAATCGTGTCCGCTCTTCAAGGGAGGCAATTGAGAAATACGAAAAAGGAATAAAAACGACGCGGATGAGAATTGTACGAAAGAGAAAAAAAAAAATGAAGTGGAGGAATATTGGCTATAAATTACTTTTCCAATAATCTCTCCTCGACCTATTTATTCAATCCGCTGTATCTGCGCATAAATTGATTGCAGACAGGTGGGACGAATTATTTAAGCAAAGATATGAATCTCGCCAGATCCGACGAACCCCCTCCCTCCGTTATGCAGAGTTTGCTCGACTTTCTCTGTAAATAGGTACGCCGCTTATATACATACATATACACGTATAGATAGGGGAGGCCCGAGCGAAGTTCAGATTGAATCTGAAGACTCCCGTCAAACATTAACGATACAGGAGGAAATCTGATTTATCTATACTCGTCAAATGAAGGGGCAAACTCTGTACTTATCGTCTCCCGATTTACCAGGGAAACGCCACCAAAAGCCTGCACCTTCTCCTTGAATCCTCGTTCGTTTCATAGTCGGAGGACCGCGAAATGAGAGGGATAAAGAGGGACGAGACATTTGGCTTTTATTAAATTTTATCAAGTTTTATCTGGCACATAAACTGATTTACCCCTAGCAATAATAAAGCAATAACCGTGGCGAACATGTCACTATACGCGGGAGCGAGACACAGTCATTCCCGTCGAGCCTCTGGCTTTGAGCCAAATCGCTAAAACCGTTTCTCTCCTTTACTCTCTCTCTCTCTCTCTCACTAATACTAAAACCCAACGAAGGTACTATCTACTCCATGCCAGATATTGTCTGCAATGAATATTGCCTACCTATTCTCAGAGATATCATTATTTAGAGGCTGCAAGAGCGAAATACCCCCTTAAACCACCCTGCACCGTGTTACGCCAGTCAGCCTTTTCTTACTTGTACATTTATTATGGCATGAATTATTCAACACCCAGAGACATCAGAGTCGAGTGTCAAGCGCGCTCTTAGCCGCCCCCGCATCCACCCGCCTTGCCTGCAGTCACTTTCCACGATCGTGTCCACTTACCTCTTCACCCCCACATCTAAAGGGCTGTATCTCTTTCCCGGGGGTTAAAAAAGTATTAGCCTTATACGGAATGCGCATACGTGCAGCCGAACATGGATGTGAACTTTGAACACAAACTCATCCCGATATTCGAATTGCAAAAGTTTTTTGCTTTCAATGAAACTGGACAGTCATGAGGATTCTCATTTCGCAGAAAATCATGTTAAAATGTATGTTAGTTCGCGTGGTCACGTGTGCTCTCGACTGTCCAGTAAAGATCTTGGTCCGATCGCTCGTGGGTAGAAGTACCGAGCTCTGACTGGAACTGTTCAAAGATACATATGTGGAGCCGTGGTGGTATATCTGCACAGGCAAGGTGAAGGAGAAGTTGAAATGGAAATGGAAGTGGAAGCTGTGTCTTTCTTCGGTGGGATGTAACAACGTGGCTAAACTTTACGTTCCCGTCACGTGTTTCCATGCCATGAGGGTTTAGACCTGTTACCTAATAGAGGGTAAAGGGTATAGCCTCAATAACGCTTGCGAAGGGTTGCGATAGTATAAAATGTGTTAATTTGCGACTCGCGCGTTCAAACATTCCGAGCGAGGAATGAGGGTGCTAGGAACGGCCGGTCCAGATCTTGATAGCAAACTAGACCCCTTAGCCTCAATGGATCCTCTTCTTTGTGGGTTAAAGTGTTTAGAGAGAATTCACTAGCACCTATGCGATACCTTGAACCTTGAACATTGCAGCATTCGCGGTTTTTTTTTCTCGGCTTCGAAATTTTCTCCGTCACATTTTCGAACCCTCAAGCGGAGACTAAGCTAGTTGGACATTTGCTACGCGACTTGCATTAGGCATCGAACGGAGGAGAAAACTCGGGGTTTTTCCTTCGCTTTATCGGACAGCTACCTTCCAAAAGCCAATTGATAAATTGGGACGGAGAACCGGCCTGGTGGAAAAGAAGCGGTGAAGCGAGAGCTGAGAAACGAGGAGAGAGAAGGCGGACCACCGCCCAACATCCTGCATCGTTTTTCCACCAAATTGCTGCTTCTATTATTAAAGAGGCCGAGAGTAACTTACGGTTCCTTGCGGAATGGGGGATGAATAATAATACACCTCCGGTAATGCGATGGTTAGTTTGAATTAGGTTCCTCGCGGGGTTCTAGACCTTCGCATTCATACCAGACCATGGATTAACCGCGCTCATGGTATTCGTTGCAATCACGGTCACTAAAATTCCTCCCGAATCAAAAGCATTCGTGCTATTTCATTTTCCTACTTGGAATGCTGAAAACTGATCCGGTGCAGACTCTGAGAGCATGATAACTCTAATGTATTTCTCCGATCCAAGAATGCGATATTTTGAAATGAAGGTAATGTGGCTTTCGTCGTTTTATTTTGTCTGTATCCTCGCAGGATCCCGGTGGAAGAGGAGCTTCGAAAAAGAGGAAAAAGGATCGTGAAGAATAAAGTGAGAGAGAGAGAGGAAGAAAGCGACGAGAAGAGGTCTTATTGAATAACATTACAAACGAAATTCGAAGCTGTTCAAATGATGGAGTAGCCTGTGCGCGGAACAGACACCAAAACAATCAGTCTTTCTTCTCTTCTTTGTGTTTTTCATTTTCATTTTCACTTTCACGTTCATTTTTATTTTTGGTTTCTGCTCCGGAGGTATGGGCCACGTCCGACTTATAGCTCGGTCGAATCCGCAGGTATTTTCCGGATATTATATCCTCGATCAAAAACATGTCTTAGGTTTCGCGATGAAACATCATTTTTCCCAGAATATCGTGGGATAGCTGATACCATGCGGATAACTTTGAGGCAAACCCACATATCGAGTGGAAGAAAGAGAAAATGAAGAGAGTGAGGAGGGAAAAAAAAAAACAAAGTTTCCCAGCGTTGAAACAAAAACGTAGTTCTGTTACTCCCACGTTTCCGTTTCGCATTTTACTCATTTTCTTTTCTCCTCTCTTCTCACGACTTCCGCACGCTTTTAAGCCGGACGCTTTCGCTCGGAAACTCTTTAAAACTTTAATTTTATTTTAGCCGAAAAGTGTTCCTAAATTGAAGCCCAAGCCACCGGCGCGGCATCCCTCGGACGAGTTTTGAATTCACGTCAGGCGCGTCTTTCCATTTCAAAGGTAAATTTATTGTACACAGCTTTGTAATTAGTGTGCGGGAGCGTATTTCGCATGGACGCACGTAATTCAGTCACACAACTTTCTCCCAACTCGTCTTCGAGTTACGGAAGTACATACGCATCACCGCACCGTTACTATTCCCATATAGTTAAAGAGATATCAGCTAAAATTTGAAAATTCATTTTTCCCCATCATCTAAGGCATAACTGGATGGACAGTCAGGTGTGGAAACTGGGCAAATCTTGTATTTACAGGTCTCGATCGTATAGTGGATGTTTGACCTCACAAATAGCTAAATTAGTTATGAATGAACACTTATAAGTGTTAATTTGCAATTTTTTAGCATCAATTGAAGCGAAATCTTACGAAATTGGGGTTAAATACGTAGATTTCAAAAATCCATAACTACTAAATTATTTAGTGTAAAATTCTGAAATAATTAATGTATCATTATTCTATCAAGAACTATCATTCATAAAATTTTCAAGAATTTTGGCGATTTTTGATTTTCCATCCAGTTATTAGGGTAAATTCGTAGATTTCAAAAATCCATAACTACTAAATTATTTAGTGTAAAATTCTGAAATAATTAATGTATCATTATTCTATCAAGCACTATCATTCACGGAATTTTAAAGAATTTTGGCGATTTTTGATTATCCATCCAGTTATACCTTAATCGCATTTAATTATAGTCGTCGAAGTCATCACATCCACCCAACACGTTTGAGTAGCGGTGAGAGAACATGAACAAGGAAAAATGGAAGGAAGGAAAAACAAAAAAATCTTCGAGATATTTTTGTGGAATGAAAAAAGACAAATCACCGAACATCCGCGAGGGAATAAGAAGGTGCTCTAGTTTCACTGTACTACCCCAGCTCGTCGAGGAGGAATCAGAGCATCTGTAGGTGTATGATACCATAGTATGAGGAGTTTCGAGTTGGAGGCGTTGCGGCACGATGAGACACATTATTTTAAAGCCGAGCATTTAAAGTTTCGAGGACAAGCAAGACCGTGTAAACGGGAGAATCTTAACGGGCGAGAGTGAGATGGGGGATGAAAAAAGAAGACGAGGGAAAATAATATACGAGGCAGCACGTAGAAACAATGCGAGGCCGTAGATCACCCAAGACGCTCGAGACACCGCGACGCCCTCCATTAAAAATATTACGCCATCTTGCTCGCGCCCACCCCGTCAACGACAAGTCCGAATAACAATGTGCCATTGTTACTACTGCAACCCCTGAAATATGGAACGCTGTACCCGGAGCGGCCAGACGATGGTTCTTAGAGTCTCGGTCCTTTCGCCCTTGTTCACAGAGTCTGTTTCTTTCTTTCTTTATTCCCGACCCAGCGTTTTATTTGAAGAAAGAATCTCGTAATTTGTCAATTCGGTTTAGGCAGCGAATAGCAACGGCTGTCCAACGGATTTTCTTAATTTTCAACAAAAATTAACGACGTTGCAGGATAATACGCGACACTTTCTTCGTCATTTTCCCAACACTGCAGACTTGTTTCCGATTGATTTTTGCCCTATTCTACGTAAACCAGTATATTGATCGAATGCCAGTTCGGAACGGCATAATGTAGGTTCCATTGTAACTTTTCCGACCTCTGCAGAAATCTGAGAAGTCACTGTATTTCGAACCCCCAGATACTTTATCCGCGGATCTTTCATCTCTGAGAGGTCAAGTTTCTCGCAGTGTTTCAGAAAAACGTGAAACCCCGAGGACGACAATTTTTTTTTACCCGTTCAAAAAATTCGTGTCAGAAAAACGTTCATTTCCCTTATTATCCATTTTCGCTATACGCAGTGGTCAGAAGAATAAACGCCTAGTTCGTGATAGTTATCACGGTCAGGCATACCTGTAACAATTTGTCGAGAAAATTGGTGCTTCGTTGCACCGGCTTACCCATCGTGGAGTAATAAAACGTTCTTGATTTGAATAATTTTCATGTTCTGCAGGAGAGAACTGCGCGCTATATTAACTTAACACAAATTGCAGACGTTTTAATAAACAACTGTTGCCTGAGGGTTTCGAGAAACTCCCTAAATTTTGTTCAAAAGTTTTCGCGCCCGGTATACTGCAACGGTGTTAAAAATCGGACTAAAGTACCCCCGAAGACCCGTCATCTTACCACTGAGCTGACACAAATCTTCAATCAAGAAGCCGGCATGAGGCATTAGAATTCCTGCCAGCACTTCAGCCGCTGCTACCATCACCGACCACTTCCCAACCCCTTTTTTCACGCTAATTTTACCATTGTTCATCACGCCTTGGTTGCCAGGACGCGACGGTCTTCCTGGAACCACTTACACCCTAACGCTTCTCCGCTGCTATAGGTACCTTATTCAATAATTAGTATATATATCTCTGATGCTGCAGATGTCGGCTGCAGATTTGACGAGCAGATATTACAGAAGTACGAAACAACAATAAGGTACTTTTCACTTAGGGGTGAAACGGGCCTGAAATATGGGGCAAAATTCGTCCTGCAGAGTTCTGTGTCAGCAGAGTAGCTACATATAATGTCGAAAGACAAAAATCCGCAGTTTTTTAACTGATTAAATGAAAACCGTGAAAAAATTGTGAATCTTATGAACTCGTTCGTATCATATGCAGCCGAATTTGTTGTAAATTTGTGAGAACTTTTCATTTTTATTTTTTAGTAGGTAAAGTGACGCGGAATGCCCCATATACCCCATATAGCATGAAGAGAAAAGTTTGTTTTTCCACCAAAATTGATCGTTGTAGCGATGGCAAACTTCTGTCCGAAACAAATCCTCTTATATTTATGTAGTATATCTCAGAGGACATGCACGTACAGGGGTTGTAGGTGCTTTTTTCCTCTTTCCTCTTTCTCTCTGTTCGTCTCGACCCTCGATAGACGTAAGAGTGCGCTTTACTGGCGACAACGACATCATGGTATAAAAAAAGATTATATCTTGAAGTTATGGGGCGAGTGGGGTAGTTTTTTTTATACGAGCAAGGAGGGTTTAGCCCGGCCGTACCACCACCGTCGGAGATGTAGGCTTGGGACTACGCGAGCTTCGGGCCAAATCTAACCAGCCTATGGGTTGGGACTCGTCTCAAAGAATTACGCCGTATAGTAAATCCCTTTATGAGTGTCATGGGTAGTGCGAAAGCCCGTTTTACCTTTGTTTCGCTTCATCTTTACGCTACAACTCTTCTCTGTTCGTCCTGCACCCCTCCGCTCCGTCTTCCCTTGAAAAAATTTCTTTCGACTTCCCATATGGCTGCAGTCTCTCTGACTACTACCGAATTAATAATTGACGATACCAGAAGAGACGTAGGGAAAGCATGGAGTCTTTTTTCCTCCGTATTTCCTTCTCCCCTCCTCTTTTCAGGGGTTGAAAGTATCTTAAAGCTCTTTCCGCAGTTCCATCCGTATGTGCTCTGGGATGGCTATAAGCTTTCTGGACCTTTTTCCAAGCCAGAAATTCTGGCGTCATAATTTAAAGATTGCCCGGCACCAGTAGGCGTCGTTCAGACTCCGAGGAATCCCCCCCTTCTAGACGTCTCTCGAGAGGCGGCGGGTGCCAGGCTTTCGCGAAAAAGCAATCGCTGTGAAAGCCTACGCCGCTTTAAAGTGTACAAATTGCTAAGCGGCTGCCTACTTGGGAAAAAGACAAATCTCGCTAATGTTGGTGATACATTTTCGGCCTCCCAAAATCCAGGGTGTCCGGATTGCCCGAAGGGTTCTGTGCCATGAGAAATAAAGAAAAAAAAAAAATTACTCGTTCACCGTGTGGTTTTTGGTTATTGCTCTTTGATCGGTTACCGCAGAAGATTTGTCTCCGCGGTCTGACTCTTCGATCTTTTTTTTCCTTTTCCTTTTTTTCACTTTTTACTTTTCTTACATAAGACAAGTCGCTGTCCGAGTACACAAACTGTATTTTTTCCTTCAGTAATATCGCGTGCCGTTGGTAGGTATACCTACCTACCCAGTTTAATAAAGACGCCCGTTGCGGCGCGTTTAGCCTCGCACGTGCCTCTGAACTCGCAAATTAGTGTTTTTGCACGCGCCGGTACGTTGTTCGGTAATTAATTTAGCAGCGGATACCCTCGCCGCTGCTGCACGACGGTGGCAAGTAACTTGGTAATTACCAGGACGTACGGATGGGTCACTTCGCGGTGATACCCAGCTACTCTGCTATGCAGTTTACGATTATCCCTCCGAGTTCCAGCTACACGAATCACAAGAAGTTATCGAAATACTGTAAAGAAGACCCGATACTCAAACCCTAAAAAAATTCTGAAGCTACCCATGCAAGTCGAGTCCGTTGTCCAATTCGGATGACATTTTTCATGACATTATCAAACTGGTGGAAGTTCAATCGACCTGAAGCCTTTTCGCTGTTGTCGCATTACTAAAAGCTCGCATAGTCGATCAAACATGCTGCTTTTCAAGTGAAATGAAAATGTGGTTATCACCCCCGAAGATATTGATTGAACAAGTTATTGGATGAACGTGTCTTCGTCCCAAAATAAAGAACACTGGCATAAAATGGTATCATAGACGACGGTTTATACTGTGCAAATGAAATCTCATTGAGTACCGTATCAAATACAATTGAAAATGCGAAAACGGCGTCCGCAACCCTCATTTCCGTAAAGTACAATGCTTGCATGTTGTACAATATCGAGGTTGGAAGTAGGGTTCATTAAATAATCACAGAGCACTTTGTCCCCAGTTATATGAGGTATTAATTTAAGCTAAAAGTCCGTAACTTTAGGTAGTCAATTACATATGCGCCAACTCCAGCATGTAATACGTATACGGTATAAGGTGGTAAGGTAGGTAGTAAAGCGACGAACCCCACGGCGTGATCAAATGTTCGTCAAAGCAGCCTCGGTATGAAACTATATGATGTAAATAAACTGTATATTACATATGCTTGAAAGTTTGTGGATTGAGGGATACCCGCTACTATGTGTTGCGTAATTGAAACGACGGAGGCAAACTAGCCGGGTTTATTTTGCGGGCGAATTATTCTGCTTACATGTTACTTTCTCATTGTGGTTATTTCATGCTGGTAAAGTGCCCTGCAGAAAGGAAGAGACGGAGAGTGACGGGCTTTCGGCCGACTCTGTACCTATATGCAGAGGTAGAGATGGCCGTGGCCGACGGTCATCTCAAGGCAGGTAGGGTAGGTACCGGGTCCATCCGGCTAGAAGGCAGCGAGCAGCGGGAAGAGGGATGGAATAGGGTTGCTGGACTTTGGCCGCTAGCGACCGTTCATAAATTATGGGTACGTTAATTATAACAGAGCTTAGGTCTGCGGGCTGTTTGGATTGACTTGAAGCCGTCGAGCCCACAAGGCACGACGTCAACGTCGCGGAAGAGGCCTCGGGCCCCAAGGAACAGGGGGAGAGACAGAGAGGGAATAAGAGAATGGTAGATTAAGAGAGAGAGAGGGAGGATTACACGTTTAATTAACCCAGCTGCGTGGTGCGCAAGGGGTAAGCAAACTCGAACTAAACGCACGCGGTCCAACCTCGAGTCTTCGTGTAGCCTAGCCCTGAGCTTGAGCTTCTGTGCTTACATACGTAATGTGGATATATGTGTATGCGTATAAATATATGTGTTCACATACATATATGCGTAGAATTTCATGAATCCGTATTACGTACGTACGTACGTACGTACGTATGTATATATATGCGTGTGTATACCTTTAAATGGGGGGGGTTTCGTTGTCACGAAACTACGCTGCGCGAGTTTAGAAAGTTTTAATTGTTTAGCGGGAGGAAATAATATTCTCGGCCTATTGTGTCTCCCTCGACGAGACGCCGACGTACCGACGTAGAGTGACGTTTCAGGAAGCGTCGTTGACGCGAAGGCCACGTCGTAGTGAGTCAGTTTAAGCCTGCGGAATTACATCAGTGCAGAGAGGCATACCTACATGATTTTTACGCAATAATAAATGTTTTTTGTTTTTTTAATTTATTTTTCTACCTTTCTATAAAAATTCTCAATCCCCCTTGCCCCGCTTCCCCCCCCCCCCCCCCCCCCCAAACGCTATTGTTGTGTCGAATCATATTTTTTGGTTGCCTGTTTATTTTTCATCAAATTGGCATAATACTTATCAACCCTTTGGTTATTTATCTTATATTTCCAGTCTCGGGATATGCCTAGTATAATATACTCCCGCGTGTATAGTATGATATAATTTTGATAAATTATTATACGATTGTTTGAAAAATATGCCCGCGATGTAGGAACAAAATTTTAGAAAATAACTATATACTATATCTATGAGATATACAGGGTGGTCCATTTAACTCTGTCACCGCGAATAACTTGGTTATTGTTGATTCTACTGAAAAGTGTTATATGGAAAAGTTGTTGCATTTGAAGGGGGAACATGAGTTTTGGAAGTGAATGTCATCTGAAGGTCATATCTTGTGAGATTTCGGTATTCCTAATGTTTTTTTAAACGGGACTACCTATTTTTTTACTCACTATGAGGAAGCTGACATCGAAACGATTTCAACCATGTGCAACAACATAACATTCGAATGACTTTCGGCCCCACAATTTATTGAATTTTGGGGCAAAAATTTTTTTTTTCTTCTTTTTTTCCTTCATTTCATTGTTTTTTTCATTCAAATTCATTAATCCATTCATTTAAGAAACGTATCATCAATGCGTGTGCAAGTGTTGCTCCAAAAATCATAGGCAGGGCCAGGCAATTCCATCATTTGATCATAAATTTTGGGGCCGAAAGTCATTCGAAGGTCATGTTGTTGCACATGGTTGGACGCGTTTCAATGTCAGCTTCCTTGTAGTGAACAAAAAAATAGGTAGTCCCATTTAAAAAAACATCGGGAATACCGAAATCTCACAAGATATGACCTTCAGATGACATTCACTTCCAAAACTCATTTTCCCCCTTCAAATGCAACAACTTTTCCCTGTAACACTTTTCAGTAGAATCAATAATAACCAAGTTATTCGCGGTGAAAGAGTTAAATGGACCACCCTGTATAAAAAAAAAAAAAGAACGAGAACTATATATAACAGTATAATATTCATTATATCAACGAACTGCAGCAGCAGGATAGATTGATTTATCATTTTTTTCAATACTTTTATACCTACAGAACGATTTTCATTACTAAAAGTTATACGTTCAATGCTTATTATCGGATATATATATATATATATGAGCAACAGAGCGTAGATTTGTGCAAACATTTAATCAGCTTTATGAATTGAATATTGACGGGTTATCGAATGAATATCATAATATGAAAAATGTATGTACTACCTGCGAAGTTTATAAATTGGTAATAATTTAGATCGAGAAAATTTACGTCTGAAGCAGGTGGACAGATCGAACAAACTTTTAATAGTAATAATACGAATCGTTTCTTTACTTGATTGACGCTTAGTTATTTATATATTATAGGTAGGTACCTATAAATTCATTCGGATTTAAATCAAATCGCTTTCTTTCTTTGCGGTGCTGCTGCGCAGTTCGATTGCTAAGAAATATTTATTACTTTACTTTAAAGCTTCTTACTAAAAGTTTTCTTTTTTTTTTCTTTTTTTTGTCAGACATATTTAAAGCAATGGCATGAATCCACCTGTACACATACGCACACACATTGTATATATATATATATATATACCTACGTGTAGGTATAATCAATTTCTTAATTTATTTGAAATATGAAATTTGGATTATTTCTATAATCGAATGAATGTATATATATATGTTTGAATATGTAATATATATACTATATACAGGTGTATATGTGAATCAGGTGTTTTAGACCGAATAAAATTAATATTAATATTAATAATAATTAAAATAAAAATAAAATAATAATGATACTGACGTTGGACGGGTTGGCGATGATGTTTGTGGGACTACTGACCGCGTTGCTGTGAGTCTGGTCCGTTTTCAATTCTCGATGATTGCTGAACTGAACGTAGACAGCCCGACCTCTAAGCTGGGCCACACAGGACGCATAATACGTGACCATTGTGGCCGCAGCACCCTCATCTGCCATCTCCAAGAAGGCCTGAAACAAAGTAATCAAGGGTATCTGTAAGCGAGAGAGGTATAATCGAAGGTGGGTGCAGTAGTAGGTGTGAACACCCCGAAACCCATAAGGATAAGGAAACGCGTACGTTCTTTGAATAGCAGATATGTACAAAGATAGCTTTTCGCTCGGCGACAGAAGAAACGGAACAGATTTCCCGTGGAAACCTCCGAATATCCCTTCGGGAGTTTTTCTTCCTTCAAAAATTTTCCGGGAATTGGTTAACTTCCAATTTGCCAAAAAGTGTTCACACGTTCGATGTCTAGTTTCCCTGCAACCGGCGAATCCGGCATTCCTTTCCTTTCCTTTCCTTTCCTTTCCTCACTTTACGTTTTCCCGGATATTTTAGCTCCCCAATTCACCACCTCCCTTACCTCTTTTCCTCCTATTTCTACTCTCTGACTTTCCACCGTTCCTTAATTAATCTGCATAATTTCCCCACTCGCTCGCCCCCGTAGCTCGGTCTTACGGTTACATCCGGCCAGATTAAATTTCTCTCAATGGTTGGTTTGCTGCAAAGGCGTACCTTATACTCCTCTTTATCAAATAATACAACCAAACTGCGAGCGAATTGTGCCAAGGGAAAGGGCCAAATATGAGAAGAGAAGAAGCACGGCTCTCTTTCCTTTGGCAAATTTCCTCACTTCCTGTTACGACTTTGTGTAAAACGATGCCAGCCAATCCCAATTTCATCTACAGTGCAAGCTTTTCCTCGATAAGCAACCAATTTTTAATGATCGTTGACAATGCTACGACCAAAGTTTGTTGCAAAAAAGAAAACGGAAAACCGAAAACCAAAAATACGGAACAGTGATAATGGGATTTCGCTCCAGCTAAGTACCACATAATCATTGTTTTGGCAGAAACGGGAGAGGGAAGTAGGGTGTTGGCAGGGTTAATCTTGGAGGGTCGACCTGACGATAAATAACAAACAGCTGAGCTAGTGGTTTCAACCCCTCAGCTCGCACGGGAACTGTTTAGAGGTACGAGGCTTAGTTCTCGTGGAAAGAGTGGGTAGGTATATCGAGCTCACTCCCTTATTTCGAGCACAATTTGTACCAGGTCATGCTATACGTAAGAGATAGAAGGTAGAATTTCCTAGCCTCTTGGTATAGCACCATCATCAGCGTCGTCATTATCAGAATTGTTATGATCCTCGAGTTTCCCCTGTGCAAACAGAAGATGAGAAATTCGTGAGAATAATGGTACCCGTATTTCCTAGAATCGTTTTGTTTTTTCTCTTCTTCTTTCTGCTCCGTTCTTCCTGCATTCTTTTCCCATAAATTTATGCGTATCTCTAGAACATATTTTCGATTTTGTTTTTCTGCAAATCTGAACCCCGAAACGATTACCGGGGTGAGGAAACAACGAATCAATCTTTAAGCGCGAAATGGTAGATAAATGCAGTTGCAGGTTCAAATTTAGACCCTGTCAGTATAAATAAACTGAAAATGCAATCCATTTCAATTGCAGCGAACGATAGAAGAGATACAAGAACTACGTGTCACGTTTGTTGCAGCGCTTTTGGCTCAGATTTTTTTGCGATAATCAATATTCCTTAACGCTTTGTTCAGTCTCTGCAGCAGCTATACGCGAGAACGAGAACGAGAACGAGGAAAGGGAGTCCTGGACGACGACAAGCAGCCGAGACAAAGAGAAAAATAGAAAAAGGAAAAATCGACTGAACGCGAGAAAGGAGGAAAATAGAAAGAAAGAAAATGGGCAGAACTTGAGCAGAAAGGTGGCAGGACAGACCGACACTGCTACGAGACGAGAAGCGGTAGTTATATACGGCTTAGCCGTTTATTACCGGGGACGATCATGAAGATATATAGGATTTCGAGAAATTGTTACTACCTGCAGTTATTGGGATAAATGAGACTTAAAGTATAACTGGATGGATAATCAAAAATCGCCAAAGTTCTTGAAAATTCCGTGAATGATAGTGCTTGATAGAATAATGTCACATTAATTATTTCAGAATTTTACACTACATAATTCAGTAGTTATGGATTTTTGAAATCTACGAATTTACCCCTAATAACTGGATGGATAATCAAAAATCGCGAAAATTCTTGAAAATTTTATGAATGATAGTTCTTGATAGAATAATGATACATCAATTATTTCAGAATTTTACACTAAATAATTTAGTAGTTATGGATTTTTGAAATCTACGAATTTAACCCTAATTTCGTAAGATTTCGCTTCAATTGATGCTAAAAAATTGCAAATTAACACTCATAAGTGTTCATTTATAACTAATTTAGCTATTTGTGAGGCGAAACATCCACTATACGATCGAGGCCTGTAAATACAAGATTTGCCCATTTTGGACTATTTTTTTCACCTGACTGTCCATCCAGTTATGCCTTAATATCTGACAATACGTCAAAGATATACGTTATAATTTATTAAATTAATGAACGTAACGTCTATCATATTTTCTGCCGCGCAATTCAGTGTAATTTAAATCGCGAAGATGAAAAAAAAGACAAAAAAAAAGAAAAGTTTTGCGAACGAGAATATGAACACAAGGCGTTTACGTGCCCAGTCGCGGATGTACAATTCGCGGTTAGAGGACAGTTATTAAAAATTCCTGAAAACGCGGTTAAGCTGCTCAAAGGGATGAGAGAGCCGATGAGAACCGGGCGAGTGAGTGTTTGCTGCATCGTAATTTTCTCTGGGATTTTGTAAAATATGAAACGTTTTGAGTTCGGTTCAGTCGAGATGACAGAGAGATAATAAAGACCGGAGAGAAGGGTGGATTTTAGTCGTTTACATTCGTCTGGTTCGCGTTATGATCGCTGGTATAGTATATAGTATATATATATATATCTAACTAAATTTCGGAACTGTATGCGTCATTACGATGAAAACGCGGTAATTCCGTTAGCGAATTCCCGTCGTTTCTACACTTCTAAATTAAATGCACATAAATGTATGTAGGTACGGAAGCAAAGTGACGATGACGGGGATGCTGCAGGTAGGTTTTCGCCACCAAACAGTTTGTTCACTGTACATCCCAACCCCCAACCCCCAACCTATATCTATACATACAGTGCATTACGCTCGACCGACCATACATATATCCAACCGACCAGGTCACAGAACGGGGGCGGTGGTCCCGCCGCACCTGTATTTCGTATAGCAATTAACGCAGGTATAACTGAATTCCATATAAACGTTAAAACGAACAGGCGTTCTCTACTGGCAATTTTATACTTTATAGTAATTTCTACAAAATTGTTATATACCTGCAGAAAATATACACCTATATACAGGTATAACAGTAGTAGGCATCCCCGATGACATAATAATGATAATGATTACGCTAGGAGAGTATAAGTACGACGATAACAAGAGCAGTGGACCAATTCCTGCGGGCTAGTATAATCATACTCATCACTGATCATTCTATATGCATCGATGAAATTCGTAGTTAGGTATAGCGGTAGTTGTCCAATACTGAATATCTATCCTGCAGGAAACCTGCACCGCTTCATTTTTTTCCTTTTTTCTTTTTCATTTAAACTTAGAGTAGGTACATCAAGGTGGGATCTACAGGTTTTCAATAAATCCTATCAATTAAGGTTCGGAGAATATGATCGCCCCATAAAACGTGACTGAAATACCAAATTTATTTTCGATCATTCTCCAGTTCTTAAGTCCACGGTTTTTTTTTTTAATCATTTTTTATCGCAGAAATTAACCTCGAGAATAATTGTTATCGTTGAAAATAAGGTTTCAGCATTATGATTTAAAAAATCGTGATTATACCGAGACATATATCGCGTGTAAAATCAGGTAGGTAGTTTCACCGCGGGATATATCAGAGTGTGTATGAAGGGCGAGTTCGCTCGGTTACAACGGTTGTTTGCGGTTGTTATCGCGCGATTACTTTGCATTTCTACTACGTAGAGCTGGTAGGGCGGCAGCGGCGAGAGATTCAACCGGGGGATGATGAAAACAGGGGCTAGAAAGAGATAAGTATGGGAAAATAGAGAAGGAGAGAGAGAACGCAGGACGGGGAAAGCTCTTCCTCACCTTGTCGCCGCCCTATACTTCATCCGGGATACGCGTTCGAGGGTAAACATTGCCGGGTATAGGAAAATAAATAATCTTACTGAATTTCCCCGGGCGTGCTGCGCAGTTAGACGAATGACGGGTCTCTCAAGCCTCGGGGATATAGATATAGAGATGAGGAGCTTGCGAAAAGTGTAATAATCCTTCGTTATAATGCAGCCCTAAAGTAAACCAAACCAAACTGAACTAAACTAAACTAAACTAAACTAAACTAAACTAAACTGTCAGTAATAAGAATACCCACGTGATGTTTAGATGTACCTAAACTCTAAAGGTTGTAGGTACACGGCTTATGCTTTGCTAATTGAAAAGTTACGTGCGATTATCCTGCCGCGATGTAAACTCAAAGTTTACTAGCTTTG
>OZ023065.1:36513631-36553631 GCA_963992785.1 Tenthredo livida
GGAGGGAGCGAAAGAAGACGAAGACGAAGACGAAGACGAAGACGAAGACAAAGATGAAGAAGAAGAAGAAAACACCCGGTTCTTCTCCTTTCTTCAACATTTTTTCCCCTCCCTTTCTTATCCATTTTTACTCGCCCGAAACAATTCCCCACGTGATTCTTTTTCCACGTAGTATAAAACGCCTGAAGGAGTTTATAATTTAAATTTGAAATGGAACCCGACCCTACTTGTACCTGTACCTGTACCTGTACCTGTACCTGTACCTTCCCGTATTCTATCCCGATACATATTCCCATATACCTATCCAGGTGAAATAAAAATTTGAAAATTAAGAATTAAAAATTAAAAATCAAATTATATGCGAGTGAACAACCGCGATTTTTCACAAAAAAAAAATGAAAAAAAATGAAAAAGAAAATAACCTACCGAAACGAAAAAATACACCTACTTATACATTCTACGTCCACGTGTTCGTTATATTTTAATAACATACACATACGTATGTAGATACATATAGGTATACGTCAGAGGGTTTGAAGCGACCGTCAAGCGCAACGCGCGCGGCGCCTGAGGCTTGCGTCATTTCGGATTTTCCCACCGTTGCGTTACAGCAAGAAATAATAACGCGATGTATAGAGGGTGATTCAGTTTAAGCGAGCCATATTTTGAGGGTAAAATTCCTTGCGAAATTCTGAGGCTAAATTTTCTATGCCAAAAATTTGAGGGAAGTTTACCGATCACACAACAACTTATAGGTGACACATACGTGGCTGGGCATGACCGGAAGTTGCGCGGTGCCCTGGCTGTGTGACCTATATCTACGCTATGCGATTGGTCTGCTAAGATCTTTCATAGTTCGCTAAGTATTGGTCTTTCGAATTTTCGGCAAAGGAAATTCACAATGTCAGTCTTCGGATTACCAGGGGGAATCTACTCTCAAAATATGGCTCGTTTATACTGGATCACCCTGTAAAGCATAGATGTGCGAAACTGGGTGGGCAGACATAAGGAGAGAAATATAAGGGATGAGGCTTAGGGAAGCGAACGTTCAAGTTGAATTCGCGGTAGCATCATATAGGTATAACATCGCTCATTAAAAAGTTAGTTTCCTCTAGCTAGCGCTGCGTGCGAGGAACGTATATGTATATATATATTCCAGTTCGCGTTTAGATTACATAAATATTATACACGTACGTAGTTTTATACGTGTATTATATATAGATGCACATGTTTACTTATATAAGCGAAGAAGGTTTTGATGATATTTTGAATTTTCATATACGATATAGGTGAATATGAAGGTATATATCGAGGGCTAAGGATCAGAAGGGCGTAACCCGCAAAAAACTGCGAATTCTGCCAGAATGGCTCACGTGTTAAATTTTTCGATATACGCCCTTATAGCAGCAAAATCAACAAAGTCAAAAAAATGTGGGTTGCGCCCTTCTGGCCTTAGCCCTCGATGTATACATATACGATTATCAGAAATGAGAAACGCGATTCTACGGCTATACCTAGCAGACGATAATTTCAAGGGATCAAGGAGATCTGGCTAACAAAAAGAGAGAAAGTTTAACAAAAAATAAAAATAATTAAATGAAACGTAAAAAAAAATGTTAATTGCTCTCTTCTGATCTTCACCTCTCTCCATTTCCCTCTCTTTTTCTCTTTCTCTCTCTCTCTCTCTCCATCTTCTTGCTCTTTCATATTCTTTTTTTATACCGAAGCTCGTTGCGGTCAAAACGTTTCGAGGTCGAGTCCGCGAGGCTGAGAGCTGGCAAGGCGAGGGTATCCACTCGAATTAAGACTTGACCGTCTAATTCGAGGGGATTTAAACTTTTTTTTTTTATACCTATTACTTCTTTCATCCCTTTCATTTAGCTCTCTGGTACCTATTTTACTTCATTCTTTTTTTTTTTCCTGTTTCATAAATTTCACAAATTCCCACGAGATAATTCTCGAAACTCGCATTCCAAAGTATCGGCAAAGTGTCCGTCGACGAACAAATATGTATAGTGTATACGACGCATATATATACGTATGCATAGAATCGCTCGCTGTTCTCGAATTCGCACGACTGACACGCATTCGTATGTATCTACGTATATCTATACATGAGGAATTCCACGTGAATTCGACCAATAATTTTCCCTCACCATTTTCGATTAGCTTCACGATTTTTTATACTATTCTACGATATCAAAAATGCACTGCTGAATTTTTTCAAATTTTTCCCTCCAACCGTTAATTTTCAATGATTAGTCAAAGCCATCTCAAAATTGGCGATTTTTTAGAAATCGCCGAAAATTCTCAAAAATCTTATTTTTCATTCCGATCATTTTGACACCCCTCCTATGATGGGACGATCGTTCCTTCCATTTTTTTTTACCACTTTCAACATTTTGAACAAACAAAACACCATTTTTCCGAAAATTCTCAAAAATTGACCAAAAATTCGGTGTTCAATTCTGAATCTTTCCACAAACATCTATAAGGGGGCACATATGCCCAGAATGTGGTCGTGCGACCCCAGGAGGTCTTGCGTCAAAAGATTCAGAATTGAACACAGAATTTTCGGTAATTTTTTGAGAATTTTCGAAACGTTGAAACATAACGTTTTGTTTGTTCAAAATGTTGAGAGTGCCAAAGAAAATGGAAGGAAGAATCGTCCCATCATGGGAGGGGTGTCAAAATGATCGGAATGAAAATATAAGATTGTCGAGAATTTTTCGAGATTTTTAAAAAATGCCAATTCTGAGATGGGTTTGAATAATCATTGTAAATTAACGGCTTGAGGGAAAAATCTGAAAAAATTCAGTAGTGCTTTTTTGAGATCGTAGTATCGTATAAAAAATCGTGAAGCGAATCGAAAACGGTGAGGGAAAATCATTGGTCGAGTTTAGAGACAGAAAGTGAGTGCAAAAATTTGATGAAAAAAAAAAGAACGAGGTAAAACGTCTGCATGCAGTTCGATGCGGACGAAGTGAAGAGAATGAATAAATGAAAGAAAAAAAAAAAAAAAAAATAGATAAATCAACGCGCTTTTGCATTTGTACAAAAGTATAGAGAATAGCCATTCTCTGAATAAAAGAAAAAGAAACAGAAAAAAAAGGATACGCATTTCAATGCGAAACGTTTCGAACGGAAATCATCGACAATTTGTGAAGAATAGACTCCCTCCAATCTCCGACCTAACTCCTACAGCACTCTCGCTCGATCTCTCTATTACCCGGCACGCGTATAGCCTGCAGTCTGCGGCACCCCATTTAGAAAAAAAAAAAAAAAATCTTTTTTTTTTTGATTTTTTTTTTGTTACAAGGGGTGGAAAAAAAAACCGGATAGATCTAAAATATCTGTGTATGTACTATATGTATACATATATATATATAAATATACCTATATATACGCACCCTCGCACGAAATCCATGGAAAAATATTCAAAGCGCTGTACTATACATATGTGTACAGGATGATTCAAGTTTAGCGAGACATATATTATATTTTGATGGATAGATTCCCCGTGGAAATCTAATGCTAAATTTTTTTCTATCGAAAATTCGAGAAATTAATACTTTCCGAGCTACGGAAGATCTCGGTTGACCAATCGCAGAGCGTACATACAGGTCACATTAGGGTGGTCCTTATTCGGGGTGTTTTTGAAATTTTCTGCGGACAAGGCGGAAAAAGTTTGTAAATGAATTTTAAAAAAAGGACGCAAAAGTTGGAGTCTGTAGGTCAACTCAAAGTACTGCCCACAGGGCAGTGAATTTGCCCATTTAATTTACATAGGAATTCGGGCTCGATGCATCATTTTTTTTTCTCTGCCTCAATAGTGCTTCGAAAAATCTGAAATTTTTCATATGTCTACCCTATAATCATAGGTATTCCACAAAAAATTGGGCGATTTTTAGAGCCAAAAGTTTCGAAGTTCCAGAACGTGAAACTTCTGTTCCGAAGGCAAAAAATCACCATTTTTACGTTCTGGAACTTTGAAACTTTTATCGTTGAAAATCGCCCAATTTTTTCTGGAATACCTATGATTATAGGGTAGATATATGCCGAATTTCAGATTTTTCGAAGCACTATTGAGGCAGAGAAAAAAAAAATAATGCATTGAGCCCGAGTTCCTATGTAAATTAAATGGGCAAATTCACTGCCCTGTGGGCAGTACTTTCAGTTGACCTACAGACTTCGACTTTTGCGCACTTTTTATTAAATTTATTTCCAAACTTTTTCCGCCCTGTCCGCAGATAATTTCGAAATCACCCCAAATAAGGAACACCCTAAGGTCACATATAGCCAGGGCACCGCTCAACTTCCGCTCATGTTCCCTCGAATTTTCGGTGATGGAAATTAAGTTGTAGAATTCTGCACGAGGAATCTATATACCCTCAAAATATGGTACGCTCAATCTGAATGAACCGGTAGGTATATACCTATATACATGAAGAAATATATTCGCGGATGTAGAAGTTTTTCTGTCCCCTTTTATCATCGTTTTTTTTTTTTTTTTTGTTTTTTTTTTACCTTCAATTTTTATTTCTATTTCTATTTTATTTTATTCACACTACCCCTCACCTGTAGCCCTTGAGCCCGGAGGGTCACGGGCGATTCGCCATCTTCTGATTGCTGTCGTCCCCCTATATAGCTTCTATATTCCCTATGGATGGTAAGATGTGTGACTTGACTGGGGAGGAAGGAAGGAAGGAAGGATGGAAGGATGCGGGAGCACGCGTCCCACTTTGCCGACTGTTGGCGCGTTTATAAATACATACATATATATACATAAATTTGGTTATAGTATGTATATATGTATGTATAATATAACAAACACTTTTTCCGCCCCGTCCGCAGGAAATTTCAAGAACACCCCAAATAAGGACCACCCCAATATATATAAATAGATATTATGTAATGTAGGTATGTACGTATCTATATCCCGTGTAGAAATTTATATCGGGATCTGGTCGGTTCCCGACCAGTCAGCCCCGTTTCAAGTCGGGCGCTGGTCAGGATAACTAGCCAGAATCCAGCTAGTAGTGTCACGGTAATTCATTAAGTTCCTAGCCAGTCACACCGATTTGTCCCTAGCCGGGAACTGGTCAGGCACTAGTATCGCGCCGGTATGAAGATTTTCTTCCAAAAATTCTCTGGGATTGATAATAGTACATTACAATACGAGTCCGGTAAAACTTTTTCTGACGAGTGTGGGGTTGCAGCACGAGCCGAAGGCGAGTTTTGCAATCACACGAGATCAGAAGAAGTTTTTCCGTCAAGTATTGTACAAAATTTTACTTCAGGAGGTGTGAAAATGGGGGTTTTAGCCACGCAAAGCGTGGGTAAAACATCGAAAATCACACTGAGTGAAGTGAAAGGATTTATAAGTGTAAACTATTGACGATTTTGAATAATTTTTATTTCACGTACATTTATTATTATTATGTACATGAATATCAAATAATATACCTCACATATTAGTTAGGAACTTTGGTAATATAAATGCAGCTGAACTTTGATACATTATCTTAAAACATATATATTTTTTTTTCTCATTTATGAAAAAGTGACCGAAATTAAGCTGCGGTCAAAGATAGTCCGGCCAGAGTCTGACTAGTATCCGCCAAGGTGATAGGAAAAAATACCCCAGTGAACCCCCGTTTAATACCCAGTGAGGTTTTTTAGTACATTAAAACTATCCCGACCAGTACCCGATCAGTACCCGATCAGGAATCTTGATAGAAAATAGCCTGACCAGCACACGACTAGCGCCCCACTTCTGATCGGGCTAAATGGGGCTATTTCTACACGGGATAGTGTACGTACGACAACAAATATACAGAGAACGTTGAAATTTGAAAAGACAAAAAAAAGAAAGGAGGAAAGAAAATTTTACGTTGTTGTTTGATGCTCGTACTATAAAACCCGAGGGGTAAATCACGAGGCAGAAACACGTACACCACATCTCCCATCTCCCAACATCTCCTCCTAAATTTTCCCAACATTTCTTCAATTTTTCAAGATTTTTCAAGATTTTCCATGATTTTCCAAGATTCTTGGTCATTTTCGAGCATCTCCCAGCACTTATCTCCATTTATTTTTCAATATTTACTAAACATCTCCTCCGTGATTTACCGATAAAACCTATCGAGGTCGGGAAAGCCTGCATCAGCGCGTATTACCGGGAGGAAATCACCCCCCGCAGTATATGCATGTTCATGAACGCGTATTCCCGTTATTGCATTGACAGGAAAATTGGAATTGCCTTCAGGTTTTTAAATCGTTTGGTTTTCTGGACCATCCGGTCCGGTCCGATCCGATCCAGTCCAGTCCACTTCCATACGTCGCTCACGGTGTTTACCGGTGTAAATTCTATTCAATCATTTCACAAACTAGATAATGCTGTGAATACACTTCGCTCTGGTAATAGGGCCGGCTATGGGCAGTTAGGGCGTATTTTTCCTGAAACTCGGGTACCCCCACTACTGACGCGCGTTCACATCGTCGAAATTCACTTTGCACTCCGGTAATAGCGCCGCCGCGAAATTATATTCTATTTCATTGAGTGAACGTTCGGCCCTATTGACGGAGACAAATATGAAATCCGAGGTCAGTCAGTAGTGGGGGTTGAGCTCGAGCGAGAACCTGGGGAAGCGGCCCTATTGATAGTGGCCCTATTATCGGAGCGGACTGTATATTTTTCGTTAATTAATAATTTTCGTAAACCCTGGTAGAGAATTGAATTTATCGCATTCTCAGACCGTTCTGAATTATTTATTTTTCTTCATTACTGATCCTAGTTTGATGAAGATAATAGAATAGTACTTTTCGATACTAGTGCGAAAATGTTGATTCTCGGACGAGTGTGAAGTTTTTCGCCCGAGCGAAGCGAGGGTGATAATCACACGAGTCGAGAATCATCTTTCGCACTAGTATCGAACTTTGTTTTTTAACACAACGCGCGTTAAGTTGAAGTTTAGGCACGTGAAGCGTGCGCACAATTGAACTTTGCGCACGCAGTGTGGAAAATGTTTTTTTTTTCTTCAGCTAAGACCCATAAAAATTGAAACGTAACGTCGAATTGAATCTATATACCTGTTAAGTGATATTTGAAGAGATTATCAAATAAATGTGAATTATAATTGATACTTTTTAATCGCTGACCGAGTTTGGATTGACGATACGGTGAGAATAATAATTCATCGCTCAAAGGATTGACCGTCGTTGACGCCGCCATAGGGGTGTCCTTTTTAACGTTCAATGGTGTAATATGCCCAACGCGTTGAATTTGGCTGACAACACCCTCGCATTGACCGTAATAACCATTAAAGGTTCAGGCCTATACGCGTTATATCACCGAAAAGCAAAACAGTGTTTTTCACTCAAATAATAATATATGTACCGCAATAAGTCGCTCGACATATGATGACAATCATTTTTCACTTGTTTATAATCCGATGATTAATATATAAACGCGAGGTATTTTCCATCGTGAATCAAGGCGAGGCATTATGGGTATTATCCGGTAGAAGAATGTAATTGTATCATCATTTTATAATACGCATAATATAGTCATTTTATAATTACACCTATTATCATTATTATTATCATTTATAAATAACTTATTCAGTTTCTTCATAGTTAATGAAAATTTGACGTTGATTATACCTACGCGGAAATTCCCGCACGTCTCATAACGCAGTCTTTTGGATTCTAGCTAGGCATTAACGCTTTAGCGAGTTAATTAGGCACACGTCGCGTCGTCGGCAAGGAAAGTGCTAATTCAAGACTGGATTTTAGAGAAGTGAAAAAGATTAAGGAAGGAAGGAAGAACGAAAAAATATACAGATTTAGTTAATAATTGACTGAAACAATCTTCAAAGCGTTCGGTACCTTATCTCGGTTAATATCCACTCCGCAGAATCTTATAATTAAATATAAATGTGTAAAATATAAGTTCATTTAATTAATACTAAAATTAGTGAAAATTAAAACGAATAAAAAGGCACCGAGTTGAATTTCCGAATTTTTCAAGTTATCCGAATTCGTTTGCGACGATTTCGAATTTTGAGAAACGTTCACGTTATTTAGAGCATTGAAATTGGGATGCAGGGGTGTTTCGAAGTTTTTTTACTTTCGGGAAAGGACCCTATCGACCCCTAGAATTCGGAACTTCAATCCGGCCCCAATAAAAGAATATCAAAATATACCTAGTGAAGCAAAGGCTCTCAATTAGAGGACTTTTCCTCTCAGCTCGACATAAGATCTTTTGATAGTTTTTCCCATCAAATTGAGTAGCCCATAACGATTGAAACGGCTCTAAAATCATCAAGCCATTAATCGAGTAAGTTATTTGTGCTCTTTTTTTTCACCATTTTACGAAGCCAGCGCCGGTTCTGATTTATTGCAATAAAAAAGAGGCAGAAAATCAAAACGAAAATATAAAAACTAAAAAATATATATAATCAACGACCGGTCGTCAGGGACAGGAAAGCGGCAGGTGCGCAGACTATTCCCTGCACTAACACGTGGACAAGGTAATGTGCGTGTAACATGTGTACCTACTCCGCTGTACCAGGATATCTGTTAGTGCATATCTAGGTATGCGTAGGTGTATTCCTGTCTATCTATACATACGTAGGTACACCCATAATATACATGTGCAGATGATGCATAGGAGGACATTTGAAACGGTGGTTGCAATTCGCGCGTAACCCCCTCTCTCTCTCTCTCTTTTTCTCTTTCCGTCTCTCTCTCTATCACCTATAACCCCCCCAAACAACGGATCGCAGATGTTGCACAGGATCACGTTACCAGCTCCATCGCTATCAACGGTTGACAGGTAGGTACCTAGATAGGTATCGCTGGTGCAGTTGCTGTCCGAATTCGCACTGACTGGATGCAATGGTTGGACGTTGTGGACTATAGCTCTCTTGGCAGATTCATTATTGAACATTACACAAATATCGGTAACTTGTCAGAGGAGATCGTTAATGGGAAAGGAGCGGAAGAGGATCGGAGAGAAACTTATAGTAAAGGGAATTGATTTTGAAAGGAAACTTTGAATTCGTATAGAAATTTTATACATGCGGACGCTCGATGATGTGCCTGAAGTTGGAGCCAGGTTGAAGTTCCAAATTTTCAAAGTTCCGAATGGTCAAAGTTCCGAATTCGTTTCAGAAGATTTCGAATTTTCAAAAACAATGAAATTTATAAAATTAAAATTAAATTTCAGTCTTTTTCTCGCGATGTGAAGACGAAAAATAGTTCATTCTTTGACTTGTCCAGGTTTGTCAGATTTCCGGTATTTAAGGGGATCAGTACAGCGACTTTTCGAGAAATTATCATAGTCCGAAATCAATTTATTTCATACCCAAAGTTCATTTCACATCAAAATATTTTTCTTTTTCCAAATCATGTGTCGTAAGGATTTTGGAACACCATTGGTCCAATTCAATCTCTTGACGTCTCATTTTCTCCGGTGAACCATTCCTCATCTTGTGAATGTAGGGATTTTAAAATAAAAAATTATGTCATAAGTTATGATCAATTTACCAAATTTGCAAAAATTATTATCACTCATTTCTTAAATAACTTGGCCAAAACGAAAAATTTTCAAAATTCCTACATTCACATGATGAGGATTTGTTTTCTGAAGAAAATGAATCCAAGATGACCTGAATCGGTCCAACAGTGCTCTAAAATCCTTACGACACGTGATTTGGAAAAAGAAAAATATTTTGATGTGAAATGAACTTTGGTGATGAAAT
Organism: Tenthredo livida; assembly: GCA_963992785.1. Lineage (NCBI taxonomy): Eukaryota > Metazoa > Arthropoda > Insecta > Hymenoptera > Tenthredinidae > Tenthredo > Tenthredo livida. Next base: position 36,523,399 of record OZ023065.1, read on the forward strand.
AAATTGATTTCGGACTATGATAATTTCTCGAAAATTCGCTGTACTGGTTCCCTTAAGGAAAGACTAGACTGAAGTTGCAAAGTAGTTGAAAAGAAATCGGTATTTTTGGCCGAAAACGTAGTTTTACCTCAAAAATCGTCCATGATCTATAAATTTAATTGAACAATGACCAAATTTGTTTGCTACTGTCATCAGTTCATTCGCCTGGAAAAAATGAGTATCGGCCTCAAGATTGTTGACGTAGGGTGACTGATCCAGTAGATGGACACCGTCCTAAAGATGGACGGTCGACTTTTGGATAGGAAATTACGAAAAGGAAGACTAAAATGCGACTGCTGATTTGAATTTTCAATAACTATTGGTATTTTCAATCCCCTGATGACAGTTTTTCTTTGATCGAGTTTTTATTTCAATTGCTAAAAAAGAAACGTCCATCTACTAGGCAGTTTTCTTAGGCGTCCATCTATTGGTCGGTTCACCCTAGTAGATATATCGTTTAAAAATAATTTTCATTTTCATCGATGCACGTATAAAAATCATCAGTTTTTTTTATGTAGGTAAGCTTGCCGAGGTTGATTCTAGCCCGGAAGTGATCAGGTTAGCGTGTTAAATCATATACCAAACAGTCACTTCCGGGCCAGATTCAACCTCGCCATGTGTACGTAGAGGAGCTTCGAATGAAAAATTGAATATTGGAAAAAAAAAAAGAACAACGTTTTTGCATCTACTTCAATGTCGAATTTTCTGTACCTTTAACATCGGCTGCGTAGTAATATTCGATTTGGCTTCTATAATGGAGTTTATCTCGAAAAGAAAAAGGAATATATTGTTTGAAATTGCCGATTTAGTACTCAATTTATTTTCATGCCCCGATATAAAAGATGTGAGTATGTATTTGATAAAAAATAAATAAAATATTGAAATAAAAAAGAAAAAACACTCGGGATTTTTGTCCCCTAAAAACACTGTGGACTGTATTTCCACTTTACAAAACATCCAGAATCCTCGTCCCATTTCGAGGTCGAAAAAGAAGCAAACTAATTCGTGAAAATGTTCGTCCTCAAAACAGAGAAAAACAGAAATTCACAATCTATAAAATTGTAACGTGAATTAATCGGCGTTTTACTGGTGGCAGCGGTGGGATACAAGCCCACGCCTCCGATAACAGAATAGAAAATTTGAAAATCCATCACTCTCAAAAAAACTGTCCTGAATCAATCGTCTATCAGATATTTCACACATAATCAAAATATGTCCTCCTCTAAGAAAAGAAGAAGAAAAAGAAATATGCACCCCCTGTTCAGATATGAAATAGGTATTTCACAACTTTGGAATAAGAAAGCGAGAAAAAAAAATCAGTATCACGGAGGGAGAAAAATCGCATTCCTCTAACGGAGGCGCATGTCGTTCGATTTATACCAGACGAATTTTCTCCAAAACTGTCCACGTAATTGACGGAGTGGATGGATTATCATCCCCCTGCAGCGTGGCTACTGCAACCTTTATGTGCACAGAAGAAACTCTTGCTATGCACTCGGCGCCAGTTATCTGAAGACTTTTCATTTCTTGTCTTTCTTTCTTTTTCTATAGCAAAACTTATGCGTTTAGTTTTCAAAAATACGTTCAAAAGGCATTAAAATGCGATAAATCTTGTTATTTTTACGACGTAGATCGTCTGAAGGTCTTTTCCACGGTCCACACGTTTCCCAATGAACCGACGCGACGCTCGAATTATCCACTCGGATCCGCACGAACGAACGAATGAAAAGAGGGATGAAGGGATGAAAGAAGAACGCGTAATATTATAATCCCTCGGCAGCGGCGGGCCGCGTCGCTCTTTGCGAGACAAACAGAATTAAAACTGAGCGCGAGCGGTTGGTCTATCTGTCTCTCTGTTTCTCTGTTTCTCTGTCTGTCTGTCTGTCTGTCGTTCTGTCGGTCGGTTGCTTGCGTTAAACGCGATTAAATATCAAAGCCGTTGTCTCTCTCATTACAAGGTTAATTAGGAATGGTTAGGGGCGAGGCCGCGGAGGGTAAGGCGCGTGGTAGAACAAGGGGTAAATTTATTGTCCATATTTCCATCTAGAATCCCATTTATACATTCACAAAGAGTAGGACAGTGAAAAAACAGTTTATATAAACAAAAATGAGCGTTTAAAATTCTCTTACAAATTTTCCACCCTAAACCTTTAACGGATTTTGAAGTTTTATTTTTTATTACCTAACTTGGTTATACATTAGTTGATCGTTTCTTCATAGATATATATTCCGCTGCAAAACTGCAGCTCCTTTTTTTTTCACCTAGACATAAAAATACGTTGGGTCGTTTTATAGTTGGATATATATTTTTCGATATAGTATGCGTAAAATTTCATTTTTCATTTTACGCATACTATGTCGAAAAATATCGTATGAAACTCGTGCGTTAGATTTTACGCTTTCGATGCATAATATACTATTTTGTAACACTGTATGGAAAGTTCTTACTTTGTGTACCGATAATTGTACGCAAAATAGCAGATTCCTGATGATCTTACAAAGCGTGCGGGAATCAACATTCCCGCACGATATATCCATGCGAGAATGTTGATTCCCGCACACTTTGTCGATTCATCCATGCCGAGTGTACAAAAAGTGCGAACTTTCATACAGTGTTAAAAAAAATGGTATATGAACCAGTGCGGGTTGGTTATTTCCGCACTAGTATCATAATATACTATTCTAATATGTACATGTATTTCTTTATATAGAATATGATATTTATAACTACTCAGACCTGTAAGAGGATTTAATGGTAGGACGGGTCAAGGGGCTCAGAGACGACATTTACGATTTCTATACGATGCGGGGTAGGTATAGTATCCCGCTGCAGGCATCCCTTGTAGTCTCGATTCTAATGGATTAGCGGTACAATTTCGTTATCCCAGAGATAATTTTAAACGAGTTAACAGACTAATTAACGATTATCGTTGTTTCGTACCGATTATCCACTCCACGCCAATCAGCTATTATAAGTTAGCTCGACTAACCCGCGCTCGCGCTCTGTAGTTGTATTGTGTGGCGAAGAAGATGAAATGAATGTAATTCCAACCACTCGAATTACACGGAAAAGGAAGAGAGAGAAAAACAAAAAAAAAACATTAAAAAAATCAAATAAAAAACGACAGGAATTTTTCCTGGTTGTTTTATTCCATAAACACGTGAGGCGCATAGGTAGACGTGCAAACGAGTATATATAGGAGGCATTACCAAATTGGGAATAAATATTTGAGTAGGGTTGGATTTCCGCGGTTGTACTATGTGAATCGCGTAGAGGAATTTCAATCGAAGTGATTTTCGATCGGTTGATTGCAAACCACCGGCTGATCACTGCGAGCTAGATTCTTCAATTTCCATTTATTTCGCTATAGAAATACCAACACAAATACAACTTCTGACTAGATTCAAATTTTACCACAACCTATAGAGGCGAAGTACTACTATTTCGCAGTAAATATATTACGGAAAATAATTAGGTATACCTATACATGTGTGAGAATCCGAGGATCAACTACGAAGTAGGTACCTACGCGAAAGGCCCGAGGTTTGGGATGAAAAAATAAAAGAAAAATTAAAAAACGAAGAAGAGGAATACAATAAATGTCAAAGATCTAGAAAAGGCTCGTGAAATGTTTCTCTGCAACGTAAAACTGCACACGCAAGTTCTATTTATATGCAATATATAGCAGAGTCTGTGAGGAGAGTAGAAAGTTTTATCCAGCTGCAGGTACGTAAGTAAGTAAGTAAGTAAGTAAGTAAGTATAAGTAGCTATAAGGTCTGGAGGAAACTTCCCGAAGAGCAACTGGAGCAAGAAGACTCGATGTATTGCGATATGCGTTTAATTCGTCAATTCATTGATTTCAGATATGCAGAGATTTCGTGCATATGATCAAGTCGTAAAAATAAATGTGATTAAATATAAAATTGATGCAACTACTTGTTGCAAGATTAACATATACCTACACATCGCATAGCTCATATCATCTATATTATTAAATATTCAATCACAACTGGAGTTGCTCGACCAGTGGAATCCAGGACGTAATTTAATCGCTAAATGCATAATATTGTTAACTAATTGTCACCGTTCATTAAAATTGTCAAAATATTATTAATACCCTACGCACTGATTGCCGCATCGAATTTTACACGTAATTTGCAATTACTTTTATCGCCTCTATTAGAATGGTCGAGGTTCGAATTTAACTTGTCAATTTTCAAATTTAACATTTTCGCGTGAATACCTACGTAGGGAAATCATGATACGACCTTTTGATTTGAAAAATGCCAAACTGTCGTATATAATGGTGCTTATATACGACCAGCTCATGCCATAATGGCAGGTAATTTAGTAAAGTCTAGATTCGTAGAACACAGAAATGGTGCCTCTGCACAATTCAGGTCTGAAATTTAGTTGGTCATATAGTCGCAGGTAGTCGCAGCTATATCTGCAGATTTACCCTCTGATAATTTGGCGTTGGGGTGTGCGTGCGATATGGGTAGAGCCATGCATTCACAAGTATGGTTATCTGCATACGAGATGGACCCTAGTCCTGTTTTATTCATATTTCGTATCTTATTGACGGAAGGAGGAGTGGCTCCTGCAGCCAGTGGTCGCGATCCTAAAAGCGATATCAATTCATACATACGTACAGAATAATAATGATCTCGGAAACTTTTGTCGCCTAAATCTCGTCGATTGTATTACTATACACCAAGTCATTTCATCAAAGAGCTATACTATACTTTTGACATTTTTTTTTCTTCAAATTCTTCAAAAATCTATTTGATAGAAAAAAAAAATGTGAGTCTCGCGATTAACACGTCTTTCAATTAGCTGTGTGATGAATGAAGCACCCAGCTCCCGCATAATATAAGACCAGCCATGGTCGATGTCCATGCTGAAAAATTAGTCATCCATAAATTTTCGCCTCTATAGCAAACCGCCGCTATATATAGTTCATACAAGTGATTCATATACGCATACTTGAGATCGGACATCGATCGATCAAGCTCTCTTAGAATCCTTGATAAAAATTTTAACGATGGAGAAAATAGAAGATGAAAAAGTTAAATACGGACGTGAAGAAAACCTTCTCGAAAACGAACTGAAATCTTTCGAAACGCATATTGAGGCCGATTATGTTGCGACACGATTTTCCATCGGGAAGACTGACGAGAAATCGCGGGAGAAGATCGCCGGAGGAAATCATGAGAGATAAGCGATCAGCAACGACGATATAGGAATATATATGTATGGTATGCATGTGTATGTGTATGTAATCGAAGATCAGTTAATCCGTAGTACCTATACTAATAATTAACAATTCCGAGTGAGTTTCCTAATTATTCTACCATCCCTTACTACCCTTTGCGAAACCCTTTGCAGGAGTCATCAGCCTCAGGGCTGCAAAGACGATGATCACTGTGTGTAAACGAATTATTATTATGTTATTGCAATCGAAATGGAAATCCGATTATTGTAAAGGTCCTCCGCTACAGGAAGCTACGGAAATACGATGGGAATGGACATTTGGTTTAAGGACTAGGCGCGAGGGTCGGCATTCGACCGAGGATCCTCGTCAGTCGGTCTCCCGCGCATTCAATTATACCAACGAAGATTTACGGCCCTTATAGCTCCGATGAGATATCGAAGAAACTTTCGACTGTCTATACAACCACGACGAGAAAGTCAAAAATTATAGCCGCAATGCTGCGATTCGCGAACTTGATCATTTATTAAAATCCGATTTTCTTGTCGCATATGCGATTCGTCGGTTCAAAATAATTCCGCGGAATATCGAGACGCCGGAATATGAAAAACGTAATTTCTGACATTCGAGAGTAAATCAGAAATTTCTTTTTTTTTTTTTTTTCTTCTCCTTTCGGCGTCGACAAGTGCCTGAAATAGGATGCCATTGTCTTCGACTAGGGACTTGGTGGGTCCAGATGGCACCGCAAGGTTGAAGCGAGTCGCCGAGGTTCTAACTGGCAAACTGTTGATCCGCTGCTGCAATTTCGCGCGCGATCGACTTCGCGCCCGCGCCCGTTTCCAACCAGTTTAGAGAATTCCCTTTCCAGGGTAGGTACAGCTCGTCCCGAAGCATCGTGCGATAAGCCGGGGCGGCTATATGATTTCGATTTAAATTTCACTTGTTGCCGCACACCGGCACTAGGCTTTCCACCAACTCTATCCTCATAGTTAGATTTACATTTTAGAGATATAAATTCTGAGCCGACCCGTGTAGAAATTCTGCCCAGGCGTAAGTCGGGGCCAAGTTATTTGTCCAAAGTTCAATCGTGGCCCCTTCTAGAATTGTCACACATTTTAATCTAGGGCCTATATTATCTTGCTAATGTTGGAAATCAATCTTGGGCCAATGTTGGATATCCAATTCAGGCCATAATATTATAATATTATCTTGGCGTCCAAGGCAATGCCAATCTGGGGCCTGGATTGGCTACTTCTAGGCAAGCCCGGATGATATTGTTTTGGCGTTCAAGGCAATTCCAAACTGGGGCCTGCATTGGCTGTCTTCGGGAAGCCTGTGATTTGGATGCCACCATTACGCCCGTATAGGGCCTTGATTCAATATAGGATGCCAGGACAAATTTCCACACGGGGAGTCACCCTAGTTGAGCATATCTTCTTCTGATGGGTCAATTCCGCACACTTATGTCATTTGAAATACCCAATCAGCGACAATTTTTATCATTTCATTAATAAATTAGTTCAATTGGTAGCGACTTTGCGTTTTTCGTTCTCTCTCTAATTACGCAGTATACATAGATTGATGATGAGATCGGTGGTGTCTAGGTTGCTGTAGAGGCGCCAGAAGTATCTACGAGAGTACGAACTGGGGAAGAGCTGGCTGCACCGGCGGCGCGGGACTCGTACCTATAGTCTCTTCGAGAATAAACGATTAAAATGCAAATTTTGTCGGCGAAATTTAACCCCTGCCTTAACGTCGCTAGCCATGCCAACCCTTGACTCACTTTGCCCCTGCAGCAGACGATAGATAGATATATAGCTAGATAGATAGATAGATATACATACCTACACAGAAAAAAAGGTTTACTTGAGCCAAGAAATTTGTTTTGAAGAAACCGAAAATTCCCGAGCGAAGATAAAAACTTTCTTGAACCATGAAAATTTTCTTGTTTCCAGAGAATTTGTACGTTGCCCGGGAAATTTTCGGTTTCTTCAAATCAAATTTCTTGGCGCAAGTTATCCTTTTTTTCTGTGTATGTAGATATGTACGCGAACAGAAGGGAAACGGGAGGAGATTCGGAAGCGTTTCTGCCCGCTCTAGGAAAACCGATTAGCAGAAGGTATAGATTCCGTAGAAATCGAATAATTTTTAAACGAAACTGCAGCAGCATTCAGGAATTTTTTTTTTTTTCGAAAATTCGTTGCTAATTAAAACATTAGCTGACGTATGGCGTATCGTTGTCAATGAAAAAGTTACCGCTATGCAAATTTTTTTTTCTTCTTTCTTTTTTCTTAAAAGATGGAAAGAATTTTCTGGGATAAAAGAAATATTCGAATTATGGTGGAGCGATTCGTCGGCGCTTAGTATGCATTAGCGATACTCCGATCTAGCATCAGCTTGGGGCCGGGTGTGTATTCCCTGAAGAAATACTTCTATTTTTCTATCTTCTCGTATATATGGCGTTAAACGTCACGGTCAAGCTACGGTCTGAGATTTCATGGAAAACCCCATAGAGATCGAGGTGATAACTTTCTTCTGATAACGAATTTAGTCGAGAATTACAAAAGTGAGCGTTATATTAATTCCCGCAGAATTGGATGTAAATGTAAATACGTAAAAATTTTCGGATCCCTGATTTTTTGCTTCCGTATTATATTCTGTTTTTTGAATATATGCAGTGCATGCAGTACTAATTGAGATCGAAAGAAAAAAGAAAGTAAAAAAATTAATTATTTTTTTTGTTTCACAATTCATTAATTTGAAAAATATCGCATGCCCCGCGCATTCTGCAACGGGAAAAATTTTCCAAATAATTAGACTCGTCAAATACTGCGGAAATTTGAGGCAAGCATTTTTCCGTTGCTAATGACCATGGCAGCTCTACGTGTTCCATATAGTACCCATATAGGAAACACGCGAGACTTATTCGCTGCGGTAAAAACTTTTGGCTTCAGGCATGAGAACGTTGTTCTTTTTTCTTTTTTTTCTATTCTTTTATCTCTTCCTCTTTTCTTTCCGAACATAACAAATTCATTTTACCAATATTTCGAAGTTTGGTAATAATTATCGATAAGTATAATACTTAACGATACCGTTTCGTATTATTATTTTATTTTTTTTCTCTTTTGCTCTTTGCGTGATCAAATTAAGCAGCCTGTTTATCGTGGTTTGATTTTTTTTCATAAAATTTTCTCATCCGATCGTTAAATTTCACCATTTTCAAACAAAAAAAAGAAAACAAAAAAAGAAAGAAGTCATCTACATATTGTTACGTGAAAAATGTTCTGCTTTATTTTTCAACGCTTTCTCAACGTACGTGTACAGGGTGTCTGAAAATTCTCGTACAATCTACATAGCGGTGGATTCCTTGCGAAAAATTAAGACGAAAGTTACCCATGCAAAAAAATCCACAAGGGCTTAGTTCTTCTGTAAAAGAAGTTAGTATAACAAACCAATCGGCGTTCGGCTTTAGACAATACTGGCTTGAACTCTGCGCATAGCCGTTCGCTCCACTATACCGAGAACACAGCACTCTTTCCTAAAGCCCAACGCTGATTGGTTTGGTATTAAGTGCTTTTACACGAAAACTAAGCCCTCGCGGACTTTTTTGCACATGTAACTTTCGTATCAATTTTTCGCAAGTGATCCGCTGGTATGTAGATGATGCGCTAATTTTCATACACCCTGTATATATATGTATGTATTCAGGCATTTAATATTCTTCGTTCCTATTAAATGGCATTACGGAGCACAACGGCAGCAAACGAGAATAAAATTGTTAAAACAAAATGAAAAGTATAAAAAGAGAGAGAAAAAAAAAAGAAAAATATGAAAAAAAAAAGGGAAAAACCCGCTCGGCGGAATATGTTGAATCAACAATATTTCAGGGAAACTCGACTTGGTTTTAGCCACGGCGTTCTACACGTACAGTCATCGCCGGAAGTGAATATAAAATATTTGTCTTTATTTTTTATTGTTTTTTTCAAATCTGCAATATGCAGCGAAAAAGCCGATTTTTTTTTCGTCTTTTTTTTCAAAGAACGTCTTATTCTTTTCTTGATGAAATAAAGATGATTTGAAACATATCGACTGAACAATCGAATCGAGAATCTTTTTTTTTTTTATTATTATTATCATTTTTCCACTGCGAAAAACTCCAGCGCCAATATTTGATAACGAAATGTATAACGAAAGAATGAAAGCTGACTGTACCACCACCCCGCGGCGGTGCAGAACGACGTGGGATAACGCAGACTTGGTGATTTATTTTATTTTCAATTTTTTTTTTTTTTTTTTTTCAATTCAGTCGGAAGCTGAATATTTACATTACAAATTAGTAGCTGGCGTCTCTCTATTTCCCACAGCCGCAAAATGACTGCATATCAATCGCAACCAGATTATCCGGTCTCCCAGTCCCAGTCGTGTCTCTCTTTGACCATAAATATGCATGTATATGCATTGGCGATGACGTGTACTACCTACATGTGTCAAGGTGTAAAAGTGTATGGTTTTGAACCGACACTTGTACTCCCACATCTTTAGGATCCCATTTTATCATAATATCCCATTTTTACCACAGAAATGATATTTTCTTGAAAGCAACTTTATCTGGAGATTATTAATTCTCTTACCTAATTCGGTCGGAAAAAAATTCCTCAAGAGAAAGGAAGAAATAAAGAGGGATTGTAACTTTTTATCGCTAAAATTAGTAAGGTAAGTTGTTGCTGCAGGCTGGATCATTTGAAGAAAAGTAGGTAAACAGTATTTTTATCATAATATTACATACTTTTCTCATTTCTCGCTCCAGACGGTTTTTTTTCTTTCTTATTCTCTCTCTTTCTCTCTTTCTTTCTATATCTTTCCTTTTTATATATTATGGTGTAATTAAAGTTGAAGATAATTTAAATGTAGCCAAAGTTAAAAGACTTTTGAATTTCTCAAATGCAGCTGACAAATTGGAACTTTGTAGGTATTACGCAAGATTCTAGTTAAAAATAAAATTAACATTTTCTCTTTTTTCTCCACTTTATTAAATTTATAATATCATCTACCCAATATAACACGACACAAACATTTCGAAAATATAACTAATCAAACTTTTACTTTATCATCTAATCCTGCAGGCAAATTATAAGAACAAATTATCAAATTATATAATCCTCGCGATTGCTGTAACTTTTCCATTCTTCCACATATATATTAGGGTGGTTTTTATTTAGGGCTCGGACGATTTTTTTTTAGCGGGCACCGCCGAAATCGGCCCCAAATAATTCAAAAATAATTCTCCATTTTTTTTCAGATTTTTATCTCAACTCTAACCCCTCCCACCAAAAGAGTGGATTTCTTCATTTGAAACACACGTGTTTCGGCAACAATCTCAGTGTATTTTTTTTTTTTTTTATATCAGTATCAATTTCCAAAAAGTCTGTAACTGCGAGATTGTAGTGGGCATTGATGCTAGACAAAGTTCTACGCCAACGTTAGAAAAAAAATGAAGAAATTGAAAAAAGAAACGACACATCTTTTTTTTCCTTATAGAGATGCCTCTTTATATCCCAAAAATAAAAAAATCAATACCATATCAGTCAGTTTTATTTTCTTTGTTTCAGCGCAAAAATTCGGAAAGTAGTTCTTTCCCTCCGTCTAGATCGAAATCGTCGTTACAACGCTACGATACGCACGTATCCTTATACGCAGGCAGACACGGAGGAGTTAAGGAGGAACATCAGCTTCGCGCGTGAGGGGAAATTCATAGGGAGGGTCAATTGTGTCTACGGCTGCTACCATCTCTTACAACGTAAAAATTGAGTTTATAATTTATACATTTCCGAAAATTATTTCAGTACAAACGAAGTGATTTTGATATACAAGTAATATATCACCGATACAAACATATTATATCGTGATTTATTATTTATTATAATTAATTATAATATCTACATTGAGACTGCAAGGTTTCACAACACCGCATTTTTCGTTTCTGGGTTGGTAGTATTGAGCTATGAGAAAAAAAACGACTCGCGACTCGATATTCACGTAAATTGACGTTTTGACGTTATGTTGATGGCTGTGTACGAGTAAACAATAATTTCTCACTGCAAGTGCGAATATCTTTACGTGTGTCATGCCAAACTTTTCCAATGCTGGTGTCTTTTACTGGAAGGGCAAAAGAGTATCGGAAGCTATCCACAATCAAAGAATCGCTCAGCAAAAAGCTGGAGAGAGTAGGAAAAAGCACAAGTTTGATGATAACAGTGCAGACTCGAAGAAGGTTAAAACCGAAGAAGATACCGCTGCCGAAGATAACAGGAATGAAAAAGAAGCTCCATACGTTGTGCAAGGATATCGTATGATTCACGTAGAGACAGTTAAGAATGGACTGAGATGCAAAAGTTGTCAGGAAGCATTGAGCTTAGACAACATAACCAATGAAACGTTCAATGGATTTGCATCTACTTGGCATATCAAATGTGATGAATGTCTTTTGGAAAATTTTGTACATACAAGTCCAAAAATACGTAATGCTGAATCGAAACGTATGCTTTTTGAGGTTAACTTCAAGGCTGTGATTGGTAAATATATATATGAACTTTTAATACGGATGATTCCTCGCACATCAGGTGATACTGATTGAGTAACACATCATTTTTTTCTTCAAGGCGTTCTACATTCTGGCAGTGGATTAAAAATGTTACAAAAGTTTTGTGCATGTTTGAACATGCATTCCATTGTAACAGGCACATTCAAGTTTTACGAGCGGCTAGTTGGACGAGAAATAGAAAAAGTAGCCAAGGAGAGTTGTCACGAAGCTGCAAAAATTGAACGATCACTAACTTTGGAGAACAGAGATGAAATCGAAAAAATGTTGTAAGATGTTTCATGATTGGCGTTATAAATTGTAAAACATATGGCGATTTACGGCAATTTCATAAAATAATTTACTTTACTCAATGTGATAATTTTCACACCTTATAAAGTAAAATTTTGTACAATACTCGACGGAAAAACTTCTCCTAATCTCGTGTGATTGCAACATTCGCATTCGGCTCGTACTGCAGCCTTACACTCGTCAAGAAAAGCTTTACTGTACCTATATCGGAATTCAATATTCGTTAGCCTTTCAATTTCCTTCAATGAAATTGTGACACTGACACGTCTGCATATTGCGCTTGATAAATCAGGGTGAATTATCAAACATATACATAATCTCTTATCTATACATAGCATTCCACATATTACATAATATTACACCTGTATATCACGAAATGTGTACAATTCATGGAATTTGTATGAATAAAAATATGTATGACGTAATTCACTTGATTTATACCTTTTGACCCATACCTTTGCAGGCCCCCAGACCTTAGAAAAGGTTTTATTGTCCCCCATTTAGTCACGACGCAATCAAAAAATACTGAGCAAAATGATAGTGTGCCACCAAATAATAATCCACAAAAAAGTGATTCAAGCAATAACAGTGAGTCATACGACGTTCAGTCCTTTTCGAATTCAACGACCGACGAGACAGAAGTGATGAGTGGAGAAAAAGACAGAAAAAGTGCAACTGTAGGTTTGTTCTTTTTGTATAACAATCTGCTGATGAAAATTCGTGTCCAGGATCAGCATAACTAATATTTATTGGGAATTGCAATGAAGTGAGTATATTATATATTTTATTATGTATAGGTCGACAGTCGAAGGATCTTCTCACTGCCATGGGTATAGTCAGATTGATGCTATCATTTGATATGGCTTGGTCCAAACGTGGTTCGGGTCGCAATTACGACAGCTTGAATGGTTATGGAGCAATGTTTGGTACACAAAGTGGACTTATCATTGACTATGGCACGAGGAATCGACTTTGCAAAAGGTGTTTATTGAGTCACCCTAAGAGTGACCACGATTGTCGCCAAAATTTCACCGGAAGCGCTAAGGCCATGGAAGCTAATTTAGCAGCCGATATAGCGGCAAATAGTAAAATTTTAAGTGAGAACAACTTGCAATTGGGAATTTTATGTGGCGATGAGGACAGCTGTGCGATCGCAGCTATTCGAGCTAATAGTTCTCATCCCATTGTTAAATTATCGGACAGAAATCATTTAAACAAAGGGCTGAAAAAAATTTTATACCAACTGTTGAAGACCAGAAATTTTGATAAAGAGCTGAATGGCAGAACCATCGACTATTTGTTCACTTGCTTCACATATGCAACAGCTCAGCATCACGGTGATAGTGTGGCGCTAGCTACTGCCGTTAGAAATATTCCTGAGCACGCATTCAATAATCATGACGGTTGTGTGACGAATTCTTGGTGTGGATACAAACATGACCCAGAGAATTATACCCACAAAACGATTGGCGAAGGATTGGCAAACCCGCAATTATATTTTGAACTCACTAAAATCTTTAACGACCTAGCAACGAACTCAGATAAGTTCGCCTTCTCTGTTTCGAGCCAGGCAAATGAAAGCTTAAATTCGGCAATATCTCGAAAGGCACCGAAACCTATTTGTTATAGTCAAAGTGAATCAATGGACTTCCGAGTTGCATCTGCCGTTGCTGAAAAGAATCTGGGTGAAAAATACATTCAACTTGTTTGTGAAAAGTTGCGATTGAATGCTGGCGAATTAACGACAAATTACATCAATTTCATAGAAGTAATTAAAGCACGTAAAAGAACCATGGCTAAAACTGTTGAATTCAAACGGAAGAGGATTGAGCTGAAAAAAGAACGGACAGAGCTTCGCCACAAAAATGAGTCAAAAGAAGGAGTGACATATCAATCAAACGTTGGATTACTCAGCACACCTGCCGTCAACCTCTGCAATAATGAAAATGCTGATGGTCATGGAGAGCATACATTTCTAAACGATTATTCTTTCTCTACAGAGTATACATCAGAGAAACATGAAATCGTATTTTTCGATCTAGAGACTTCAAGTCTCTGTTCAACTTGTGACATCTTGCAAATCGCGGCTGGGAAAGGTTCTCTTCGATTCAATTGCTACGTCAATCCTATTCAACCAGTTCATCCAAGAGCGGCTGAAGTTAATGGCTTAACGAACAACCGCGGAGAACTCTACTTACACGGAGTTAGAGTAACAACGTATCCATTGAGAGTAGTTTTAGGAAAATTATTGACTTTTTTAGCGCAATTCCAAAAGCCTTGCATCTTAGTAGCACATAATTGTGCATTCGATTCTTCTCGTTTGTTGCGGGATTTGAAGAAGTTATCATTAATGGACGATTTCAAATCAGTTGTTGCTGGCTTTGTATGCTCTCTCATCAGCTACAAAGATAAATTTCCAGGACGAAAATTTAAAAAAGGCGACTGCAAACTTGTAACATTAGTCTCACCACTTGTTGAAGACGCAGCGAAAAAAGCTCATGATGCAGCGTTTGATATTTACTTATTAGAAACGTTTGTAAGGCACGAGTTTTCAGTTGAGTACTTAATATCCAAGAGTCATACTGTTGACGAATGTATTAATGAAAAAGAAAAAGAGGTCAGTCTCACGGCAATTAAAATGACTCTTCGCCCTTTGGTGAAAGTGATATCAGTTCCTTTGCGCGAAAAACTAGCTGGAGAGAATGTGACAATGGCCAAATTGAAAGAAATATTTGCCACTGAGGGCGAAGATGGAATCGTCACATTATTTTCTGAGAAAGTTAACAACAAACCTCGTATCAGCAAAAGTAAGAATGTCCTTCAGAAAGTCATCAGTTATCTTGAAAGTCACAAATAATTTCATAATATACGTTTAATTGTTTATAAGAATGTAATTCGTTTCACAGTAAATATAATATAAATGCGATTCGAACAACAAATATAATGAGATAATAAAAATATTCAAAATATCATCTACAACATTTTCGATTTCAACACTATGTACACAAAGTACAGCACCGTACCTTCACAACGAGTGTGCCATGATTTTGAGTTATACGAGCGCTCTGCGATCAGCTGATGAACCCGTGTTGCCGCGTTTTCCATGCTTCGGCATAAAAAACGTCAAAATATCGCATTTCTTGGAGAGTTTCTGTTAATTATAGAAAAATGGCAGAATGAAAACACCTCTAACTTTGCATACAGGTCCTTGATTGTTTGAGCTGTTCAGTGGTAGTTTTTTTCTAAGCTATCACCATTTTTCATTTCACTATGAATATGTAAAGATGTGGCCGACGAGTTATTCCCTATGACCACGTGTAAAACATTCAAAGTTTGCAAATTATTTATTAAAAAATGGCTGAATGAAACTGTTCAAAAATTTGAGAGGCCATCGAATGTATATTCAAGAATATATTCTGAAAGTTTCATTTAGTTGTCACCATTTTCATGAAGCTGATGTTCCTCCTTAAGCAACGGCCAGAACTTGCATGCAGTACCTACCTACTCGGTGCCTATACGAGCATCGATTGATTTTCTCTTAACCATTTTGTTACGACCACATCCCGGCCGGGAGCCGTATAGCTACAGGTATACCTCAATACCTCAGCTCTATGACCAGCTGCAGCTACCGGGATAGTTCGGAAAAGTTTGAATGCGAAACACGCCGCGCCTGTTGCTCAACTAATAAACTTTTGACGAAGCTAAAACTTGGCTAGAAGTACGTAATGAAAATTGACACTAAAGGGTTTTGTTCCAACGATCGCCTTTTGCTGAAAGGTTGAAACTTCAAGGTACCTACAGTGGGTGGATAGGTACGGCTGGTAAAATTGAAACAGCGAAAGAAATTCCGATGTGCGGATCTACTGAATTTTTTCCAAATTTATTTCACCCAAAGCTCGCATCAGCTTCACGGCTTATAAATAATTATTTATTCGCAATTGCGTTGTACCTAAATATCAAGGTTTGTTTGCACGCCATGTTATGCACAATGGCTTAGCGCAGGTAGGTAGGTTGAGATAACGAATGGACGGATGAGTAGATCTGGGAATGAACCAACGACTATCACTGAATAGTATTCACAGGATTTACATGTTATTCGAATATTCCGTGACTCTGGTAAGCTAGAACGAATGAATACGAGAGTATCCAAATTTAATCCCCTTTCGGGCCAGGAACTCTGACCAATGAAAACCAACTGCAATTTCCAAGCGTTAATATTGAATTATTAACACGGGCTGCTGAATTGTTCTCACTGCAACCACTAGCCCCGTTCTATAATAGAAACGAGGCTTATTTTTTGTTCATTTCGTTTTCATTTTTCGAAAATTCTAAGAAGAAAATTGAAAAAAAAAATTACATTCTCATACGAGTTGGTATACTTGTCCCTTATATGTTCACCCGCTGAACGGTAATTGCTGCGTGCAGGTCTAATTTGGCACCGATGACGTACATCAAATAGAGTATTTCCACGAAATCCCGGGATTTCCACCACCCACACGATGTGCCAGTCATCTCTCATTACCAGTAACAAATTTGAGCCTAAACTCTGAGCTCCACGGCCCTTATTCCCTTATTCACGTCAAGTTTTAATCGATATGAAACAATTTTGTCCCATTAAATTGTTATCTGACATCTAATAACATATCATACCTATTATAATACAGCTGCGATATACCGTGAAGTTTTGAGGAAGCGGAACGATGGGCGTGCTATAGTTCGACCAACACACGCTCGCGTTGCGTACGTGAGCTGCCAGTGACTGCGAGTAGAAGCCCACGTACGCAACGCGAGCGTGTGTTGGTCGAACTATAGCACGCCCATCGTTCCGCTTCCTTAAAACTTCACGGTATCTGGACAATGAAAAATTATAAAATATATAAAGTTATGTGAACGTATCGGTATTTTTTTTCTCGAGGGGTGGGGGCGGGAACGGGGAATTTGATTCATCACAAATCCGCAGCTTCTCTTCATTTGAATATACAACTACCCGTAGTTAATTAACCCCGTACGATCGATATCATCTCTCTTGAAAAGATTTTTCCGATAGAAATTCTTGGCGGTTTGAATTTCTGTTATCGCATTTACAGTTTTAATTTAACGTATCAACGAATGAACGTATGTATCATGGTGTGAATTTTTTTCGCAGAAATTCATTGAAACCGAGTTCTGTAGGTACATACGTGGAGAGAAAAATCATAGAAGATTTTTTCCGTAAGTTAGTATTTATTAAAAATGAGGTTGAAAATCAATGTTCATCATATTAAGTTTTGTTGCCTGCGTGACCCTTGGCCCTATGGAAAATCGTGGGAATTTCCGTGATTCAATCATTCAATTGTTTCTGGCATGAGTTCGTCCTGCACCGATGTGCAGGTCGTCAATCAATGTGGAAAAAACGCGAATTTTTTTGGCAGTAAAAAATCGATTCGGTATGTTACAGAGAGTTTAGAAAACTTGTTGAAAATCAATTTTTGGAGCGAATACTCACCTGATTTTTTCCTTTCAGTACCAGGACGTTAGTCACTCTACCGAAGGGTATACCCAGGTGAACAATTTCCGCTTCCGTCACCTCGTTGGGGATGTTCCTGATATGGATAACCCTCGAAGGCTTTCCATTGTGACTCTTGTCGAGTTTAGCCTGAAACAGAAAGAAAAGATTCGGAATAAAGAGTCGTTCGTTTCTATTTCGAGACGAATATATATATATAGCGAATCAATATTCACCACCGAGTATACTTGGTGTTTATTCACCTCAATAAAATCAAATATTTGAAAAATCGGAACACCTATATGTATATACCGAATAATTGGCTATGAATTGCCGGCATTAATTGTTACCCCTTTTTTAATTATTCGCGCGAAGAATCATTCGAGCGAAAACAGAGAGAAGAAAAAACAAAAATAAAAATAAAAATAAAAATGAATGAAAAATGGAAAAAATTTGTCGACGTAAAAATTGATACCTCTCGGAGTGGTTCGATAAGTGTTTCGTATATCGTTTCATATTTATTCCACGTAACGCGAAATTTCCGGATAAAATGATTTGCTGTGAAATAAAAATTGATAATTAAACAAAATGAATTTTTTCATTTACCGGACGGAAGGCGAGGATTCCTTCTATATATATTTTTTTCGCACTTTTTATTTTCCTCCTTTTTGACGGTGCGTTAATTTAAAAATCCCCCCCAGCCCTTCGTCGGTGCGTACATTCAATATATATATATATATATTTATATGGGGACGAGGGCAACGCTGCTGATAAGGATTTAGTAATATTTTGTCACTCGTGACGCCAATAGGGTATATGTAGCCGGTTGAATTATATATTCTCCCCCTTTACCCGGATTATCCTATCGGGAGGAACCCTTCGTACATTTAAATCGAAGCCCCTATAGCCCGAGGCAGAGTTTTCAATCACGCTTCAATCTAGTCAACTCCACTCACAGAGTCATTCCCCATCTCCTGCACATCCAGTCAGTCAGTCAGTCAGCCTCCACCCTCCACCCTCCACCCTCCACCCTTCATCCTCCACCCTCCGCTTCTCATCTGCTCGCTCATCTCTTCACCGACACTCTAACACAGTCCAAGATATCCCCAGGGTGAACGAAGTATCTTAAAACCGTTGTTGAGGTTTAAGCGAGTTTAACTGATCGGAAAACGCGTTCCTTATACCGAGATAAAGAAGAAGGCATTCCAGAAACCTGCAGGCTGTTGATTCGGTAGGGAAAAGGTGCCTGAGAGCTGGTATATGGGTACAGCGTGAACGGCCGATTCTTTTCTGGTTAATAAACGCGCGAAATAACCCAAAACCCATCCCCCCGTCTGTATCCGTATAGTATATAGTCCTGGATAAATTTTCTATCGGGAAATAATCATTTCCTTGAAGAGAAGAGAAAAAATTTCAATTCCAAAACCTAGAGCGCAACAACCCCTCTATAAGATCTTTTGACGGCAACGATGTGATGTCTTGTTTTATATCACGCCTTACCGATTTTCACTCACGTCGCACACACATGGATCTTCGTGTGTAAACGGTGGACAATATCCCAGCTGGTGATGCTGGTGCTGGTGCTGGTGTTATCAAGGACGAGAGTGAAGAGAGGAGAGTAGAGTAGAGTACCCAAAGGATCGGATCGGGGGGCTGGGAGAATAAAGGATGTAGCAACAGAGATTTAAAAATCGTTCGCCACCATGTGGGCGAGGGTTGTGTATGTATATACGTGTATAGGTGTAGTGGATGCGTAGAGGTACGCGAAAAGCCATTTTATTACAAACTACCCTCTATAAATCTTCCTCTTGCGGGGTTCGTCCGAGCGCGCAAAAAGGCGACAGGAAAATGGACATCTTTGACGGGGCTAAGCGCTGACACGACCTCGGGCGGTCAGGGGTCTCTGGGATCGCGGGGTCGAGACGATGTTGGAAGTGTTGCGAGAGTGTGGGGAATGATAAAACGAGACACGTTCGTCCCTGCAGCGTCCTTCGCCTAAACCTTTCCCCGATCTTCTCGCACAATGCCCATCTGCGTCCCGTTTTCTTACGCTATACGTTCCCAAACCCCTAGTTTCCTCTCCTTATTCTTCTTCTTCTTCTTTTTCTCCTCATCCTCTTAAGCCCCCCTTTCCGAATCGCGGTTTCAACACTCTCAATAACGCGGGGCATTGCCGACTCATCGCGTCGGTTCAAGATGCGTTTGAAAAATTGCATCGGGGCGCGGGCCGAGGGTCAGGGAAGGGAAGGGAAGGGAAAAAAAAAGATATTTTTAATCTGTATCACGTGCCAGGAGTAGTTTCTCAGGCTGGCAGCATCATCCACCCGATTTATCAGACCCATAGCCCCCCTGCACGCGGTTAATTGGATTTTTCTTATACCCACACCTCGGGCCGGCGTTGAATCGAAAGGATCAGCTGATTCAGCCGACTATAGCGGACGATATGACCAGCGTTTCAATCGGTTAATTGGTATTGAATTATTTCTACGATAACAAAACGAGATGGGCTCTTCTTTGTACAATTATTTAGAAAAGATGTCGATCAGCGCTACTAATTGCCGCTAATAACATCATTTATATTTTTCCATACCCCGCGGGTATGAATTTGTCGCCTTTATTCGATCTACAGGCTAATGTTTGTCTAATTAAAACGTGCCCGGGAACGATATCGAGAAGCGGGCGCAGCAAAAAGCGGCGAGAGTAAAGGAGGAATAAATGTCTGAGAAAAACTTCGATATAGAATACACGAACGATGATAGCCCTGGGCAGATTATTCTCTGGGCCTGTTTTGTTGTTGTTTTTTTTTTTTTTTTCAGTTTTTTTTCGTTTTTTCTTTCCGAACTGTGCAGAATAAAAACCCCAGGAGGTTTTCGTCCTCTTCCCTACAGCCTGGAGGCGACATCAAGCACATCTTTAAGCTCGCAGGAGAAAGGGCCCCGACCTTCGCCCCAGTCGTGGAATAAAGCATTTTCGAGTAATTGGGGGTCGCCGGGAAAGTACCCGCAAGATATTATAAGAAAGAATGCCGTATGAACGGGGGAACTGAACAAAGCGAAATAGAAACGACGAGCCGTGGACCAAAAAGAAGGCATTTTTATTCCACCGAAAAAATTTGTCGATTATTGTTTCACGCGGGGTTTTTTTATACTGACTTGCATGCGTTTACCGAAAATAAAAAAAAAAATTCATCAATTTATACATCAGAATAAAAAATTTTATTCCCCCCCCCCCCCCCCCCCCCCCCCCACCCCCCGATGTATAAAGCGAGTTTCGAAATATACGATACTTATTCTTTTATACCGCGTTGAATCTTCGCAAACAAGCAAACAAACTACACAAAGAATAAGATCGCGGATTAGCGGTTGACGTGCCGTATCGCGGTTGTATCGAGGCTAAGACTATAAGACGTTAGGGGCTGCAGGTGACGGGGGTTAGCAGAGCAGGAATGGTTTCCAGTTGGCAATACCTTCTGGCTCAACAGGTCAGGTCGGTGCGGTTCTCTTCTTCGGTGTGCTCATTCTTTGTCTTCAGTTTTTAGTTTTTAGTTTTTTGTTTTCATGATGAACAGAGCTTTCCGGACCCTTGGAAAGATCGAGAAGAAACGGGGTACGCGATAACGCGGGATCAGAAGATAAGACAATTTGGAAACGAGATTAGAAAGGGAAAAAAACTGATGTGCAGAGACTTGAGAGCCAAGTTTTGCTCCTCTTCTCACTCCACCTACACGTAAACCTTTTTCTCTCAAGTCCACTCCCTGACCGCTTCTCCAGGCTGTAAATATAGCTCGTCAACGGCGGACGAGAGACCGGCGGACAAACGGACGGGTGGATTGTTGTCTACCCAAACAAGGGCGAGGTGGAGCTCCGGAAAGTACGAAGTAGAATCAACCAGCCACTCGGTCCAGAGGAGCCGAGGACCTTTAGAGGACACTCGAAGATACTCGGGCTCCTTTCTCAGCTGGTTTTCTAACCCCTAACTTGTCCTCGCACCGCCTCGTACCAATCCGAGAGAATAAGAGAGCGAACAAAGGGAGCCCAACAAGCCATGTCAATAATTGGACATAATGGCAAGCAATTTGCGGAAAATCGATGATAGGAAATCGCTGCATATTGGTAATACGTTTCCTCGACTGGATTGCCGCAGGTTTTCAACATCCGGCTCAATTAGCCCAGGCATTTCGACATTGCCTGTAGGCTTGCACGTGCATAGCTGTACGTTCACTCCTGTCCGCGTCTACCATCATCTACCCGCTTATTGCCGCGGAGGGGTTGTACGTACGTCCTCCTTTCAGGAGGTCGGACAAAGATATGTGGGAAGGCATATTCCGTACTTATATCACTATACCAGGGGATATATTATGGAAGGACGGATATATCCGAGCCCAAGTCTTCTTATCTCGAGTTTTGCCGCGCCATAGGATATGGTTTGCACAAAGGATTTAATGGAATGCCAAGACAAGATGTGGACGAGCGCGGGAGGAGCTAGTTGAGCACCCTGGGGGCCTCTAGAATATTTTTTTATTCTTCTACCCCAAGGCAGGCGTATGGTGAAGCTGATTTAGAGGCTTGTGTGGTCCAAAGGCTCGACCAACAAGGGCGGCTGGGTGCACGCCTCATCGGTTTAACCTCGTCCGTATTTCTACCCCCTTGCAGTATACAACCATTCAGCAGCGAATCGGAGAGTAAAATGAAAAAGATAAAAAAAAAAGAACCACGCCAGAGAAGAAGAAGAAGAAGAAGAAGACGAAGGAAAGGAAGAAAAAAAGGGTGGCGAAATGGCTGGACCACTCGCAGCCACTCGAAGCTACTCTGGACGGTGGTCAAGACAAATGTGCTGCGCGGGGTCTCGCCGTATCTTCGACGTACCTTTTTCAATTTTCATCCCCTATTCGCCGAGGAACTAGATCGACGGTCAAATTCAACTCCAGCTTTTGTAATTGATAAAAAGGAAAGAGAAAAGAAAAAAAAAAAAGAAAAAAAATCCCTGAATCGAATGACTGAACAATAAATTATTACCTACCAACCCGTAGCAATCAAACGGCATAAAAAGTACACCAACAAGGGTTCTATATGTGCGATCGATGATCGGAAGAAAAACGCGCTTTTTTGTTTCTGTTTTTTTTTTTTAATTTTTTTAATTGCAAAAAGGTCGCGATGAGTTGATGGAAGAGAATAAAATGAAATATGTAGGTATCGACGTGTGGATTCGTGAAAAATTTTTTCCCAAGTTTTCATTGCGTGAATATTTCATCCACACATACTACCTACGTACGGTATGGTTTATGATGTTTTTATAGGGTAGTAAGGTTCAAAGTGAAATATATTGACAAGTATATGTGAAAATTATTCGACCATATTCTTTTCGATGATAAAACAAAAAAAAAAAAACAAAAAAAACAAAAAGAGTAATTGTTATCGTCGATATCTTATCTTGATTCACACCGCTATGATTGTGAAGTGTAAATTCATTTGAAAATACGATCGGTGAATCCTGATTGCTGATCGTATACCACGTCAATCAGGGTATAAATTCGGGTATTTGGGTACTCGCTCACCCGGTTATAGAACGACCCGTATATGTATATATTTATACACTAGTTGAAATTATCGTCTCATTTGTTCATCTGTTATTTCCACTTCGATTTCATTATTGTCAATTTTGATTGTCGTTTTTCAACAAATTTTCACAATATCACGCTATATTTATTTGACAGAGCTTAATGAGAGAGAGAGAGAGAGAGAGAGAGAGAGAGAGAGAGAGAGAGAGAGAGAGAGAGAGAGAGAGAGAGAGATATATATATATTCCATAATAACTTGACATGCGACAAATTTTACGAGCCAAATGAGGAAATTGTGATATTCAAAAGTGAAATATACCGTGACAATCGCAGGATGCGGAACGCCAGGGATACCGACCCAAAACTCGTTAGCAGCAGTTTAGTAACTCACTATAGCTGATGTTTCTAGTAAAATCATTAGAAATCACTAGATTTTTAGTGATTTCACTCGGCAAATCTAATAAGTTACTAAACTGCTGTCAACGAGTTTTGGATTGGTATCCCTGGCGTTCCGCATCCTGAGATTGTCACGGTATATAGGCACCGCGCAAAAGACTTTGAAGACTGAGCTTATGACGACATATTACATGGTTTTAATATTCACGAACTAGAAGCGTATTAAAGTATCAGATATAGCGGATAATCATATCGTGAAGTACCTACATAATTTGAATATCCTCGTTTGCTTCTTTCATCGCAGATGAAAAAAAGAAAAAAAACAGGATGGGCGTCTATACATTAGTCTCGGAAATATTGAAGCTTTTCCAAGGTAGGTACTCTGAGTCAAATATTATTGTTATATATTCTTTGGTCCTCTTTCATCTTGATCAATTAGACTGAAAATTTGATGAGCAATCGGTGCAGATCGTTTGAATATTTCAAATATAATTTCTTATTTCTATTCCGTTTCGACAATTACATGTTAAATAAAATTATGTCACAGTAATGAATTGCCGAGATTAACTCGCACGATTCTTTCACATTTCAGGTATATGAAACATTTCGCGATCGAGAAGTCTTAATATTATATATAGGTATATATATATATGTGATACAGGTAAGTAAAACCAGGCGCAAAACAAGCCGCAGAAATTCCTCAAAGTCAACGTTTCGAGAGTTAAGATTGATGGATTACGAGCGTGACTTTTTATGATCCGTCAAATCCTGACGCGCGACATGCTTCTGAAAGTCTAGAAATAACAGCTGTGTAAAACAGATTACGTTCAGAGACGCGTTTCGTTCCGGGCCCAGACCCACGACCGCGATTCAAGTCTTAATTGAACTTTTTCCAACCGCCAAGTGTAAGCAGGCATTTATTTTTCAAAATCCTTACCCAACATTGCATAATTCTCTTCCTTCCACATCACATTCTAACACAGATTGAAAAAGTCAACTCATAATAAATGAATGAGAGAACTAAAGAAAATTCAACTGAAAACTGAAGTATACCTCCATGATGTGAAAAAAGGTCCTCAAAAACGTTGCTTCAATTATCACAAATCACTTGATGAACAATTCCAATTCTCTTACGTCATTATTTTAATTATTTGAGATTTTACAGACTTCGTATTACCAGGGTTCATTGCACTGAAGAAAAAGTGGTTTTCGAAGGGTACAGGTCGGATCGTTAATCGAAACTTCGCCAAATTTTGAGAGAATATTCTACATTGATGCAATTTCGGAGCGAGCCGATGACATTCGTCGAATTCAATTCATAGATACCATTTTTTTTGTTGCAAAAAAATGATGAGGAAAAAAAAAGTTGCGTTGCACTATTATGCATTACTGATTTTCCCCGAGATGACATAACTTAACAATATTTTCTCAAAAATACAATCGATCAGACGTGAAATATCTAAATCGATAGAAAATTTCTTCGAAGCGTAGTACCAGTGATTTGAAAAAAGAAAAGAAAAAAAAAAGAAAATGAAGCAAGTTATTTTCAAGGTGTATTATGTGCATGCCCCTCTTGAGACGAAGTTGTAATTACGTTTTCGATAAGTTTATATCGATTGTTACGAAGCAGGTGGATGTAATTTAGCGAATAAAGCGAATCGACTAGATTGCATAGCATCTATATTTATATGTCTGTCCATTTCTCTCTCCCTCTCTCTCTCTGTCTGTCTGTCTGTCTGTCTGTCTGTCGGTCCGTCTTTCAGCACAATTCTCTACTAGAATAGTTAAGCTCTTCGCTAATGGTCACGGTGTCGAATTTATTCTATCTCGGTTAGTGCGGGAGACATTGCGCTGGATTATTAGCCAATTGAGAGCACAGGATTGTGCTGCGTCGAGCACCTGGTACCTCTCTCGTCTTATCGCATGTCACGTGTCTAGCAGCGTAGCCTGACAACGGTGCAGCACCTAATCTCCCCGTTTCTCAAGTGGCAATCCCCAACGGGTTTCTTCTCATCCCCATGCATTAATCGATAATATCTATCGTCTACGTAGGAATTGTGTACCTGGTTCATCAGCATTGCCTATATATGCAACTTCATTCCCGCACTCGTCATATTTATCGTTATAAACCTGCACAGAGTGGATGAAATTATAGTTGCGATATACCTACACGATACATCAGGGTAGTATTGCATCGATTTTATTTATTTGTTGCATTCGTTGCAAAAATTTCTCTAATAAATACAGCGATCAACCCTTTAGATGTATACCAGAATCTACACTTTAGGCTTTTCTTACTTCCTAGTATATATATATATAGAGAAGAGAGTATAAACTGAGGCTATAACTGACGAACATAGAAGTTCGGGGTGAAAATGGATGCGGTAAGAGTTTAGAACGTAAAAACTCTCGCGTTCGTTCTTATATCGGGGGAACTCTTGAACCAGGGGGGGGTACGTACCTAGTGCAATTTTCTACTAACCCTTGACGAGGATCTTTAGTGCCGAGTAAAGGACTGAGTAGCGAATAACGGTTTGCTGTTTTTATGAATCGATTGGTGAAGTTTACGAGGCTGTTTTCGCGACCATTTGCGCTGGTTTTGTAACTAACGCTGATGGCTAATGGCGAGTAAAAAGCCATCGCACTTTTTCGAATGCACATAGTTATTTTAAGGAATTTTATTATCACCGTGAATTTTTAAATCAACTCGCAACTCAATGATTAGAATAATTATCATTACACGATCCCGACTGCGTCTTTCCATCATTCGCCACTTCCTTGAGAAAAAGTCAACCACAAATGGAGTAAAACTCTCTAGCAGTTCAAGTTTAAGTCTAAGTTTAAGTCTAAGTTTAAGTCTGAGCTTGAAGCTTGAAGCTGGAAGCTGGAAGCTGGAGGCTGCCGTTTCTCTAAGCTTTTTCTGCTGGTCCATTCGGCTGCTTGCCCGCTTCTGATGTTGCTGCTAGTACCTCTGTGTATTCTAGCCAAGGCCATGTAAAGAACAAAGTGCCAGGGTGAATAAGGGTGGTTTCAAGAAAGCGAAGGGGATCTCGGTGATGGGGCTACGGTGGTTGTAGAGGAACAAGGAAGACTAGAGACACTCAGAGTTCTAATGGAGATGGTAGGTACGACGTAGAGCCTGTTGCGCATCTCTAAGATTGAAAACGTGTTGCGGAAAAGTCGTGTCCTAGAAATTTTCTCGACGGTATAATATGTAGTAACTGCACCGCGGGCACTTTTAGCTTCAGTTTTAAATTCAGGATTAGCGCAGAGAAGCCCGCGCAATATCGTAGCTTAAATTCACAGAGAACATTTTTCATCTCATTGAAAACCAAAAATGAAGAAAAAAAAAAAAAAAAAAAACAAAACGAAACATGACTTTGATAATAATTAACAGAAATAATAACAATCATAACGTATTTCATTTAATTTAGCGGTAAAATAGTCGAGAATATATGCCGTAGGGCCGTCGAACGATGCACGGATGCAGCTTTTACATTTCAGCTGAAATACAAACGTCTGTTTAAATTCCCACGTATGTAGTTATCAATTTTTACCGTGTACAAAGCTGTATGTATAGCAAACATACATCCATGTGTTGTGCGGCGGGGTATGTATCAAATATTTCTACAAATTTACACAATAATTATTATTCACTGAATACGTGCAGGTACACACGTATACACGTATATAGATATAGATATATGTATATAAAAGCTGAGAATAAAAGTTTAACAAATATTTGCCCGGCTTGTTGGCTGATCGATTTTGTGGTTCGTTAATTAATTTAGTTATCTATATATCAGCTACCCTGCTCCAGCGATCCTCGGTATTACTTGGTTGGCTTTTTGCCCGACTGACCACTGAGGCGAATCGAATCGAGTAGAGTCGAGTCGAGTCGAGTCAAGTCAAGCAGACGAAAGGTGAAGTATTAAAAGACCGCAATAATGAGGGTAGTGTAGTAATTAAAAAAAAAAAAAAGAAAAAAAAAAGCAATAAAAAATGTTCGAAGATATTAGAATTTTTTTCTTGTCCTCGAATTATTGCTCACTATTGAATCGCGTTAACCCAAGACGGTCACACCTCATGAGAATCCCGTGGTGGTCATATGGGGTGTGACACACCCCAGCACTTTGAAGCGCTGTAGAATTTCGTAGAATTATCCGGGGGGCCCCAAAAAAATTGAGAACATATTTCAAACGTTTCTCTATTAACCCATTCAAGAATGAAACGAAAATTTTAGTTTTAAGTATGTTTAAAAAATTCGTGAAAAAAAAATTTGCGAGAAAAAAAAAAGAATTTTCAAAAAAAAATAAAAACTCTAGTTAGAGGTAATAACGTCATTTTCCGGGATTAAGAGACCGAAATTCGAGCTCGAAAATAACTTGGGGTGTGTCACACCCCATATGACCGTCTTGGGTTAAACAAAAAAAAATTATTATTGTTATTATTATTATTATTTTTCACCCTCGCGACTATACGTGCTGCATATAGGTACATACGTTATATATTTATAATGTATACATAGTGTGCGGTTCTCATTTTATTGTGTATATAGAGAGAAACTTGTAGCATATAAGGAAAGGGGAAATATATTTCTTTTTCAATTTCCGACCGGTTTTCATCTATGCCGGAAAACTACAACGGGTGAAAAAACTTTCTATATACGAATAATATTATAGCCCCGGCGATACGTGACTGTGCAGGACAGCCGAGGTGCGCGAACTTTGCCTGCACTGTTACTTATACATACCGTGACTTTCTGTGGATGCGGCGCAGCAAGGATGCCAAGCTAAAACTCGTTAGCAGCAGTTTAGCAAGTTACTATATTTTCTTAGCAAAATCAGTGAAAATCTAGTGGTTTCTAGTGATTTTACTAGAAACATCTAGAGAGTTACTAAACTGCTGCTAACAAGTTTGAGGTTGGTATCCCTACTGGGCCGCATCCACAGAAAATCACGGTATATTCGTATGGCTAAATCCGGGGTGCAGAATTGCGGTGTACAGTATAGGGAGCTCGTTTTCGTATTATAATTATTGTCTTAGCAAGGTGCATCTCTTAAGCATCATGATCCTGAGTGTAACGTGTGGGTTTACCCCGAAGGGGATTATTCATCAGGGTGGTAAAGTGTCTGAGCTGGGAATAGCCTGGTCACATCGGCTTTTCACGAGCCCTACGTAGCGTCGCGTCGCGTCGCGTCGCGCGTCGAGGGAAACGAATGCCTGGCACAAGGACGCTGAGGGAATTATCGGTAAAACGTCAATATGTATTACCCTAACGCTTTCCCCATCCCCCATCCCCCATCCCCCATATCCCATCCACCTTATTTTCCCTCTTCTTCTTCCAGTTATATTTGTCGCGTCCAAACCTCTGTGGACTCAATCGTCTGCAGCGTTATCTCCTAACCCATTTGACATTTACTGCGAAAGAATTCAATTTTTATCCGTTAAGCCAATCCGAATTATATCTATCATTCGAAAAAATACTCTACTGACATGGAACAAAAAAAGACGACCTATATCCTAATTTTTTAAACAAATTAAAATATGAAGAAAAACGAGTAGTACTGCAACTTCTAGAGTAGTATATGATACGATAGTTCATTGCGTTGGAGAAAATTTTCAACCTTTCACGATGACGGCGTAAACGCAGAGGGATGAAATATCTTCAAGTCGTTTAAAAAATTGAGAATTTTTTCTTTTTTCTTTTTGTTTAATATTTCATTAGGATACTTCCTTGAAAATCTAGAATCGATGCTACCAATATTTCCAAATTTTTCTCCATTCCTTATTTGCCAATGAAAAAAGATACATGCCTAGGTATACGTGTGTATCGATATATCTACTGAAAGTAGAAACACGAGAGTGAAAAGTTTTCAATACTTCGCATTTTTATTTCCTTTTCTGTTTCGGTTTTCTTTTATAAAAAAAAATGTATACATATATACAGAGATGGTTGCTTGCTTTTATTATCCTAGCTCGGGTCTTTTTATGCGCTGATTTTTATTACCGTTGATATATACAGTTAATATTGTACTGGAGATAGAGATATAGATGTGGACAGGATAGGAAAACGGAAGACCGAATGGACGCCATCACGCTACTAGACTACGACGTAGGCGATATATATATATATATATATATATATATATATCATGTGTGTGTGTGTGTGTGTGTGTGTACGGGGAATGAATCGAATAAAATATAACGCGGAGGGATGATGAAGGGAAGATTCGACGAATGGAGAAAAAATCGAGTTTGTTAAATATACCCGCGTATACGAACGAACGAACGAACGAACGAACGAGCGATGGAAAAGGTAAATGGAAAGGGTGGGAGAGACGCGTGTGACAGTTGTCAATATTCGACGGATTAGTCTGGCGCAACGCGAAACGATTTCAGTCGGCGATACTTCATTTTATTAAAAATGAAAAATGAAAAATGAAAAGTGAAAAATGAAAAGTGAAAAATGAAACGGGCACAAAGGCGGGTAGATAAATCCAAAATCAAACGCGATATTTTTTGGTGTCGCCTAATTTGATCTCGATTTTTGATTTTATTTTTACCTCTTTCTCTCTTTTTTGACATTTTAATTCAATAATTTTCAAGCTCGCTGCAGTCACGAAGTTTTGATTAAAGAAACAGAAAAAGAG